>CM060180.1:62431486-63031486 GCA_030549775.1 Tamarix chinensis | reverse complement strand
CATCACTTCCTAACTTTGGATCCCCTTCTCAATCACCCTTTCACACACATAACATCTTACACAAGATAACATACATTCTCTTTCCTTTGTTTAAGATAACATTAATAATTATGGGATTATTTGTAACACATCATATCCACACAAATCGTATGTGAAAACCCTAAAGTGCTAGCACACTATATCCAAATATATTAGTGGGGTATAAAGGTTACCTGATTTTTAGCAAAAATAAATATTACTAATAATCGGCTAAAAATACTTAGGCTCCATTTAATAAAATTTTGTATCTAAAAATAATATCAAAACTACCATATTAATATTATATAAATAAAATAATAATTTTTATTTTAAATATTTATTAAATATAAAATTACCAAACTACCATTCTATCTTAATTATTAGCAAAAATATATACAAATTTCACAACATAACTCATGCTAAATGTGCATCATGAGTGATGCAGAATGAATGAAATGTAAGAGGAAAATGGCGGCTAAGGTAAGGGTTGTGGTTGATGGTAGGAGGTGTGGGTTTTGGTTATTGGGTATTGGAGGTGGGGTAGGAGATGGTTGTTGTCTAGGGGGTGTGGTGTAGGCTTCAATGTGGTGGCAACACATGTCATAGGGAGAGTGGCATAGAGAAGAGCAATGAGAGGAAGAGAAGGAGAAGAAGAGGAAGGGGAGAAAGGCAGGTGCATGTGGTGTTACATAGCTGCGGGGGATTATTTAGGAGGGGTGGAAATTTTGGCTAGCGGTAGCAGTTGTGAGGAGCTATGGTAGTGAAGAAAATAGAGGGGAGAGGGGTAGAAAAGTGGTGTTGGTAGGTATTGGGTGAGATGTTACAGGGAAAAGAAGTGGGGACAAAACTACAAGTGGATCCTGGGTTGGTGGTGGAAGCACTAGAGTTGGTTGTAGATGAGATGTAGGGAGAAGATGGAAGAAGGAAGAAAGGAAGGCTAGGGGAGAGAGCATATTGCAAGGGAGAAGAGAGGAAGGGAAGAAGAGAAGGAGAAGAAGAAGAGGTGGAGGAGGAGGACAGGGGGTTTTGATGTGTGGGATAGGTGAAGGTGTAAGGAGTGGCAGGTAGGGCAAGTGTGGTAGGTTGAAAATGGAAGGAAAGGGGCAGGCTGTGAAGGAATATTAGGGTGCTTTAGGGCCATAAAAGAAAAAAAAAGGGACGATAGGAGGGTGGTATATGGTTTTGGATGGGAAGAAATGATAGTGCCACAAGCATGCAGATTATAGGCTAGGCATTGAAGAAAGAGGAGGTGTGTGTTTGGAGAGAGTCTAGGGCATGTTTGGCCAGGATCAGGTAGGGAAAGAGGAAGAGGGGGAAAGTTAGGTTGTGGAGGGAAAGAAGAAATGAGAGGGAAGGCTAGATCATGCAGGAGAGAAGAAGAGAAGAAGGAGGAGAGGGGTTGGGATGACTTAAGGGAAAAGAAAAGAAAGAAGGAGGAGGAGGCTAGGATAACCTAAGGGAAAAAAGGAAGAGAAAGGGGGGATTATGGGTTGGCCTAAGGGGGGAAGGAAGAAGGAAAGAAAGTAAAGAAAAGGAAGAAAAAGGAAAAAGGGAAAAGGAAAAAGAAAAAGAAAAACAAACTATATTTAGGGTTAGGATTAAAAATTAGATTAAAATTAGGATATTCAGAAAATATTATATTAATTTATCCACAAATTAGGGTATTAATTGAAGAATATAACTTTGGTGAAATTATGAGTTTAGTGTTTATTCTAAAACAAGAGTAAGATAAAATGATAAAAATAATTTTATCTATTTTTTTAAGTTTAATTTTAACAAATTTAATTAAATCAATACTTTAAAAATTATATATTTTTTGGATAAAAGGTTAGACATTTAAAATTTGAACTTATTAAAATTCAATGTGTTACATCTAGGCTCTTTGTTGATGATGTTAGGGAGAAAATGACATTTTGAAATGGATGGACTCTAAAAGTGAAATGTTTTATTTCACCTTTGTAAGGGTATTAATGAAATGCCCCGAAAATTTCTAATTTTATAAATTATATTTAAATGAGGTTTTATTAGAAAAATTATTTAAATAAATTATTTTTAATAAAATAAAAGGATATTTAACTAGGAAAATTCAAGAAGAAATTTATAAGTATTTTTATTAGAAGAGAATTTGGGTAATTTAGCTAATTAAGCATTTTATTTTGAAAATTAATTAAATAAATTATTTTATTTAAAATAAGAAGGAGAAAATAGTTTAAAATTAATATTAATTTTATAAATAATTTAATTAGAGAAAATTAGGATGTTTTACTAATTAAAATGGAATTTATGGAAAATCTTTTAGAAGTCCTAATTTAGCCTAAAAAGGGATTTAAATAATATTTTATTTAAATATTATCATTTTTAAATATTCCAAATATTCTAATTAATTTAATTAAGCCAACCCACTATTTTTTATTTTTCCCTTTTTCCTTTTTCCTTTTCTTTTTCTTTTTCTTTTTCTTCTTCTTTTCTTTTTCTTTTCCTTCTTCTCCCCGAACTGGGCCAGCCCGGCGGCCCAGTTCCCTTCCTTTCTTCCTTCGGCCCAGCCCATGCCGCGCGTCCTCCTAGTCGTCCCTCGCAGCACTGCGTTTAAGCTCTTTAATTCTCCAAACGCGTCGTCCCATTTAAGTCAGCCTCCCTCGCCCGGTTCGCCCGTCTCCCTTTTCTTTTTTTTTTTTTTCCAAACCGCCCAGCTTTTCCCCCATCTTCTTCTTCTTCCCCAGCCCCGTTCGACGTCGAGCACCTGCAACTCCCAGCCCGAAAATGGCGGTGCCGGCCACGACGAATTTGACCGGCCGAGTCACCTCTATTTTTCTTCCTCTCGACCCGCACATTGACTTGGAACGATCAATTATCCTTAACTCTCGCTCGTTCCTTTTCTTTTGGCTCGCAAAATTTCGGCCCCGACCCAAATGTTCGAAGGTTGATTCCTGCCACCGGCCACCAAAAACCTATCACCCAAACCCATCCTGCCGACCTCCAAAACCTAATAACCCATCTAAAATCTATATATAGCCTGGTTGTGAGTGTGGTCGAGACTTCTTCCTTCCGAAACCCTAAGTCAGAATCGCCCAGCCACCGCCCCATCAGACGCCATTATCTCCTTCCCCGGCCAACTTCAACACCTCCTCTTGCTACCAATCTCTTCCCTGCAATTCCCTCTAGCTAACTAAGCCCTTCAAATCCTTCGATTCTTCTTGAATGAGCTGCCATAACCATGCAAAGTTGGTTAGTTGCTTCGACAGAAAATTTCACCCCGAGACGTTGAACCACCTTCCACCACCACATGCGCCGCTTCTAACACCTTCCAAACCAACCATTAAATCCTACTAATTATCCTCTACAGCCCCATATAATTATTTTAATTTTTCTTCCTCTCCATTACCCTTTTTCCTAATTTTTGGCCCTCTTAGACCACTTTTCCGGCCACCTCCGGGAACCACCGCCGGTGCCACCAATACCCTCCAACTCAAGGTAAAACCTTGGAACTTTTAAATACTTAATTTCGATTTATTGATAATTATTATGCTTTTATTCTAATTTTTAATGCTAATTCAAGTTTAATTATTATTAATATAATTATTATTATTGTTGTTATCAACTGTATTTTAAATTCTAAATTTGGTTGACAGGTCTGGGAGTATTATTGAGTAAGATAAATTATTATTCTCGAATTTTGCCTATTTAATGTAATTATTACATGTTTAATAATATTATTAATAATATAATTAATATTATTATTTTTAGTATAATTAGTTATTTGATACTGCAATTATTTCAGGAGAATTAGAAACCTAAAATTTTAATTAAGTCTCGTAGCTTTGCCTTTTATTATTATTTTTAGCATTTTTAACATTATTACTAATTATATTATTATTATTAACCATATTAACTTTATATAATAAGTATATGTATAATATTAATATCTTTTCACATTTAAAATAGTATTATCATTAAATGGGGAGGTTTCGAAATCCACTTTGTAAATTTAAGGCTTATATTATTATTGTTATTAAGTTTTCTATTAATATTACTACTATTAGTAATAATCTGTTATTATTAAAATTATTATTATAATAAATATTATTATTATTATTACCTTTACTAACTTTATTTCGGTAAAGGGTAGAAACCCTTATATCACCTTTTTACTTTAAATTATAATAGTATATATTAATGTTTTAGTGGTTTTGGGCATAATTAATTAAGAATCAAGACTTAAGATAAATTAGAAACTAATAGTAGTATAGGAAGGAAGCTAATCCTAGTATTTCTTCCCCATAATAGGTAAAACCAGTCAAAACCCTAAGGAGGCGTAGGAGCGTGCTCCAAGACCGGTGTCGTTTTAGGTAAGGAGTGCTAAGGCCATTTATGTGCTTATGTATATTATGTGTTTCGCATGTTATGTATCTAATGTTTATTATAATTAAATATTTTATATGTGGTATGACTTGGAGTTGAAGTATGTTGTGCATGGTATGTGTATTAATTATGTATGATGATATGTGTTGTGTATGTGAGGAAGTCGATGTGGTTTGTGTGAGAGGAAGGATGAAAAAGGAGGATGGGAAAGAAGTTGACTAAGGGAAGTGAGTTGACCTAAATTTTATGGTTTTAAAAAGGAATAATCTAGTTTATGATGCTATTTGGGAGAATTTAATTTATGATATTATATGGGAGAATTTAATTTATGATTGATTGGGAGAATTAAATTATGGTTTGTTTGGGAAAATCTAATTTAGGATGTTATTTGGGAAACGGTAATTTATGATGTTATATGGGAGATTCGAATTTGTGGTTTATTTGGGAGAATTTAAATTAGGACGTTAATTGGGAGAAGGTAATTTATGAGGTTATATGGAATAATCGAATTTATGGTTGTTTGGGAGAATCTAATTCATGATGTATTTGGGAGAATGTAATTTATGATATTATAGGGGAGAATCTAATTTATGATTTGATTGGGAGAATCTAATTTATGATTTGTTTGGGGAATCCAATTTATGGTTTTGCTTGGGAGACTCTAATTTATGATTATATGTGGAAGAATCTAACTTATGGTCTTGTATGGGAGAAGCTAATTTATGGTTATGAAAGGGGAGAATCTAATCAATTGTATTATGAGGACAAACCTTTGGGTTTTATATGATACGAATGTAAGGTTGGTATGGATGAATCTTTATGGTTTGAATTTATGGTTTGGCATGGAATAATCTTTTTGTTTTGAATTTAGGGTTTGGTATGGGTGAATCTTTGGTTTTGGTTGGATTGAATTTATGGTTTTGTATGACGGAATCTAGGGTTTACCTGGTGGTATTAATGGATGTATGTTGGTATTAGGGTTGGTATGATGATATTAAGGTTGTATGGTGGTAATTATAGTTGTATGGTGGTATTAGGATTTACATGGTGATATTGATGGTTGTATGGTGGTATTAGGGTTTGCATGGCTGAATTTAGGGCTTCACGTGGAATTTTAGGGTTTACATGAAAAAGGTTCGAAGGTTTGCATGGAAAGATTAGTGTTTGCATGGAAGTGAAATTTACGTGTGAAAAGTTGATTTGGGATGTAAGGGAGGAAGTAGAAGAGTTATTTGGGTGTTTGAATGGTTTGGGTGAAAAATAATACGTAAGACATTATAAGGGTATGGAGGTGACTGAATTAGGGTTTGGAGTGATTGACTATTGAATGTGTATATGGTGATTAAAGTGTAATTATGATGTGTGAAGATTTATGCATGTCTAGGGTAAAAGCCTTTGAATAAGATACTTAAGATATTAATCACGTAAAGTGAAAGATGTTGAGCCGGGCCCAGACCGATCCACCGGCATAATAGTGGCCAGGTACTACGGTAACCTGGAGATCGATCCACCGGCTTAATAGTGGCAGGTAATATTTCCCTCGCGACCGATCCGCCGGCAATAATAGTGGGGGATCCCGAGCTCAACAAACCAAACTATACATGTTGATAATAAGTGGGAAGACATTATCTACTTACAGTGGAACACCGTGCGAGAAGGGGCCAGACCGATCCACCGGCATATAATAGTGGCAGGGTATGTTACCCTTGCGACCGATCCACCAGCTAAAATAGTGGCAAGGTATGTTACCCTTGCGACCGATCCACCGGCTAAAATAGTGGGGTTCCCGTACTCGTACGGACTTGATAAAAAGTATGGTGTGAAATGAACTCTGATAAGAGATTAATTAAGTGATTAATCCAGATTATTCATGGGCCTTTGTACATACTTTTACTTGGTTGATCATATGCATTTATGAATATGCCCCTTTATGTTCTGCATGATTTATGTGTTTGTGTGTTGGCCTTAGTGATCAAGTCACCTTACTCAGTACTGGACCCGTACTGATACTACCTTGGTTGATGGGTCCTGTGATGATCCACCGATGGTGGGGAGCAGACCTCTTGTGCAGGTTTAAGATCAGAGACTGTTTTGGGGTGGCAGGCCTGACTTGAGTGAGTAGGCAATCCGGAATTTGACCCATCGGGTTTTATCTTGTTTAAATGTATTTCTATTTGGAGGTTACAAGTGTTAATAAACGTCTATGCGTACTCTGATTTTGTTGTATGATCTTTCGAATTCTTTTATGAATTGTTAATTTGAGTTTAACGTAAATCTTTTCTTTAGCCTTAGCACTTGGTACTGGAACGGTCGAAGAGAACCGGTTTGGTACTAAGTGTGGCGGTAACATTCCCAGAATTCACAGGTTTTAAGTATTTCTATCTTAATTGCTTCCGCTTTTCAAAAAAAAAGTAGTGAATTTTTGGGTGTTACAATTAATGAATTTCATAGGATGGTTAGGGGATGTTCTATGTTAGGTATTTAAGCTATAGCAACCATTTGATATATATATATTGTAGCTATTAACTTAAGTTTCTTCTTAGTTTTTGGGTCTTATTTTAAACTTGTAGTATTTATTTATGATTGAATTTAAAACCCTTGTATAAACATTTCGTATGTAAATACATATAAACTTTTTCTATCCAAGAACAATTTGTGTTGTAATGGTTATAAAAATATATATTCTTTCTAAACATGATTGATTTGTAAATTTGTAAAGGATATGGACACTTGTTGGAATTATATATATATTAACAAAATAACATGATGCATTATACAAATATGAATTCTTTCTAAGCATGAAGGATATGTGACTTAGTTTGTAGGAGTGAATTGATTTGTAAAAATTATTTTTCATAGAAAAAATATTGATTGGAAAATAATGGATCAGAAATGGATATTCGCAAATCATTTATCTATAGAATATGGCAAAGGAGTTAAAATTTTCATCAAGTTTCTAATAGAACATGCTTTGGATGCCAGTAGAATATCTACCCTTGTTTGATCTATGATTATATTCAACATGGTAATGCTAATGATTTGAGCGATTATTTGTTTCTGCATAGAATTGATACTAGTTACACTCTTTGTATATGGAATCATTACACAGAGCTTAAATATGATATTGAGGAAGGTAGGATGGAAATTAGTGAATTATTTGACAATAATTTGGGTGAGTCTTTAGAGTAGATGACTCAAAAGGTATATTTAGGATTGTCTTAATTATCATCATTATTATGGTTAAATGAATTCTTTTAATAGATTTCCAAAAGAAGGGCATGAACTAATCTAGTTGAAGAGAAGGTCAGTGTATTTGAAGATGATATATTTGAAGGTATAATTCGGAAAGAATAATAAAGATAAGCCTCCATTAGTTGAATGGAAGATGGTTTCTATATTCTTCAACCTTCGGTATTGGGAATCTTTATACGTGAGGCATGCCTTTAATGTGATGTATATAAAAAAAACATATTTGATAGTCTTATTGGTACATCACTTACTATTCCAAAAAAGACTAAAGATGTCATCAATTCTCAATTTGATATGGAGGAAATGGTCATTAGGCATAAACTAGCACCATGAGATAAGGGAAGAAGAATATACTTACCACCGACATGCCAGACTCTATCTAAAAAGGAGAAAATTATAATTTGTGAACTCTTTAACAATGCTAAGGTCCGATAGGGTATTCTTTAAATTTTATATAGGGAGTGTTGATGAAAAAGTTGAAACTAATGAACATGAAGTCTCGTGATTGTCATATTTTGATGTTAGTAGCCATATGTGGAATTTTACTGAAGTGTGTTTGAATTTCAATCACTCGCTTTGTTAGTTCATCAACCCACTCTGATCAAAATCCATACATCATAATATTTTATATGCCTTATAGAGAGATATTAGGATGATTTTATTCTAACCAAAATGTACTTTCCTCCCTCATTCTTTAACATTATTATGCATCTAACCATTTTCTTGGTTTATGAGGTAAAAACGTTAAGACCTATTTATTGGCATTGGATGTGCCCCTTCGAATGGTTTATGAATTTGATAAAAGGCTACATGAATAATCAATATAGGCTAGAAGGATGCATTGTTGATAATTATCTAGTAGAAGAGATAATTAAATTTTGTATAAATTACTTATCCAATGCGGAAGCTCTTAGTATTACTAAGCCTTAGCATGAAAGGAACAATGAAGGACATCATATTAGGGGTAAAAAATTTGGGCATATAGACCCTGTCATGCTTTGTAAAATATATCTATATGTATTACATAATAGTGATAATGTTCAGGTATATCTTAAAGAATATATGCATATTTTGAGGAATGAAAATCAATTAAAGATTGAGAAATGGTAATTGATAAGAATAATATTTCCTTCATATATTAGCTAAAGGATCACATTATTCCACTTATATGACATTCCTTGATATCAATTTATGAAAATCTACATTAGTTTTCTAAATACTCTAATATGAATTTTTCTCATATACCAACTATGTCATCAACAAATACACTTTTTATATGAAAAACTAGATTAGAGGGTTATAATTCATAATAGTGGAGTTACATTAGTTTTTGAGGCAATGCATAACGCTAATGCAAAGGATAAGAATCCATCATATGTAAATATGAATTATCATGGTGTGATTGAATGAATTTAGGAGCTAGACTACACTATGTTTAAAGTATCTATTTTCGGGTGGAGATGGGTTTATAATAGTCACAGGGTTAAATATAATGATGCATTCACATTAGTTAGAACTTAAAGGCATGTAAAATAAGGTTTAATATTCTCTTTTTGATATGCCTTATCTTTATTTAGTGGGATTGATGCTTGAGAATTTGATATTTGAGGATAGAGAGAGTTGGGCATGTTCTAGTATTTGTAAATATGAACATGTTCTAGCATTGTTTAAGTTTGTTGAAGAGGGCATACATGTTGGTGTACATCTTTATTGAGTGAATTATAGAACTTGTTTTTCATTTGGTTAATCTTTCTTAGAGGCTTGTTTCTACCAATCCCTCACTATGTGAGTCCCTGTAAGTATCACTCCCATTTAATTAACTATCAATTAACTCCGATTATATGAGGATGTATTTCACATCCTTCCTTTCCTTACAAAATATTCTCGCGAAAAATGCTTAACACCTATAGCAAAAGAAGATAACAACTTAATGACCACATCTTCATCATCTAATTTAATATCTATGTTATATAAATCCATAACTATAGAGTCAAATTCATCTAAATGACTTTTAAAAGATTGACCTTTACCTATTGTTAGGTCATAAAACTGAATCTTCCACAGTAACTAATTTGCTATTAATTTTGTCATATACAATGACTCAATCTTCAATCATAAGGTAGCCACTATTGATAAACTTTCCACTTCCCATAATACCTCATTCGACAAGCACAACTATAAAGAGGGCCTTTATATTTACTTCTTGAAATCTTATATCTGTCATTAACTCTAGATTTTTTGAATAACTTGATAACTCTTTCTCCAACCTATTCTATAATAGAATCACCAGCAACTTTAGTTTCCATAATAAAAAATTGACGAACCAATTGAACTTCTCAATATCAAATATTGTACCCATCGTGATTACAAAATCTTCAACAACCAAAGCTTTAGCACCAAGTTGTTGCAGAATTACATGGATTGAATGAATCCAAAAAAAATTAAAATTAATAAAATGATGAATAGTTGAAGGTTTAATCACAAAAAAAATAATTGATGGAATAAATAAAGATTGTTATTTGTACCCTTGTGTAATTATAAAATAATTAAACAAATAAATCAAATAATTATACAAAACTACAGTTATTTTAGTGGATAATTCTAAAACAAGATGAAGAAGTTGGGTTTCAATGAGAAACATGGGACCCTATATTAGTTCCCTTACTCTCAGATTTTTTACACAAAAAAACATAAAAATATTCAGTGAGAAAGCATGATTTATGTTAACAAACATGGGACCCCCGTGTTTCTCACATAACTTACCATTTTACACTAAACTTCTCCAACACTTACATGATCCAGCACTAATATTATGTTGTGCTTCAAATACTCGGTCAAAGCTCACAACCAACATTAGGATAACATGACTCTATGCCCAAAACCCTTACATATAAAATCACTCTATGCCATATAAAGAATCATAGGCAACAAAATCTTCCTATAGGTCCTCAATGACCTACAAAAAAAGCATTAGGGTTGCCTATTCGTGGGAATAAGTAATACCAAAAAAAATAGTGGTTTGTATGCTACATACTAAGTAAGGTGAAAATACTATCAAGCAAGGGATAAAAATAATTATATAGATTTATAATGAAAAGTAATATATATGTGAAGTACATAAACTAATATACCATAATTGCTAATTCAGGTTGTTGAGTTCAAAGACATAATCCATTCTATTATTTGCATTAAGTTCAAGGACCCCACTATTCTCAATCAGTAGAGAAGTATCTATATATAACCTTAGGAAAAATGCTACTAAATACTACTCTTTATTATTGGAATGGTTATCAATATGACCTCGGGGTAAGACGCTCTCGACTAATATTTTTGTCCACTAGAATGGATAGGTAGAACTAGAACTGACTCATGTAGTCTACCAATTTAAATGATTAATGTCTTATCAATGATTATGATCGTTCTTTTGATTTCTTTTATTTTGATTCCAAAGACCTCACTATTCTCACCCAGTATAATGGTTCTAAAACTAAAGCCTCAAGGCAAAATGCTCTAGTCCACTATTCTCTACAAGTAGAACGATTATCAATAGAACCTTAGGGTAAGATGCTCTAGACAACTATTCTCATCCAATGAAACAAATAGGTACAACTGATCCTGACTCATATGAGCTTTAACTTCATATACTTAATGACTTATTCATAGTTAAGTTTAAAGGTACAAAACATAACTAAGGTAAGCAAAGAACCAACATATATATAATAAGGTCATTTTCAAAGGTTAAAATCCTTATAGTTCTCTTAGAAACCCTAATTTCATATTTTAGGGATAAATCCTCTTCCATTACACTTTATTCAATTAAAGTTAGTACCTATTCCTCCAATATTAATATAATCAATATACCTTAAATTCAAGTCCTAAGTCTAAGGTCTTACACATGTGATAATAGCACTAAATAAAGAGTTACTATTTTTTAGGATTATAAAACCCTAATTTCACAAATATAACCTATTTTTTCCTGTACGGATCATACAATGTCCATATTTGATATAAATTTTGAAAACAATAATATTCATAACATATGTGAATTTTGACAAAACATTTTATGGATAAGGAATAGGGTTATCGCAATTAATGTGTTATATATACATAAACATGAATGTGTGGGGAAGGATGACAATAGGAAGAGGACATGAGTCGAATGGTATGGGTTTTAAGGAATGGAAGGAGTAGGAGTTCATGCGCTGATGGGGGTGTAGGGTGTAAGTGATGGTATGGTAGAGTCATATATATAAGTCATGGTTTTCACATAAGAAGAGCAGGGAAGAAAAGGAAAAGGAGATTGGAAGGTGAGGAAAAATAAAAGTGGAAAGAGGGAAAGAAAATAAAAAAAAAAAGAATGAAAAATAAATAGGGAGTTTAGAGTTAGATTTAGGTTCAGGTAATGGGATAAACTAATTATCAACCAACTAGATTTAGGTATAGGTTAAGAAAAATATTAATAACTTGAAATGGAGCTTAGGGCTTGGCTACGATTTAGGATCAAATAGTTAGAGTAGGATAGATATATTAATTTCTTAATGTTAGAATTTGGTTAGGATGTTAATTACCAAGATTAGGTTAAGCTAAAATTTGGGGTATTACATTAGACCTAAGCCATCTCTTCTCTGCATTTCATCTCTGATTTAACACATAGCTTTCATTAGTGAATATATATCATATATGAGGAAGTTGTTGAGCTCAAAATTAAAATGTTAGACATAATAGAATCATTAGATATTCCTAACAACCCATTACATGATATCAATGATTAGGTAGCCTCAATCCACACATTCCTTAATCACTTTCTCTAGTGAAGTTGTCTCTATTTTTATGTCTATACATGTACATGCATGCTAGTTTGCACCCCTAATTACACATTTTTAGGTGTTTTTTTTTTCTCAGGCCTACAAATTGTATAATCCTTTCCTTTCTCTTTCAAATATTGTGTGTTTTGATTTCATTGTTGTAGTCTCTTTCTTTGAGAGATGTTGCTTAAAAAAACAATTATTTTCTTAATAAAACTTTTGGATTTCTATACTTTATTTCTTCCTTCTTGATTAATTTGATGAAGGTTATTTTTTGCTTAATTTTGTAGTTTATACTATAGGTTACAATGAAGGTGTCTATGTTGGATACCTCTCACTTAGATAACAATGAAAAAATTAATGATTCTAAACTAGCCATGTTAGACTCTTTTCTTCCCAATGCCCAAGACCAAGTCATAACTTAGGTTGCTATTATAGTTGAAGTGGATATAACATGAATGTTCATGTGCATGATGACTTTGTAATATCTTACATGGGGTAACGACTATGACTATTCTTGCAACCATAGTTTCTTGTAGTGACTATCCTTTTAGAACAAGGTGGAAATACATAAAATAATTATCCTTAAGATCCCTTTGTGGATTGATTGAGATAGATAAGCTTTTGTTGGAAATTCAGCTATCATATCCATAGTTGAATAAAAACTTATTCCATTTCAGTCCCTATTGGTGATGCTAACCACCATTGAATTCTAGGAAGAAAAAGAATAAGTATAGAGGTAGGCTTTATAGACCGAATATTGGATAGTGTCAACCTCAAAAGGAAAAAAATAAAACTTTCACATTAATTATTTGATGAGTTGTGTGAAATCAACCAAGAAGTCAATAAGAAATTTATATTAGTCAATGGCCTTCAGCTACTATTCTAGGATTTGGTCTCAAAAAATATGTTAGAATGCTTTTCTTTCTTAACTCTTAATGTCTAGAATACTCTTCTTCATAATTTATTTGCCCACTTTTGCAATCTCTAAAGGAATTTAGAGACTAATCCCTACCTTGTGTACCAATTAAACCCTTTTTATGCACTTTAACAAGGTTGAAGTATACTTATAAAAGTTATGGCCTACTCAAATATTTAGAACAATATAAATATTCACAGCTTCACTCTAAGTTACACTACAAAAAAATCTATTTTAATTAATGATACTTTTGTTGCTAAAAATAGAATGTAAATGCAATATATATATATATATATATATATATATATATATATATATATATATATATATTAGGAGCCAATCTTAACTATTAGACTAATATTTGATCAATGGTAAAGATTTAGTAAATACTTAATCTAAATTTGTTTTAATCTCGGCCCTTACATCCTCTAGATCTAATGGTTATTAAGGAATCCTACGTTTGTTATTTAAATAATAGTTTGTACAAGATCCTATATATATCATAATGACATTTTTTGTTGCGAGGTCATTTCTCGTCATGGCATTGCAAAAAAAAATAAAGTAACAACAGTGGTCGTTGTAAAAAAGTAATTAAATGCTATTTAAATTGTCGTTACCAAATAAATGTCTTACAATACATCACTTTACCTAACTATATGTGTTTATATATTGCAACAAATTTTTTCATTGCAAAATATTGATCATTTTTTCAGCAGTAATTTACGTCATTATAAAAACCTATAACTAGCAACGACTATTGTCATTGAAAAAAATTGGTTGGAATTTGGTAACAAATAATTTCATTACTAAAGCTTGTTATTTGCAACAATAAAAGTCATTGCAAATAAATTAGCATATTAAAACAACCATATTTGTCATTGTAAAAATATATTAATTTCAATGGCTTATGTAACTACAAAAAATTTAATATAATTTAGGGAAAACAAATTACACTTGGGACCTATAAATTTCTAACACCCCAATTCAAAATGAATATATGGGGCCACTTGGTAGCCACCTAATTCTCGAAGAGCTATGAGGGCTACTGTAGAGGGCTTTTGGATTGATGGACTAGCCCCATAGATCAACATGAGTCATTTCCAAAACTTTTTAAGAGAGTCACCCATCCTAGGAATTTTTCCATGATAAGTACGTTTGACTATAGAGTTATTAGGATGGAATTACTAAAATAATGGTCTACTTTGTTGATATAAGTAACCATATTAATCCTTATAATACTCCACTTAATTTGCAGGTAGAGAAAAATACATGATTGCAACAATAAAGCCATTGCCAAAATTTGAACTCAAGACTTCAAGAACCATCTTTATCATTTTAAAAACATACAACTACAACAACATAATAACTTGTTTAAACACCGTTGAAATAAATGACCTGTGAAACCTCTAATCAATTCCTATAAAGTATGCCATATTTGTATGCCCCGTTTAAATCAATGTAAATAAAATATATAAAAATAATTATTCATTTATATATCAAGAAAAAATTATTAAAGTGAATGAAACCCTACTAGAATTCCTCTTGACAATGAGGGCTTTGATAGTACATATGGATGCCGAGACAAATTAGTGTATCTAATCGACATAATTATACAAGGCTAACACAATGGAGGCAAGATTGGGAGTTGGAGAAGGTAGTGGAAATAAGGAGGAAGGATCTGAGGATGGAGAGAAAAGAAGAAGATAGTAGACGATTACAACTTGATGGAGAAGATAAGACAAAGTAGATGAGAGAGAAATGGAGTTTGGGGAAGCTAGTCCAATTTTGTTTATATATTTTCTATTAATTTTTTTCTTTTTCATTTTTATATTTTTTACAAAAAATGGATGTTGTTGTAGAAAATAATAGGTATACTACAGTCAATATAGTCATTGCAATAAATTGATAAAATATTTGATGATAAAAAAATTTGTTGATAATAGTTCTATATATAACTTACAAGGATAATTATCATTTTAAATATATTTTTATTAATTTTCATCTCCCTACGCATATTAGATATGACGAGGAAAAATAAATTAACATTTATAACAATAATTTTTAGCAATGACACATAATCATTATTATCATAAGTTAGTTTTGCAACAAAAAAGTATAGACGTTGCAATAAAAGTGTTGATATATTTTTCTCACAAAAATATTTTGTTGCATTAAGATAAGCTAGCTATTTATAACAAGTATATTTGTTGTAATGAATTCAAACAATATTTTGCAACAAAAAAAAAAGGCGTTGTAACAACATTTTGCAACATGTAAATGTCATTATAAATAAACCATCGTATATATTAGAATGAAAAAGGTCATTACAAAAAATTTCCTAATAATCATCATATATATAAATTATTTTTGGTAAAAAAATTTTGCAAAACCATAAAATTATCTTTGCCAAAAGAAATTTTTCACAATAACAAAGTGTTATCATTGTAAAAGTGTTGTTGCAATAAAAGAGTTTTCTTGTAGTATTATTTCATGTATGCATTTTTATTCAAAATTTTTGTTATAAATTTAATTGTTCAATTTTTTAATAATGATTTTAAGGGAAAAAATATAAATATATGATATGGTTTATTTTAGGAATCTTATAACTTCCCTAAATAAAGGAAACCTTATCGTCAGGCAATGGTGATAATGAATGTTGCTTGAAGTGAGAAAAAATGTAACTTGAAAGTGGCTTGTTTTATGGCCTAACCATTAACCTTGAAATGTGGGTAAACTTAGTGAAGTTTTGGGATTTTTACAAAGGATAGGTAATGGTGTCTTTCAATTTTTATTAGTTGAGGAACTAAATGGTATACACCATATTAATTAAGTTGACATTTAATTTATATATGAAGGAAGTAGAAACAACAAACTTAAACTTTCTAATTTGAAGAAATCACATTATACGGGGATAAAGAGTTTTGCACATTTATATGTTGAAGAAAAGGCATACTATTACGTACTGTAAATATATATCTTTTTTTTGTTATCACTAGTATCATCATCATCATCTATGTTTAGTGATATGTTTTAGTTATTCCTAAAATGGAGGTAAAGAGCTTGTGCTCATCAATATATGGTTAAAAGCACATGAACCAAGAAAGGGCTCTAAGCTTGATTCCAACTCTACTGCAACAAAGGTAAGAGTCCATTCTCAAAACTACATTTTAACTACTAGTGTGACATTATGCAGTTTGATGGGCATGGTTTTCTAGCCTTTGTTGTTATTTTTAGAATGACTACATTAAGCCATATCTTCTTATGTAACCACCTCAATATATTAAATCATTTTTAAAATATAAACATAAAAATAATTTTATTTTTTAACCATTATATGAAGGCATAGTTGCTAGATCAATATATCTATGGTAAACTTAAGAAACAAAGTTGCAATGCTATTCAAGATGCCTAGCTTTAACTTAGACTTAAAGTATGGGATGTCAAATGGATATAATAACCTGTCCTTAAATAGATAACTATCTTGTTGAGTTGAAAGTATTCTAAACAAATCAATCTACTAGTTCCCCCTAAATTGGTACTCTATTTGCTGACTTATTAATAAGAAGACATTGGCATAACTACAAATATATTCTCTACACCATTTACATTTGATTCATCGATACATCAGGAATTTTGAAGCCAAATAAAAGAAAATATAAGTAGAGATAACACGTTACGACTTAGGTATATATTTTAACTGATATATTATGGACTAACCAAGCAACGTAAGCATTACTTTCATTTTATAGTAATTGCCCATCCTTTTCAATAAATAGATTCTAAAAAGGTTACCATATACATTTGCTTATTGTCCTATAAAATTTATACCTCCTAATATCAACTTAAACTCCTAGTCTAAAAGATGCTACCTTATGTTAAGTTAGTTAAAAATACAACAAAATTCTATAGCATTAGCTATAGTAGCAACATGAATGGTAGTATTCATTCCCAGCCCAACTATATATACATATATATTTGTGTGCATAATACTAAAAAGAATTTATGATGATGAATTCAAAATGATATTTTTTTTTCTTTTCAAATAACTTTTATAATGTATCTAATAATATACTTTTTCCAATGGAAATTGATTAATTAGTATCCATTAGTTCTTTCGCCTTAGATGGAGACAAAACGGAGAGAGAAGAGATAGGAGTGTAAAATAATGTCTCTCTAAATTTTTTCTTATGACAAATTTTGATTAAAATTTTAGAACTCTTACAATTAGGAGTTTACGGTTTTCTACTTTATTTAGAATAGAAAATGTTCTCTGAAAGTCAACTATTTCCTTACCTATTATGTTCTCTATCCTAAATTTTTCGTTAAATGAAAAGACCTATGTAGCTTGCATTAATTGGTGTTTAATCATAGTTTTCATCTATGCATTTAATTTATTAATTACAATCTATATTAAAAAAAATTGGATGGGGTATATTGTATAGATTTCTAGTAGTTGATGTTATACATGATTTAGTTTCAATTCATGAGGCATTTTTATGTTTTTCTTAATAAAGAAAGGAATTTTTTATGACTGATTTTCTTTGTTAACATGAGAAAAGGATCATGTGATAGGATAACATTTTTAATTTAAATAAGTGATAGTAGCTACTAAGAGGTATGTACTTAATTAAATAGTATAGATTATAAAAGGTTCTTATCAATGACAATGTGGTTATTAATATTACATGTTGTTTTATTTTTTTTTTTATTTTAATAGCTTGGCCATTTTTGCCTTGGTACTATTATAATGAATAGTATAACTATTGTTTAACAAGAAGCTATTTATGATGAACTTGCTTGCATTCCTAAAGGTTCTTTACAAGAAGATAGAAATGAAAATTTTACGGTGGTTAGTGAAAATACTTGTGGCTATGGGAAAAAGTTTAGCCAAGGGCTTCAAGTTCCTCATTCTTAGAGGAAGAAATGTGCATTACAGGAGGAAAGAGCTAAAAGAATAAAAACTCAAGAATAATTTCAATGCTTGAAGAAGAAACTCGATGAAAATGAGAAAAAATAATAATATGATAAATGGGTTGAATGTTCGATGGGATTAGAGAAAAAGCTTTGCAAGCACCAAGTATTATAGACCTTATTAATTTATTCCAAAAAAAAATGCTCAAACGTATTAGTGGGAATTTTATTTGTTAATTTTCAAATTTTATTAACTCTATTATATGGTCAAATGGTAATTTTGTATAAAAATAATTTAAGTTTTAGGTGTCTTGTCTTGTGACAATGGAATAACATTTATTGGATATGAGTAATATTGCTGTAAGGACATTTAAGACATTATGACTATGTATGATATTTTTATATTTACAAACAACTTTAATATTTAGAAATTATAGATATTTGAAAATTCAATATACAAGTTTATCAGCAACTAATGATAAGGATGCAATTATTATTTGTTGGTATCACTACAAGAGAAAATATAACAAGACTATACCAACACAGTTTCTTTGTTAGTAATAGTATTAGGAACAAATATTTTTGTGGTTATTGTAATAAGGTAATAAAATACAAATTAATAATACCATATATATATGCATGTATATATGTATGTATGATGCACTTTAATCAACACTAAATAATAATTTTTAGAAAAATTATTATCAATAGATAATAAATGTTCAAAAAATAATATTCCTAACATAAAAAATAAGTTAAAAAAACCATTACCAAAAAAAAAATGTATTGAAAAAGGTACTAGCAAAAAAAATTACCAACCGAAACAAATTGTTGAGAATAAAATTACCAAAAATAATATATGTTGGGAAAAGTATTAAAAACTAAAACTAAATGTTGGAAAAGAGTTTTAACCAATAGAATATATATATATATATATATATATATATGAGAAAACGTTTTTACCAACAGATATTTTCAATTAATAAAATTTATACTGATATATATATTTGTTGGTATTATTGAGTTTTTCTAAGAAATAATTTATTTTTATTTTTGATACTTTGAATGATAAATGTTTTACCAACACATATGTCACAGATATGTATATGTTACCAACATTTAAACCATTGTAGGTATAAACCAAACTTCTTGTAGTGTTATTTATTATCAAACTTTTGGTTCATACCTTTTCATAATACTTACATACCTATTGTAATAATTTCGATACATATCACATACATATCTCCCTTTAAAAATCCATACATAAATCATATCCTAACAAGCAATATAATGACCTTTTATGTGTCACCACATGATTTCAGAATTTAGTCGAAAGGGTATGATTACCTCTTATCCAAAAAAAAGGAAATAAGCATGATTAAACCAACTGGGCTCCACTCAACCTCTTTAAACTCCTTACATCAAAACAATCAAATACATTAGAAATTTAATCTAAAACCATCAACTAATTTAAAATAATCAAACATACTAGGTTGTGTGAGGTTACTACTTCACCAAGGAAGAAAGCAAGAACTGGTCATATTACTTCATATGGAGATGAGAAGGGAAGAATCTTGCACGATGTGCCTCAAAGAAAAGTGTCCAAATAGTATGCTCTTTGCCTCTATGTTGGACACTCCTCTATAAGTTCTTCACTCGATCTCTCATGTAGTATATAGCCCTACCCTTTTTTATACTAGACAACCACAAGTAGTGAAATTCTTCCCTGTGTCCCTAATCCACCTTTCCATAGCATTAGATTCCTAACCCTTAGACATTAGTTGATGGCCATGGCCGACTATAATGCTCCAAAAATTTACTTAGCCTAATCCTGCATTATTATTGTCCTAATTTGATTCTAATCTCAAGAAATCTTATATTTAGCCTTAACTCAATCCTTTAATCCTAAAATTTTAACTGAATCTAAAACCGTGACTTAGATAAATTATAATTAGAAAACCAAAATTAAAACCCGTGAAAATTATCACTAATCCTAATTACTTATGGCTAATCTAAAATCACTCCTAAACTAATCCCCCAACCCTTCTCCTTTTCCTTTTCCTTTTCCTTTTCTTTCCTTTCTTCTCCCTTCTCCCATTAGTCCAAGCCACAACATTTGAAAAATATTGTAACTTCCATCTAACCACTTGCACCATAACCTTTCTACATCCATAACCCATCACTGTACATCTTTTCTTCTTTTTTCTTCTTCTCCTTCTGCTCCCTTATCCCTACCTAATTGCACACCCATATGCACTCTACACACTCTATTTTCCCCTATAAATTTACTTCTCATGCAACACCTACATAAAACCATCACCACCCTCACCTTGCACCTACTACCCTACTCCTAACCATCCTTTTCAACCATCACCATCATTATCACCTTAAAGCTACACTATCACCATCATCACCATCACACACCCCTTATTCTTTTTATTTTTCACACAAACACACACCTGTGTGTGTGTGTGTATCTTCTCTTCCCTTTGGTTTGCCTCTATTCTACCATTTTGTGTCCAAAACACTACCCAAGCACTCCCTCATCCTTCTCTCTTTTCTTCTTATTCTTCCTCCTTCGTTCCCTATTTATTGTGTAATAACCATTCCATCACCGTGCATCACCACAGCTTCCACTAGCCTCCCATTAGCTAGTGGACCTACTGCCAAGATCACCCTAACCTTCCCCAACACCATTGTTGGTCATCACCATGGACCACCACCTCTTTTCCCTTCTTTTTTCCCTCGTTCATCACACTTTAACGAAGTGCATAGCCGATGCACTGCCTGTTGCACAGCCGTGCAACCTTTGCATTTGGTGGTTATGCATGATATTTTCTCTCACCCTAGTGCTCCATAGCCGTACAACTTTTGCACCACCTAGCAGTGCATTACTTTTTCTCTTAACCAACGCTGCACTACCTGCTGCATAACCGTACAAATTTTGCATTGCTTGGCCGTGTATTACTTTTTCTCTCGACCAGGGTTGCACTACCTGCTACACAACCATACAAATTTCTATTTTTTGTCATGCATCCCAATTTTTCCCCCAAACCTTGTCCAAACACCACCAAAATTTTACCATAGCTACATCACACATTCATCTACACATCCACACATATTAAGCTCCCATTTGACTATGATTATGTCTATTTTAGCCTCTTTACCTTGATTTCTCCTTTAATTTAACCCTTCGAGTCTAACCATGAATTTTATTATTTTTGTAAGTTGTATTCCAGTAGCTTTAGAGGAGGAAGTCAAATATTTGCGTGTTTAGGATCCGATGTCATATTTGGTAAGGATACTATTTATTATTTAGGATTTTTGGTGTTATTTGATTGTATGATTATATGTTTTTTCATGATATTATTAATATATGATGTAACATGTGTTGATCATGATATTTTGTGTTGATATAAATATTATGTTGAAAGAGAGTAAGAATGGGTGAGATATACCATTATTTTATGGGTTTTGCTGTGATAATGTCATATTATAGAAATATATCTTATGATATGAAATATAAGCTTAAGAACATTATGTTATTGAAAGAAAGTAAGAATGGGTAAGAGGTACCATTATTATTTTATTGTGATAATGTCATATTTGTGGAAATATATCTTATGGTATGAAATATAGACTTAAGGATATTATATTATTAAAAGAAAGTGAGAATGGGTAAGAAATACTATTATTATTTTGTTGTGATAATGTCATATTTGTAGAAATATATATTATAACATAAAATATGAGTTAAGCAAGTTTTGATATATAGACTTAAGAATTCTCATGATGTATAATGATTAATTGTGGACTTGGAAAATAATATGTGTGAAAGGTATAAGATTTTATAAAATAAATATTTTTATTTGTGCTTAAGGATAACTTGGTCATTTTGGGATAATAAGAAAATTTTGGTATTTTATGTATTAGGAGGATTAAATTATGATAATAATGGCATAAGGAATTCTTGGGAGTATTATTGTTTTTGGGGTCCTTAAATGATTTAATGGATAATTTGGAGCAAACTATCTTGTAATGATAATACCATTATTCTAAACATAAGGTCTAGAGGTTATATGGAATTATAATTATGTTATTAATATTTAACCTTATAAGGTTAAAAAGTTAACAATACATTCCCTAACCCAATCTCTCTCAACAACTACTCCAATTTGGAAAATACCCAAAGATTTTCAATCCATTATTCATAAAGTAGTTTGAAATCTTAAAACGCCAACTTTAAATTAAACTATAGGAATTCAAAATTGAAGCACTCTAATGCTACAAACTTGTAATATTGGCTCAAAAAATTTTAAAAGCTATTAAAAATAAAGTTCTGATACTAACTTATAACACCGACATTTTTCACTAGAAAAAAATTATATTTTTAAAATATATGCTAAAGAAAAAATATACACTTAAAAATAATGGGGTGTTAATAATATAATATTTTATAGACAACCTATAGCTCATCCCATGATACATATACGGTAATATTTTATACCCAACCTACAATCCGTCCCATAATAGTTATGGTTTATAAATCCAAGATTATATCAATTCCAAAAAAATGTAAATACATAAGAGAGAGTTCATTAAAATAAGGAAACACAAAGAAAAGTCTATTTCTCTTAAGAACCAATAAAATTCTCTCTTAACCCACACCCAACACATAAATTTATCAAGCACTGGCCACCCTCAATTACTAGCACAAGATCCTATATTTGTGGGATTGAGTAGGTGAATGGTTAAATGGGCACGTTTGCACAACACATACTCAATATGCCAAGTTACCTAATCATGGGAGTTTAGAATGCATGTATGGTCATATAACACATACAAGAAGGGGAAAAGGAAAAAAAGTATAAGGAAGTAAGTTCAGAAGATCTAATAAGGGTGTAGGCTCAAAATCGTTCATTTTAGGGTTACACATAGAAGAGAGAATCAAGGGAGAAGATGATGGTGGTGGTGAGGTCATCAAACATATTTTTAATAAATTTAGTCCCCGAAATCCATTTAAGGTGGGGAAAATCATATTTATGTCATAAACCATTAAAGATGATTTAGAAAATATTCCAGAATTTCATTATATGAAGATTCAAGATTATTGGAAGAATTTTCATCTGAAGTTAAATTCTATAATTTTTTAGGTTAGGTGGACCAATCAATTCATCTAGTATACCTATAGACTAGTTCCATGAGTCAATTGATTTCTCAGAACTCATTAACTAGTTATCTTAACCTAAGAACCCATCCCATATGAAAATGACTAATCAATCGGCTTGTAGGCTAGAAAATTTTCCAAATTCTTTGTCAACCAAAACCAAAATAAATTTTCAAAACAAGAACAAATGCCATAAAATCACCATCAAACACATAAGTATTCACATATTATAGACCAAATTTTTGTGGTGTCACTACTAAGTTGTAGTGACATCACCTAGGCTCCTTTAAGTGGTAAAGTATAAAGTTGATTACAAAATTATTAGGCTCTCAAGCTCATTTTACATCTAGTTGAGACTATGCTCCCTCTACTTCTATGTTTTTCCTTCTATTTTTTTAGCTAACTTATTCTTCTTCCTTTTTTCTTTAAATATTTTTCTTGCATGTTCCTATTGTTTCATTACTAATATTTCTTCTATATTTTTCTTGTTTTTTATTAGTTTATGTTATTTTATGTTTTATCTTTAGATTTCTACTATTTTTTTTATGTTTCTATGTTATTTTAATTTATTTATATTAATTTTTATATGTAGTTTTTATTGTTATTACATTTGTTACTTTTCTATTGTTACCCTGTTGCTATGGTTTATGCTTCTTTAATTTGTAAGTCTCATGGTTATGATAATTTTATTACTGATTATAATTGTAGGATTGATTCACAAAAAAAAAATTAATGAGAATAATTCTAAATGGGAATGGAAGTTCAAGAATACATCAATGTCAACTTCTTGTTATCAAACTAGATGTGGCTTGGGGTTGGCATCAATTACAAGTAAGATTGAGACATGATAAAAGAATCATTATTACATTATTGGTTAGTGGAGTGGTTTGAAGGATATTGAAGAAATGGGTTGGCATCACAAAAGGAATGAAAACCCTCAAATTGGTGCTTAGATCAATCATAAAGAACATGGGAAAGAAGATATGCATAAGAGCCTCAAGACCTACCTTTGTGGATGTTGCCTACTGAATATGGCAAACTAGAAGAGTTGTTTTTGAGTTCTTTATAAGTGAACCTATGGCTATAAGCAACATATATAGAACACTATATGGTGTTCATACCCCTAGTTCCATAAATTTTTAGTGGATTAGGATATGGTCCTTCTAGAGTTATGCTCAGTATATGTCTTTTATAAAGCATGGGTATACCTAGAATATATGTAACTCCATGGATCTTTAATATCTTACCTTTAACCAAAAAAATCATAATAGCAATATTTTTTTATATTTATAATTTTTAATTATTAATTGTAAAAATAAATAAAATTAGTTATATACCTGTGTAGAGCACTTTCTTCTAACTTTGGTATTCTATTTTGAGCTAATGATAATATGTTTTCTTCAAAATGAATTTTGACAATTATTTTTACTTGATGTATTTCTTATTAGCAGGTTATTTGAATATCTATATCAAAGAAATAAATGTAAAATGGAATAATAAGTTCTTGATATTTTACGGACTAACTAGAGTATCAGTAACTAATAATGGAGTTACCTTTTTTTTGTCTATAATTGGTGTATTATTTTTAAAATGGCAAGGAATATGGAAAAAAAATTATAATTTTAATTTTGTTTTGAAAATTATTGTAATTTTTTTTACGTAATATTTTAATTTTTTTTACAAAGTTAACATTAGTTTTGAGTTTATGGAATTTGATGAGTTTTTAGAAACTTCATACAAAATTTCATGTATTAATATAATATTTTATTTTCCTTTTGAATTTTTATTAAATATATAAAGGTATTCAAATAATAATAATAATAATAATAATAATAGTAATATTAATAATCAATTTTCCTCAAATTTTTCTCTTCAGATATCCAAATATCAAAAATATTTTAAACAAAGATTTCCTACACTTAATAATAATAATAAAATCATTCAATTTTTCACGAATTAAATGGAGCCATACAAAAGGTTCCAATAAACCTCTAATCATATAGTGCTGCAAGACATTACTTATCAATAAACATGATAATTCTCCCAGTATGTTCGTGGCTTCATTGATGGAGAGATTTCTCGGATGAGACTCGTAGATTCTTATTAGAAATATTTTTGGGATGGAATCGAGACCATCCCCGAACCGGTCTGAGGTACACTACTACAAAAATGAAAAATAATAACGGGACATTAATAATGGTGGTTCAAAAACCATTGTCAAACACGTGAAAATTAATACGCAAGATTATTTTGATAACATTTATAGTTCAAAACCAATATTAAAAGGGTAACATTAAAATTTGTACTGATGTTTTAATAACAGTTTAAATAACGGTTCATACAAGAACAATTGTCAAAAGTCTAAAAGTTTTAATAAGGGTTCTTGAAGGAATCATTATTAAAAGATGTTTTATAAACGGTTCTTTCAGGAACAATTATTAAAACTCCAAAATCAAACTTTTATTTCACTCAGTTCTGTTTCGTGCCAAACATTTCAGACTCTCTACACCTTTATTCTCTTACTCTCCTTCTTCTTACAAACCCTCGCGCCACCACACCATGCACCACCACTCCGGCTCCTCTCAAGTAAGGGAAACTCTCGCACTGCCAACTCTCCACCACCCCTCTACTATTGTCGGCTTTGCATGTGCATGCTGTCATTTTTTCCAAACCTAACTAGCCAGCACTTGTACCTTCATCCTATGTTGTGTTTGTAGGCCCTTGCCGCTCTCAACTTGCTCGTCGTCGTGTTTGCAGCTAGCTCATTTTACGTATGTATTTGTTCTTCCTCTTGTAACTTTTTATCTTTTTATATATATATATATATATATATATATATATATATATAAATGCATGCATGTTGCTACAGGTTTTCGTTTGTGTGTTATTAAAAAATTGCGATTTATCATTCGAAAATGTGTTGTTGAATGTGTTGGTTGAAAATGTCGTTGCTCATTGTTGAATTTGTTGCGTTATTGTTATATATTAACAAATTCATGTGTTGGCTAAGACCTTTACATATATATATATATAATATGAATGTGAGTGTAGAATTATGTACATTTTCACTCATAAAAGCTATACATACATACATATATATATATACACACACACATTTTCATTAATAAGTATAGGACACTAGCAATAAGATATAGGAAATCTCATATAATGAATTGAAAATATATTTTACATATGCAGATCATTAAATGAAAATTTCAATTAGTGATGCATATGTTAATGATTGCTATTTGATGAGGATTAAATAGATATGGAAAATAAGGAATATATAAAAGTGAATAATTAAATGGAGAGAAATAATTGTGTATGATAATAATAATAATATGATTTATATATTATGGTTTAATTATAGTGAGCTAGGTTTAGGATTAGGGTTTTATGAGGTTTAGGGTTAGGTTTTATTATAATAAAGTATGGTTAATTAGGTTTAGGGTAAGGGTTAGCTTTTATCATTTACTATGGTTAATTAGGGTTAGGGTTAGTATTAATATCTTTTTGGAAACGTATTATCATGATTCGTATAGATATATATATAGAATAGCATGATACATTTGAGATTAATTCTTTTTAAGCATGATTTGTATCGATAATATAATGGTACATTATGCTCGATAGATAACATCGCTCAATACATAAAATTCTAACATAATTTATTTATTTATTTTTTGTAGAGATATGGAAAACAAAAGCATTGATAGGGATAGCAGTGATGAAGAAGGGAAAAGAGGACCTACGATTATGAGAATCACCACACATATGAGGAATAAAGGAAAATTAGTCAAGTTGGGATGGAACAGTTACAATCTTTCCATAGGCCCTTACGCAGATATGTTCTTGACTTACATTTCACTTGTGACCTGTAACCATGTTCCTATCTCCGATAATATTTGGAAGCAGGCTCCAAAGGGTCATAAGGAGCATATTTGGAGGGAAATCACGGTAAATATGCTATTTTATGTAATCATTTTTGTATGTCAAATGTTACTAATTTTATGACATTAACATCAGTATACATCTGCATGTCATATTTTGCAGAGAGTATTCAATGTCCTAGAGAGTAGGAAGAAATGACTTCTTAGACATTGTGGGGAGCGTCTAAGAACATTTAGGTCATATTTAGCTCATAGAAAAATGTATAGAAAGAGGGATGGTTCTCTATGTTAGAACCCACCCAAATGATATGGTTTCATCGATCAAGAAAGTGAGAACCAATTTATTGCATATTGTCTTACGAGGGATTTTAAGGTATTTGTTAGATAACAATTAACTTTTTGTATCGATCCTAGTATTATGCTTAATATTGAAATAACTATGTGACTATATTTTGACTTATCAAATAGGAAAAATGTAACAAAAATAAAGAGATTGCGAAGCAAAAAAAATACCGGCATAATATGGCTCCCAAAGGCTATGCGGGCATGAAGAGGAGTTGGTATGCATTTTGTGATTTATCTATTTACATGTAAATGTTGAATTTTATAATAATATTTTTAATTAATAATATTTTTTATTTGTAGCTCCTAGCCCAAGACTTAGACCCATGTACCTCATCCATTAATATTGGTACATTATGGAAGAAGGTTAGAGCAATAATAAATGGATATATTAACGAATATGGAGATGTTTTAGCAATAAAAATTGTAAGTTTGTAGATATCTAGAACCCTAATTAGTTTTCTTTTAGAAAACTATTATATTATGCTTATTCCTATAAGTTAAATTTACATATATTATATACATTACAGGACGAACTTGAAACGTCAGATGGTGAGGAGCGGATGGACCAATATAGCTTTGTGTCCCAAGCTATAAGAACTATAGAACACCCTGGACGACACATGGGTCTTGGATTAGGTGTTACAAGAATAAGCATATGTGGTAGATCTCGTAGTTCTAGTAGCACTAATGAGCAAGTCGTCATCCTCACCAAGAAATTGAACATGACATTTGAACGGATGGCAACAATGGAGCAAGAGTTGTCATTTATTAAATCTCAAGGGTATAAATCATCCGATTCAGTAGACCATGATCAGCTTCACGTACCTAATGTAAATAACGTTAGAGATAGTTGTGAAGCTCATGTACGTCTTTCTACTCTTCCCAAGGTAAGTATTACCAACTATGAATTGTTATTAAATGTATTCAGTGTAATAAATAATTAATAATGTATACTATTTTTGTTTAGGGTTTTCATAAATGTGACTTATTAGCAAATGACCTTTCAACACTTTTGGAGAAAGGAAGGATGTGCATCAGTCACAGTACCCAAACACAAACAGTCCACGGGTACAATTTAGCCCTAAATACAAGGTCGGTGAGTATTGACACTCCAATCATTGGCAGTGCGCACTTACCTTGTTATAAAGAGGGCGATGAGGCAACCTTAGTACTAGAAGCTCATGGAAGCTTCATTGCTTGGCCTGCGGATCAGATATGTCCCACTACTGAAAAAGTATTGACATTCGACATCTTCATTAGACCTTGTTTAGTAGTTACACTATTCATACCCTTTTTCATATATATATATATATATATATATATATATATATATATGCTCAATACATATTTATTTAATATTATCAATTAAGGAATCAAAAAAGAAGACTACTCCTGCTAGTAAAACCAAGAGAGTTACTAGTAGAACGAGCAATACAAAAGAGGGCACTGCTAAAGGAAAAAGAGCTAAATCTGAAAAATCAGTTGCCCCACAAAAGATTCCTTCTTTATAGAAAAACCAATCTCCACCAGCAATAGCTTTATTGTATTTTTATGCCTAAAACTACCTCAGGGACAATTATATTTTCATTGATTGTTGTCATGAGTATGTTGGGAGTGACAATGCTACTTACATGGTATCGACGGTTAACATAAGTGACATTTATAATGAGGAATGGATGTCAACCATGAGTGTCGCCGTCTATGTCACGTAAGTATTATTTCATTTTGAGATTTTAGTACTCTTAACTTGTACAATTGGAATTTTTAAGACCTCTTATATGAGTTATTAGTTATTAACAAATATGCATTATTATTATTGTCCATAGGTTGGTAGCTAATCGCTCTGCGATAGAGGGAATGATGTCCTCTATTGTGTTTGTGTGCCCATACTACATAGTTGATTGTAGTATAATAAGATAGGGTAGGCACATAAACTATTTATTGGATCACATTTTGAATGAGGGACACAACAAGCTCTATCCCATTCCTCACCTCGCAAATGAACATTGGGTTTTGTACTCCATCCGACCTGATCTTAATAAATTCTATGTGTTTGATTCCCTTCGAACCAATAACATGCATTTTGAAGTCCTTGTCATGGTGGGAAGGAATTTATCAACATGTTAGTATACTTTTCACTTCTTACTTCATTAGCCTATTTATACATATATTTTACTTTCATTATTTGAGGTATATATACTTACAATATTGTATATCTAACTCTCTTTATTAGAGCACTCCGGATGGTGTATCAAAGGAGGGGTAGGAATGGTGTCCCAGACACAAAGAATCTTCAATATAAGCATGTCATAGTAAGTAGGAAGACAATTATTTTGTATTTTATTTTAATTCAAATTAATATCTAATAGTTAGAGAGCTAACTAAATTTATTTGACAATGTCCACAATAGCAAAACAATGATGATTGTGGATACTATGTATGTAGAGTAATGGATCTGATAGTCCAGAATAGATAGGTCAACATATATCCAAGCCATGTATGTTTGCATTTTGATATTTTTCAATTAATGAATCATGACATATATGTTTGGTACTTGACATACGTACTAACTGTATATTAATTGAAACTTGAGCATTGTATTTTTTCACCGATGACTATGCATGGGGCCAGCAATACAATGTTGATGAAATTAATGAAGTTAGAGACCAATGGGCCATGCACGTGCACTCATTTATTTGGTCTTCGGTAGAGATCTATATATTCTACATGCATGTTTAGGTTTGTATTTTGTCTATTTCTTTTGGTCTTCTAGGCTAGATTTATGAACTTTTTACTTTGGGGTGTAGAGCTATCAAGTTGTGGTATGCCTACTAATTTTGATTCCTGAGTATGTCCGGTGTATTAAGACATGCATACTAATTAGAGATTGATTGAAATTATGATGTGATTGTAGATTTATTATGAATTGATGTTCTTTTACAATGCAGATTTGATAATTATTTGAATATACAATTGTGTATGTGGGTAGGAACAAAATAGCAAAAACATAAAAAAAGCTGTAGTTTTAATAACGGTTCTTATTAAGAACCGTTATTAAAACCACGTATTTCATCTCAAATTTATTCTTAGTTAATATGTATTAGGGTTTAATAAAAGGATAATCAATAAATAAAACCCTAATTGGATGATAGAGTTTTAATAATGGCTCTTAAACTTAAACTTTAATAATGGTTCTGATGAAAACCGTTATTAAAAATGTGCATTTAATTTCAAATTTATGCTCATTTAATATGTATTAGGATTTAATAAATGCATAATCAATGACTGAAATCCTAATTCGATTATCTTTTAACAATGGTTTTTGTAATAACCGTTCACTACTACGGAAACAGGAAATAATAACAGGACATCAATAATGGTGGTTCGAAAACCGTGGTCAAATGCGTGAAAATTAATACGTGGGAAGTTTTAATAACGGTTTTAGGTAATAACCGTTATTAAAAGTGCAAGGTGAAATTTTACACGGGAATTTTAATAATGGTTGACGTAAAACCATTATTAAAACATAATTTAATAACGGTTCAAACAAGAACCGTTGTCAAAATTGGCAAAGTTTTAATAACGGTTCCTATAAGAACCGTTATTAAAAGTTCATTTTATTTCGTTCTCTTCTATTTCGTGCCAAAAATTTCAGACTCTGCCGCTTCCCTCTCGTACTCTCTTTCTCTTGCAAACCCTTGCACCACCGCTCCAACTCCTCTAATTTAAGGGAAACCGTCGCACCGCCATCTCTCCACTACCCCTCTACCATTCTTGCAAATGTAGCTAGCATTTGTACCTTCGTCGTTGCCGTTCTCAACTTGCACGCCATCGCTCCCTTTACGTATGTGTTTGTTCTTCCCTCATTACTTAATTTGTCTCTACTGATATGTATATATATATATATATATATATATATAAATGCATTCATGTTGCACCGAATGTTTGTTATTGTAAACTTGCGGTTTGTTGTTGGAAAATCTAGTGTTTGATGTGTTGGTGAAAAATTTTGCTGTCCTCTTTTTATTGTGGCCAAGACCTTAATTTACATATATATATATATATATATCTGTGTGTGTGTTTATAATCTATTTTATAAAAATATGTATTATTATTTTAAGAGAATCCACAAACCTAAAATATATATTATTATCATAAGATATGTACGTTCTAAGTATAAAATTAAGGTGTATATATATATTTTTTTAGCACTCACATTATTATGCAGATCATGTGTATATATATGCTCAATACATATTTTGTTTAGTATTATTATTTAAGGAATCAAAGAAGAAGATTATTACTGCTAGTAAAACTAAGAGAGGTACTAGTAGAACGAGCAACACAAAAGAGGGCGCTTCCAAAGAAAAGAGAGCTAAATCTAAAAAATCGGTTGCCCCACAAAAAATTCCTTCTTTGGAAATACGCCAACCTCCACCAACATTAGCTTTATTTTATTTCTATGCCCAAAACTACCTCAAGAATACTTATATTTCCATTGATTGTCGTCGTGAGTATGTTAGAAGGGACGATGCTACTTACATGGTATCGACGGTTGACATAAGTGACATTTATAATTAGGAATGGATGTCAACCACAAGTGTCGCCGTTTATGTCACGTAAGCATTATTTCATATTTCAGATTTTAGTACTCTTGGAGAAATGGAATTTTTATGACCTCTTATATGAGTTATTAGTTATTAACAAATATCCATTGTTATTGTCATCCATATATAGGTTGGTAGTTAGTCACGCTATGTTGGAGGGAATGTTGTCCTCTATTGTGTTTGTGTGCCCATACTATATGGCTAACAGTAGTACAATAATAGAGGGTAGGCACATAAACTATTTAGCGGATCGCATTTTGATTTGATTGAGGGACACAACAAGCTCTATCTGATTCCTCACCTCGCAACTGAACATTGGGTTTTGTATGCCATCCTACCTGATCTTAATAAAGTTTATGTGTTTGATTCCCTTCGAACCTATGATGTGCCTTTTGAGGTCGCTCGTCGTGGTGGAAAGGAATTTATCGACATGTTTGTATACTTTTCACTTCTTAATTCATTAGCTTATTTATAAATATATATATATTCTACTTTCATTATTTGAGGTATATATACTTACAATATTATGTATCCAACTCTATTTATTAGGGCACTATGGACGGCATATCAAAGGAGAGGTGGGAATGGTGTCCCAGACCCAAAGAATCTTCAATATGAGTCTATCATGGTAAGTAGGAAGACAACTATTTTGTATTTTGTTTTAATTGAAATTAATATATAATAGTTAGAGAGCTAACGGAATTCATTTGACAGTGTCCACAACAGCAAAATGGCGATGATTGTGGATACTATATATGTAAAGCAATGGATCTTATAGTCCAGAATAGATCGGTCAACATAGATCCAAGCCATGTATATTTGCTTTTCCATATTTTTCTATTAATGAATCATAAAATATATATTTTTTACCTAATAGCTAACTGTATATTAATTAAAATATGGGCTTTGTAGTTTTTCACCGATGACTATGCACGAGGCCAGCAATACAATGTTGATGAAATTGATGAAGTTAGAGACCAATGGGTCAAGCACGTGCACTTATTCATTTAGTATTAGGTAGCGATCAATATATTCTACATGTATTTTCAGGTTTGTATTTTGTCTGCATCTTTCGGTCTTCCAGCCTAGATTTGTGAACTCTTTGCTTTGGGGTGTAGAGCTACCAAGTTGTGGTATGCCCACTAATTTTTATTCCTAAGTATAGTTGGTGTATTGAGACATGCATACAAATTATAGATTGATTGAAATTATGGTGTGATTGCAGATTTGGTATGAATTGATGTTGTTTTACATTGTAGATTTGGTAATTATTTGAATATACAACTGTGTATGTAGGCAGGAACAAAACAGAAAAATACTAAAAAAAAGAACATATAGTTTTAATAACGGTTTTGTTTAAAAACCGTTATTAAAACTCCTTCTAATCTCATATTTATGCTCATTTAATACGTATTAGAGGGTTTAATAAACGCATAATCAATGACCGAAACGGTAATTCGATGATGTTTTAACAACGGTTTTTGTATTAACCGTTATTAATACCTGGTTTTCAACAACGGTTTTTTCATATAAACCGTTATTGAAACCTTATTTTTAACAACAGTTTACTGAGAAACCGTTATTAAAACCTCCTTTTTAACAACGGTTTTTACTTTAAAACCGTTATTAAATATAACGTTTACGCATATATTCGCGGGTTTTTGTGTATTTTTCATGACGGTTATGAACCGTTATTAAAGATTTAATAACGGACGATTCAATAACGGTTGAAAACCGTTATTAAAATTATAAAATAGCCGTTATTAAAACCCCTTTCCAGGGTAGTGGTTATTAAAACCTGGTTTTCCACAATGGTTTTTTCTTGAAAACCGTTATTGAAACCTTAATTTTAACAACAGTTTTATGGAAGAAACGGTATTAAAACCTTTGTTTTTAACAAATTTGTTTCTTGAAAACCGTTATTAAATATAAAGTTTATGCTCATATTCGCGGGTTTTTTTATATTTTTTATAACAGTTATGAACCATTATTAAAGATTTAATAACAGACAGTTTAATAACGGTTTATATATATAAACCGTTATTAAAACTATAAAATAACCTTTATTAAAACCCCTTTTTGGGATAGTGGTATTATATATATAAATTCAGAAATGAGTTCCGACATAGAATATGGAATTATGTTTCTGATATTGGATCAGGTTTTAAACTAAAAAAATGAATTGCAGATAATAAAAAGAAAAAGCAAATAAGTTATCAAATCAGATATAATATTTACCGAGATTGAATCCAAAATTTTTCAATAATAAGAACAAAATCAAAGATCAAAACCAATTCAAAAATTAATTTACTTCCTCAATCCGAACAAGAAGATGAGATCCTACCGAACTTCTCCTTAACCCGCTATAGTCCCATAAAGACCAAATGTCACCGCATTCGTCACTCGCGTTCCACGAGGGTGTAAAGCAGAAACGTGCTGAGACATGAATGATGAACAAGGCTAGATATTTCATCCCTTGTTTATATGTTTTGCTGGCCGGTCACCACGTTGAATCATATATGAATATTAATTAATTATATCATGGTGTATCATTCAACACTGGCCATGTTCATGAAGATACACTCAAGACATCCACACTCGTGCTACGCCTGTTAACATGTTATACGAAAAGGTGCAAAGTTGGGAATGGGATATCTTGATTGACCGACAAATAAGCCAATGGTGGGTTCCGGGATCGAGATTTATCTTGTCCGCCGCTTCCTCCTCCCCTCTGGCCTCTGACAAGGCTCCCCTCCCCCTGTGTACCTCACAAAGAAGAAAAGAAAAAGGAGTAAAGTCTCTGAAACAAGCAGCCTTCCCCCTGCCTGGTCAGTCCCTATTCTTACAAAAATTACTAATTACAAGGACTGTACGATCATAATGTAACTGTCTTAGCTTTTGTAGTATATGTTTTTTACCTTCGAGATAATTATATTATATATATAATTAATCATGTTAAAATTTCTATTATTTTAATAGAGTAAAAAATGGAAAATACGTAATAAATATAGTTATAGTATATTTGTAATACTATCGTAATACTATAACCATAAAGCATTCTAATTTCATTTTACCTTAATAAATCCAATGTCATACTTCTGAGGAGATATATGCTTGTTGCTTCAATACCTAAAACATTTAATAAAGGGCAAGGAATGCATATACTCAACATTAATTTCTGAAAGAAATACTAGTAATAAGAGCAAGGCTCTCATGGGTAACATACACATAAACAATATGCTTTTCTTGACCAAAAGCACAACTTTCTGACAAAGTGTCTGCATTATGGTTATAAACCAGCCAACAACTTATAGCTTCATTGAAATTACTTATCAAAAGTAATTATCTTAGGTAATTTCTTTTGATAATAAACTCTAAACTAGGGTTAGTCTCATTTTCTCCCCAGTCTTAAACTCCTCGGTAGCATCTTTACTGTAATTCTCCACTATCATCCAATCATCCCTACAAAAACCCAAAATTCCTGAGATTCCATATCATTTATATAATATATTTATTTTCACAACATAGGTCCAATCTATTTTTGGCTCCATTCCGCTCTCAATTGATATGACAATTTCCAATAGCCCCCGAAATGAGATGGTGAAAAAAAGAAGAGAAAATATGAAATTACAAAAATATATTAGATTTTTATTTATTTATTTATAGAGAGTTCGTGCATGGGACGAATGTAAAATCTGATATAGAAAGGGTAAGAGGGTTCAAACCTAATATTTTTTGCACCCGAAAGCGAACTTATAACCACCAATCAAAATGTTATCAGTAATTCAAAGTTCTTGATTGATCTTCCACCAAAAAGTAGTTAAGAAACCAGTACTTGTTCAAATACCAACAGGCTACCAACCAGTCAATACCACCAAATCAGCCACAAAAATAACCAGAAAAAGTTAATGCATCACCTTCGGCACCGGTATACTCATGCTCGAATGACGCCGGTTGCCGAGTATGTGGTGAAGCTGTGGAAGATAATTTTCCTTTCCTCTCTATCACTTCTTGTCCTCTGCTGCAAACGTTTTTCTACTTCTACAGCTGTAGTGGATGGATGGTGTATTTAATCAATTTCTTTTTTTATTTGAGTTGATGATTTTTATCATTTTCTCTAATGTGAAATTGAACATAAGAATCCAAAATAGCATCCATGTAGTATTCATAATCCATTCAGGTTGTAATCATTAAGAAGGTATAGGTAGAAGTTAATGATGGAGAAGAAGAGAGAACGTATTACCGCTAATCAACTCATCAACTAGAGCCCGTTGGTTAGCTGCTATGTACTAACAGTAAGCTAGGTATTAGCTAAATTAAAGCCACCGTGATTTATAATCATTCTGACACTAGTAGCGGGAACAGCAACGGTTATCCTTCAGCGATAATAGTAGTAGCAGTAGGAGCAATTATTATTCTTCAATGATAATACGAATAGTAGCAGCAACAATAACTAGAATATGTTTGGTTAGTCTAATTTTTCTTATCTGATTAGATTTGCCAAAGTTTAGCATATTATTGTTATTTGACATTTATTAGTATTAGTATTAAGATTACAATTAATATCATTTTTATAAATATTGTCATTATATAAGTTTATATCACCATTATTATTAAAAATTTACTGACTTGATGTGATATGATTTAAAGATAAGGTAATAAAAACATCGTATTTTTTTTCAATAACTAAGAATTTTCATTACTTTAAAATATGAATGTTATAACCACATTACCAATCACCGAAGATTACAAATACCAATCATCTATCATATTTGAACTTATACCGCAAGAAGCTAATGTCTAACTATTGTAAGAATAAAGAGTTTCATAATATCTTTTGCATGTTTTTTACGGCTCTAAAAATTTCACAAATCACACCCATGCCAAATGGTCGCCACAAACACCTTAAAAAACACAACTAGAACTTCTTTCTTATGCTCCAGCTGCCTCGTTCTTGACACCAACACTCGCAATTCCATCGCCCAATTCACCACCACATCTAGCCTCCCCACAACTTTCCTGATATATCGCCATATATCAAAGGCAAACTAACACTAGATAAACAACACAATCAACTATCTCTACAACACTATCACAAAACACACATTGATCAGACGAATACGCCCCTTTAATCACTAATCTTTCCCTAGTAACACTACATCAAACTGGGCCATTAACGACCAATTTAGAGAACCAAATTTTTTTTATCGTTATTGATATATTATTAACGACCATTGTCAAAAGTCGTCGTTGATGGTATATCTATTGCGACTAATATAAATTTTGGTTGTTAATCATTAATTTATTGGTCGTTAAAAAAATTTAAGTTACATATATATGTTTTATAATAATTTTTTTTTTCAAATCTCTGAAATCCACAAATAAAAAAAAACACTTAATTGCCCCAACTCCTTAAAAAAAATTCACCTCCCGCGCACCGGCCCTATACAAATTTTATGTTTCGGCTAAAAAATAAAAAATAAAAATACAACATTTCACCTCCCGCGCGACTGTACCCCTTTATACAAAATTTCTGCAACTGGTCGTCCCTCCCTCCCTGACCCTTGCTCGACGTCCATTTCCCTGCCCTGGCCGTCTCCTTCTCGAAGGCTTCCACCCAGACTGCATCACCACGCAATCCTCCGCCGGTCGAGCAGACAACACACAGCTGCTACTGCACCTCATCGTCCTCGTCCAATACAGCAGCAGCAGCAGCCACCAGCAACGCACGAGGACAACCACGGCGCGCCACCGCCCGTCCTCCTCCAGTGCCGTTCGTCACCGGCAGTGGTCCTTGACCACCGGCGAAGGTCCAGCACCCCTCACTCCCTCCAATTTCGCTGCAATACGTTTGGTATAAATACTCAAACCCTAACTTATGTTTTAATTAATTTTAGATGAATTAGCATATGATAATATAATTTAGTTGTTTAATTGTATATATATGTGTTGTATGAATGATTTAGAATGGTTAATTGTATTGGTTATGGTTGATTTGTGAAAATTAGATTTGTGACCCGGCTATATCCGGATTTGTTGGTTTTATCCGATTTATCTATTCTAGATAAATTGAATTTACAATATCCTTTAAAATGTATCTAATTTCATGTTAGAACTATCAATTTGAATTTTTTGTGCGAAATTAATCGAAATTGGATTCTTAGGTCAAAATTCTTGCAAATTTAAATTGGATTGTGTAATCCAGTTATTTTATTCAATTGATTATATAATATGCATTATATTATGTTTAATTTCATTTTCGACATGTCAATTTAAATATTTTAGTAAGATTTAACCAGATTTATAGTCCAAGCTAAAAAACCCTAATTATGTTAAATTGGATGTTTCATTTATTGTTTTAATCAATTGAGTATATGATAGATGCTATCTTGAAAGTAACATATTAGGAAGGGTTTTGATGGATGGTGGTGCTGAAGTTTTTCTTCATTACTTTATATTGTTATATAATATCTTTGTTATGTCCTTAGATTATTTTCTATGTTAATACAGTTAAGAATTCTATAATCATTCAAGTTGATAAAATTAGATAAAGAATATGATGATGATCAACATTGACATTTTTTAACAAGAAATAAAATATGATATAATTGGTATAAATACTCAAACCCTAACTTATGTTTTGATTAATTTTAAATGAATCAGCTTATGATAAGATAATTTTAGTTGTTTAATTGTATATATATGTGTTGTATGAATGATTTAGAATGGTTACTTGTATTGGTTATGGTTGATTTGTGAAAATTGGATTTGTGACCCGGCTATATCCGGATTTGTTAGTTTTATCAGTTTTAGATAAATTAAATTTACAATATCCTTTAAAATGTATCTAAGTTCATGTTAGATACTTTATTAATGATGTTTGGTATTATATTTTATAATCCTTGTCGGGTATTATTCAAAATAATAGTGTGCATGTTTTATCTAATTGGCAATTGTTTTCTAATTATTTGTTTATGCCTTTTTTTTCCTTTAGAAAATGGCACCCAATAAGGAATGGATTCGCAGTGAACATAAGGTTAGTTAAAATTGTTAAATGTGTTAATTATTATTAGTATGATTCTAACTAGTTGTTCGAAAATATCCTCTTTTAACCTCCATTTACTTATAAAATGTTAACCACTAAATAGGTGGTTAAAGAAGGTTAAAGTTAACTTATTCACAAAAGTTGGCTATTCAACTCCATTTGCCTTAAAAAAAATAAATTTATCGCTTATTCACCTACAATAACATATTAAATACCCAAATAATATTTAAAACATCCATCTCTATCTACCTAACCTAAGTTCACTTACCTCATTTAATCTAACATAGGTTAACCTCAATTTAAACAATCTATTAAGGACATTAGGTCCATCAAACAGTGAATTAAGTTACCAATTGATAATTCAGATTAGTATCCCATTCTGTTTCTTGATTATCAAGGATTTCTGGTTTCGTGGCTACTCCTATTTCCTGTAAAGTTGGGTTCATGGGCTGACTGCTAGAAGTTCTTTTCTTGTTGTGGGTTCCCTCGCACCCCATGGTTGAGGATAGAGACTAAGGTAGAACAAAACAGTAGAAGAATAGGGAAAGGGGGGCTCGGAGATGCAGAGATACAGAGAGAGAGCCGATTGCAGTAGGAGTGGAAGAATTTGCTTAATCAGTAAATTCCCCAAATTTGGTTTTCATTAATGAATAGGACTCATATTTATATTCATTACAATTCATGGGCTTAACCCTTTTTGCAAGACAACTATCAAAACTTCGATGATCTTACAAGATGCTACTTTCCTACTCTTGTAAGATTCTAATCAAAATAATAGGATACTAAGTAAGATAATATTCCAATAGTATCTTTCCAAATTAATAAACCTAAAAAATTGGAAAGCTGGACATTATAGTAATATTTTTCTAAGGTAATATGCAGAATTTCTAATTTCTAATAACAATAATAACTAAATGTGATGCTATCTAAATCTTGCCAAAATCTGGAAAGCTAAATCGTGGCAGCTCTCTTTGGCCTCTTGGAAAGAAGCCCAACAAAAAGGGTTGTGCTAAGGAGCAATCTAAAGCTTCTGGTTCAGTGTCAAAGACACCAAGAACAGATTGAGGGGGAGAATTCTGCTCTGCTGGTTTGATCAATTCTATGCTGAGAATGGAATTTATAGAGATTTCACTACCCCCAAGATTGCCTCAGAAAAATGGACTAGTGGAGCAGAAGAATAGGAAACCAGTAGAAATACCGAATTCCAAAAACGTTTTGGCCTGAAGCAGTAGCAATGGCAATATATATGTTTAGCATTTGTCCAGCCAAAGCAGTTCAAAAAAGGACTATATGAAGCTTGGACTAAGGGTAAGCTATTTAAGGGTCTTTAGTTTTGTTGCTTGTGCCCCAACCAATTCACAAAACAGAATGGGTTGTTGGTATTTAAGGGTCTTTAGTTTTGTTGCTTGTGCCCCCACCAAAGATAACCCAACTTCTCCGCGTTGTTGGTATTCATGACCTAAAATAATTCTGAATTATCAATTGAAGAGGTGCTTCTAAATCTGCCAGGGATTGTTAGGTAGTGCAAGCATCTCTTCTCCCATGGAAATGCAATCTGGTAAGCACCAAAACAGAATGTGTCTCTGATATTTATGTCTTTACTTTAGTGCATAGTCAGTGATGATCAATTTTGTCTATATTCGGTTTGCTGGTTAAGAGTGTAATGCAGCTATAAAAGGGTAAGGTTGATGTGCGGGCTGGACAATTTTGAGTGGAGTTAGAGATACATGGTTTGATTTCACATCAATTAAGTTAGATAAATGATATGGGTTGAAAAGGAGGTGATTGTGATTTCTTGTTGGTTTCAAAAGGTTTTCGAATATTTTGACTACATATGTTTGTGATTTATTGTTCTTAATGAAGAAAATTTGTCCCTGTCTTGGATGAATGTATGTTGTTTATGTTTAGCGTGTTTGATGGAGTAACAGAGGTAAAGGGGTAAGGGAGCTAGGGTTTGACCAACTTTGTTATTTAGGTTTTGTATGAATTTTGATCTTTGGTTAATTGGGTAGAGGAGTAAGGTTATTTTTGTCATGTATTAAAATATTACATAAAGTTTGTTAAATTAATGGCTAGATAATCAAAACTAGCCAAAAAATACGCAATAGGGCACCATGTGCATGAAAATTGAAATACAGTGGGATTTAGTCCAATAAAAGTTTGACCAGGGTATATTCTATCCTGTTACTTAATGAGAACTTAATTTCTGGTAAACTAAGCACAAAAACCTTCTTTCCATCTCAGTTTTGTTGTTTTTACTTAGAATTATATTTAGCCTTAGTGACTGTGAACTTGAATGTATCTTTGATCTTATGTTAATTAGTTAATCACTTTATTTTGGTACAAGCTCTCTACCAGTCTCTTTCTCTACTTTGATACCATTTAACATGATTTCTAACAGAATGACAATATGAAAACCCGGTGAGCAGGGTCTCTAGGGTCCATTCAATATGTTCCACATTTTTCTGTCTTATGACTTTTGAATACAGGCTTCTTTGATAGGATAAATCTGTTGATGATCTCTTTAACTTCTCATCACTGAATAAATTTTACATCTTTAATCCAGTTCTAATCTATGTTTTATGAATTTTAGTTACATGATTGATATTTAATGGCATATGAAACTTATTTATGCCTTGGGCTGTGTTTGATCATTTTGTTCATTTTTGTTCCTGTGTTTTAAGAAGGGGTTGTCTAGGTTTAGATAATTATTCACAGGCTGGTTTTCTAGCTTGAAACTTGATCTAACATTAATGAACCAGTGAAGTTCCTTTTTGACCTTGACATATCATGTGAAAATTTTACAAAGGAAAATCTCTCTGAGTAACATTAATAAACTAGTTTAGCTGTTTTTTGACCATGACATATCATGTGAAAATAATAGACTAAAAAAGTTCTCTTCAAGATCACTCCATTCTTTTTGTGACTTTTCCCAGATGAGAATATAGATTAATTAAACGATTTGAGAACTTAAAGCTATCATATGTGCTAATTAAATTTCACCAACTTTGGGCAGTGACAATTGAAATTACAGCTCCATTTGGTTATTGAGAAGTACAAAGAAAGACAAAATGAGAAGTAAAGGAAAAATGAATAAAGGTAATGATGATGCATGATCTAGGTTGTCGTAGTAGAGCACATTTAATAAGTTCGGATGTTATTCAATCATATTTATTTCCATTTTCATTAGTTTCCTTGTATTTGGAGATTTCATTTTATATATCTGATTTCATGAATTGCTGTCATTGTTTATTTTTCGGTGTAATATTTTTCTTTTATTTTGATATCATATGTCATTGTTTATTTGATACTTATATTAATTATTATTTTTATATTTCTATTGTTTCAGATCCAGTTTATTTTGATAAACTTACCAAGTCTATTGTATCCGATGGATAGAATGATTAATTCTTAAGCGGCAGCTAATCATGATATTTTTGTAATGCAATGACATATTGTAGCTCTTTTGTAATATATTTATATTTGATCATAGCCAAAAATTGTACCGGACATTTGATACAAATTATTTGTATGAATATTTAGTTGAATGTTTAATTATAAACAGATATTTAAAAAATTATATCTATATGTTAGAATGAATATATATGTATGCAGGTACAGGATTTGAGAAGATCAAAATGGATATATATATATACATGCATACAGGTACAGGTCTTGAGAAGATTGAAATGGATATATGTACGCATACATGTACAGGTCTTCAAAAGATTGAAATGGATATATGTATATCCATATAGGTGCAAGGTTATAGATGAATATTCAAATGTTGATTATATATATTATTGAATATATAATTATGCCACTTGCGACCAATAAATTATGTCGCAAATAATGAATGAATTTTAGTATTGACAGAAAAATTAGTCGTTATTGGTGTTATACTTTTTTAATTACGATAAAAAAATTGGTCGTTAATATTATTTACAACAATGTATTTTATTCATCGTTATTATTTTTAACGACCAACATCATACGTTGTCACTATTACTTTTAGTGACCAACGTCATAAGTTGTCGTTATTACTTTCAGCGACCAACACTTTGTTTCGTCATTATTACCTTTAGCGACCAAACTTATACGCCGTTGCTATTGCATTAGTGACCAACAAAATATGTAGTCGTTATTGCTTTAGCGACCAAAAAATTTTAGTTGGTCGTTAAAGCCTTTAACGAGGGAGCAATAATGACCACTGACAAGCAACAAATTTTTTGGCCGTTATTAGCTTTAGCAACCAAAATTTGGCCATTAACGACGAAATTTGCTGGTCGTTAAAAACCTCATTTCTAGTAATGTAAGTAACATATTCTTCACTGCATGCCACACATGAACTTGACGTCTAGGTAGTTAAGAGACTTCCAAGCCAAACAAGCTCTCTATTACTTCAAATTCCTGCTCCTCAATTCATGATAAGCCTTCTTAATCACATAATCTAATGAGCCTGCATTCATCCAACTAACAATGATTGAGTGAAGTTTGTCCAAAGACCTAGGATGAAAAAGATGAATGATATTCTACAGATATTCCATAGTAGGTCCCCCAAGTCCCACAAGTTTCAAGCATCAAGTTGTAAATACACCTTCATCCTTTGGCAAACACAACCGATCCCATGCTACTAAATCTATTCTTCTCTTAGAATCCCTAATCAATGAAAAACTCTAAATAAGCTTATAAACTTATGCAAAAAAATTTAGGCAACAAGACGACATGGGCGATATAAATTTAGATGTTGAACATGTCATACTTAAAATGTTGGATTCACCTTATATAAGATAAGAAAAGAGTACTATAGTATCTCAACCAAGAAATTACCTTCTCCATCAATGTTTGCAAGTGGATAGAAGAAATATGAGAGATAATATAAGCAAGAGAAGGTAAGTGATGGACACATAGCCCTCCCAAAATCCGAGCAAGTCACATATCCATGTCCTGATCTTTGGTTCCACACCCCAAAATTAGTTGTGCACTTTGCTAAATTTAAAGCCAACCCCAAAATCTCAACAAAGTTATTGAACCTTACTAACATGTACTACACATTTCTTACATCACCATGACAAAACATGATAAAGTCACCTAGAAAACATAAATTAATGATCTTTAAGGACTTATGATATGGGTGACATTTAAAGTCCAGATTCTCCAACAAACTTTTAGACATTGAGAAAGATATTCCAAAACCAAGACAAAACGATACAGAGAAAGTAGATCCCCCTATCGTAAGCGCTTATTTCCCTTTAAAGGAGGTGTAAAGGTCCCATTGTAAAAAATCAAATATGAAACCATGCTCACACATGCCATTATGAGGGAGACAAAATGAACCAAACAACCATACCATACAAAGATATCATGTAGAAACTATCAACTCACCATGTCTTATGCCTTCTAGAGATCCACTTTTAACATGCATCTTTGTAAAATACCTCTTGTTGCATATTTGCTCAACAATTTATGAGCAAGAATAGTGCTCCAATACTCCTAACCTTTATAAAATCTAGTTGTGATAAATCTACCAAGGAAAACATCAAGCTCTATAAATGGTGCATCAAGACTTTTCAAATGATCTTGTACACCATGTTACAACATGCAATAGGCCATAAAATTTGTGACTTTATTAGCATTCTAACACTTTAGGGAAAGCATGAGGGAAGTCACATTCATCTTTTCCTACATTAATCCTAAGGAGAAAAACTCTTTCACAACCAATAAGATTTCTTCGCATAACACTAGCCACACATTCCTCAAAATTCCCGCAATAAAACCATCCACTTTACTTGCCTATGCATTGCAATTATCAAATATGGCACCTTCAACTTTGTCCATTATCACTAAAGTGCTAAAAAGGTGTTTCTACTACCATGCTATCAAGCTACCTCCCTTAAATACCTCCCCATTAATGGCACTTATACATTATTAGGCTCAACCCAACAGATATATTACTTAGTGAAAGCGTGTTGAACATGTATAAAACCATGAGATTTTATACCGATCTCATCTAGCATTGAGGCCACAAACTTGTTATGCTAACATTATTTCACTTTTGTAATAAAAATAAAATAAAATAAAATAAAACTTGTCATTCTGATAACTACTAGACAACCAATTAATGCGACATTTTTTCATAAAAATAACTCATCACACTAGAGAAGGAATTCATATTTCCTCAATAAAAACTAATCTTTCTCATAATCACCTTCCAAAGGATACACCCCAAACACTCTACATTGAAATTCACCTAGTTCCTCTCGTGCCAACCTAACAAAAGATGTGATACGCTTATAGTTGTCATTGTTGAGTTGTTGGAGATCCTACTTCAAGCCATTAAGCCTCTTTATAGCACATAACAACAAATTACCATACAATAGAGTCTCTCCGTGCTTATCAACCAATTGTCCACATTGGTCTTCCTCCACCAAAAGTTAAAGAAATAGAATGGCTTCCTTCCTAGTCTTACCAACAACTTTGTGTCAACCACCCATAGTAAATTATTAGAGAATAATGGAGTTTGAAAATCATCAATAGAGCCTAGGGATTTATCCAAACAATAAACATTGACAAGCACTCAATTTAACTTATAAAGCACCTACTCATCCCCTCCTCTTCATTTAGACTACCCAAAAAGATAACCTTGTGCCTGTAAATCTCCTATACCCAATTTCTAACAACAATTCACCAAATACATCATCTTACACAAGTCTAGAATGCTACCTAGGTACCTCCCCCTCAATCCCCATGACAAAATTAAAACCACCAAGCAGTACCAAGGGTTATTAGAAATGTTATGTGTAAGAAACCAATCCTAAAGCCTTTTCCATTTAGAGTTCAAGTTCAATGCATAGACAAAAAGTAACCATAAACTTATAATCAAGTAGAAAGTGATGTGCTTCACAAAAAGATTGATTGATCATAGGAACCAACAAAACTCTAACTCCAATCATTTGAATCACATATAACCCATACACGTCCACTATGGTGAAAACCATAATTATAAAATAAATTTCATCCTTGAAAAATTCTATCAAACACACCTCTCTAATTATTCTCTTTTACTCTAGTCACTAGAGCGCTAATAAAACACACATTACAATACCTACAAAAATGAGTGACCTTCTAATGCTTGGAGGTCTTATTTAATCCAGAAATGTTTCATGCACTAAACATGTCCACCCGGTTCCAAAGAAACACTAATATAACAACCTTTCACCGCCATTATTCCCTCTATCAACTTTGTTACCAACATATTTTGGTTCATCATCACATAGCTATGGATATGTCTAATTGTCTCCAACTACTACCCTTTTAAAGTTGTTGGCCATGGATCATTGCAATCAGGCCCTTAGCAACCTCCAACATAGTTTTTAGCTTTAAGCCAACGTGTTAAGCTCCTTCACTAGATTATATTAGGTTTATCGCTAATGATTATTTATATATCTCTATCTGATTTCTAACACCTAGCCTCACTAGAGCATCATTCTCTGACACTTTTGTAATAGGTACTGGTAATGATGTAGAGATTTTATTTTAAGTGGTCGGCTACTCTAACTCAGCCTGCCATGCAAACTAGTTTGAAGGAGAAGCTCCCCCTTTAAGGGCAAAATCAACAACATCTTCACTAACCACCCTATTTAATTTACACTTATCCTAAATCATAACCCATTTTTAAGCTCATTATTCCTCCCTAGTTATCTATTCTTCCTACAAATCACACTTCTTTGGCTAAACAATCACATATTGAGCAATAAATAGATTGAATTAACTGTAAGCCAGAGGAGAACAAAGTCGATTTTGAGTTGATCATACACGAATATGCACTTGAATCTCCAAAAAATCAAACTAATGAAAACAAACAAAAATACAAGAGGCTATTGCTTGTTAATGAGAAGGAAAAGTGCTTTGGAATCTCTCATAAGCTCCTAGAACTCCCTAAGAAGTCCACAAAGTGTGCCTTAAATAATCCCCATCACTCTAAGCATGTTGCGCATGACGAATGTGGGAGTAACCATCACTGCACGACTGTGCAACGACTACATGGCCTAGTCGTGCAGCATCTCAACTCTCAAATAGATGGAAATTCAGACCTTGCATGGCTGTGCGAGTCGCTCACTACCTGGCCACACAAGGTTTGTAGCCTTGATTTCTTCAGGAAAAAATTTCTCACAGATGTGCGATTCACGCACTACCTGCCCGTGCGATTTCTTTCTCTTAGAAAATCACAGGCAGGTGTTGTAAAGTTGTGCAGCTAAGTGTGCTGTAAGGCTGTGCAGCTGAGTGTGCACCCAGCTATGTAGCTCTCTCTTCTTGTTTCTTTTGGACTTCTTGGCATCTCTCCATCTCTCTTAGCTTCTAGACTCTTCCATAAACATATTGGATTGACTTACTCTCCTCCAAAGCCTTTCATACTAGGTCCTTTGTTCTGAAAAACATGTATTTCTATCTTGGATTTTGCATTCTTGTGAAAATTCTTGAAAAAAAAAACTCAAGAAAGTAGTAGCCCAAATAATAGACTAGAACCATAGTAAAATATGAGAAAGAGATTAAATGAGGTCTCAAAGTGAAGGCAAAGAAAGGCAAAAATATAGAAAATATTCACTTTATCAACTCCACCTCGCTTATCCTTTACTTGTCCCTAAGAATACACACAAACATAGAAAGAACAACGAAAAGAAGTAGAATGAGATCAAAGCCTCTAATGATAGGATCAACGACATAAACAAAGCAAATGATGTCTAGTTCAACCTATACTACGAGCAGTAATAGTAGGAAAAATAAAGTGAGACTACTTGTTAGTTCAGACGCACAAATTAGTATTATCATGACACTCTAAGGTGGTTTAGGATTGTGTAAATGCCATCTTAATGAGACAGAGGTTAAACAAGGCTGTAAACTTCCTCTCTATAGTAAAATGTGGACTCTATGCACTCATATGTTTGTTTTTAGGGATAATAGTGTCGCTCAAAACTCTCCGATCTAATAATGATCAAACATATGCTTGCATAAACTCTCCTTCTCCACACTTGAAGACAGTATGTAGTACAAAAAACAAGAGGTCTTGATAGGGTTGTAATGAGGTTAGGGCTAAGGGTAGGGTAGATTTAGGATTGTAGCTATAGGGCTAAAAAGTACACTACCTCGAGAAGGGGTTTTAATAACAGTTATTTTATGGTTTTAGTAAGGGTTTTGAACCGTTATTGAACCGTCTGTAATTAAATCTTTAACAATGATTCATAACCGTCATAAAAAATATACAAAAACCTGCGAATATGTGTATAAACTTCATATTTAATAATGGTTTTCAAGTAAAAACCGTTGGTTAAACTAGGTTTTAATAACAGTTTTCAAGTAAAACCGTTGTTAAAAACAAGGTTACAATAACGGTTACAAAGTTAAAACCCTTGTGGAAAATTAGCTTTTAATAACTGTTATTACAAAAACCGTTGTTAAAATAAGATCCAATTACGGTTTTAGTCAATGATTATGCATTTATTAAACCCTAATACATATTAAATGAACATAAATTTGAGATTAAATGCACAATTTTAATAATGGTTCTTATTCAAAACCATTATTAAAACTATATGATCTAATTAGGGTTTCGGTGATTGATTATGCATTTATTAAACCCTAATACGTATTAAATGAGCATAAATTTGAGATTAAATATGTGGTTTTAATAAATTAAGAACCGTTATTAAAACTATATATTTTTTTCATGTTTTTTCTGTTTTGTTCCTACCTACATACACAGTTGTATGATCAAATATTTACCAAATATGCAATGTAAAACAATATCAATTCATATACACATGCATGTCTTCCTCCCAAATGATTCTCCATATTTTTAATCAAGCTCTAATTCATATGTTTGAATACACTATGCATACCGAGGAATGAAATTTGTAGGCGTACCACAATTAGGTAGCTCTACACTCCAAAGTCCAAAGTTCATACAACATAAACTAGAAGACCAACAGATGTACACGAAATACAAACCTGAACATGCATGTAAAATATAGATCCCTACCTAATACTGAATGAATGAGTGCATGTGCTTAGCCCATTGATCTCTAACTTCATCAATTTCATCAACATTGTATTGTTGGCCTCGTGCACAATCATTAGTAAAAAACTACAATGCCCAAGTTTTGATTAATATACAGTTAGCACTTAGGTTAAGTACCAAATATATATGTCATCATTCATTAATAGAAAAATATGGAAAAGCACACACACGTGGCTTGGATCTATGTTGACCGATCTGTTTTGGACTATCAGATCCATTGCTCTACATATATAGTATCTACAATCATCGTCGTTTTACTGTTGTGGACATTGTCAAATGAATTCCGTTAGCTCTCTAACTATTAGATATTAATTTGAATTAAAACAAAATACAAAATAGTTTTCTTCCTACTTCCCATGACAGGCTCATATTGAAGATTCTTTGGGTCTGAGACACCATTCCCACCTCTCCTTTGATATGCCGTCTGTAATGCCCTAATAAATAGAGTTGGATACACAATATTATAAGTATATATACCTCAAATAATGAAAGTAGAATATATATATATATATATATATATATAAGTAAGCTAATGAAGTAAGAAGTGAAAAGTATACTAACATGTCGATAAATTCCTTCCCACCATGATAAGCGACTTCACAAGGCACATCATAGGTTTGAAGGAAATCAAATACATAGACTTTATTAAGATCAATTCAGACGGCATACAAAACCTAATGTTCAGTTGTGAGGAGAGGAATGAGATAGAGCTTGTTGTGTCCCTCTATCAAAATGTGATCCACTAAATAGTTGATGTGCCTACCCTCTCTTATTGTAGTACCGTCAATTATGTAGTATGGGCACACAAACACAATAGAGGACATCATTCCCTCCATCACAACGCAATTAGCTACTAACCTATGGACGGTAATAACATTACATATTTGTTAATAACTCATATAAGAGGTCATAAAAATTCTAATAGTACAAGAAGTACTAAAATCTCAAATATGAAATAATACTTATGTGACATAGACGGCGACACTGGTTGTGTACACCCCCAAAATTCACTACTGAAAAATTTCATTTTATTTAAAAGAGTTAGCGAAAGCAAATTATAAAACTGGGATATTACCGCCACACTTAGTACCCGACCGGTTCACTCCTACTATTCCAGTACCAAGTGCTAAGGCCAAAAGTAAAACACAATTTACAAACCATATTTAAATAAGAGTAGCGTAACAAACCATTTACGAGAATAAAATCCACTAGTCATGGTTACAAAAACAACAATAACATTAAAACCATGAAATTTAAAAGAGAAAGAGAAAAACCCTAACAGTTCCAGATAATTCCTTACTCTCTTTCCCATGGCCCACTTGAATAGCACCTAAAAATGACCTGCAAGGGACACTGCCCATTGAATAGGCAGGGGCCCCACGAATGGAGCCCTTCAATATTATGGTATTGATTAACCCTTTAAAAACACACTTAAAAGTAGGCCCGCAATGCAACACATAATACAAAGCTATATACATATATAACAAGATGTATATACATAACATTCACATAATCAACATTCACATCCTTAGCAAGTCCATCAAATGTTCATGAGTCATAATGCAAAATTGATACTTTCGGACTTTAAGTCACTTCATAGTGCAAAATCAATACGTTCAGGCCTTAAGCCATTAGTCCATCATTATTCAATCATCTCTCAGATGTTATATCCATGTGAGTACAGGAACCCCACTATTATAGCCGGTGGACCGGTCATGCAGGGCAAAACACTCCTGGCCACTATTATTCACCGGTAGATTGGTCATGCAAGGCAAAATGCTCCTGGCCACTATTATATGCCGATGGACCGGTCTGGCCCCAACTCACATGGTGTTCCACTATAAGTAATTAGTATTTTTCCATAATTTATTCACATCCATGTTTGGTTTTATTGAGCTCGGGACCCCCACTATTATCGCCAATGGATCGGAATATATATATCAACATCATCCAAGGCAACACACTCCTGGGCCACTATTATATCCGGTGGACCGGTACTTATGATCATCTTCCAGGGAAACATGCTCCTGGGCCACTATTATATCCGGTGGACCGGTGCTCATAATCATTTGTCAGGGCAACACACTCTTAGGCCACTATTATAACCGATGGATCGGTACTCAATATCATAATTCTACTGGGCCCGGCTCATTAATCTTTTGCTTTCGTGATTAGTGTTTTTCCCTTTTCAATCAGCACAAAATTCCATTTATTTGCCTCGGACTGGAGATCAAGAACCCGGGACACAAAGGTACACCAGTCGTACTGGTGCATACAAGCTACTTAGTACCCTTCAACCATCAACCCAGGGATGCAAAGGTACCTTGGTCGTACTAGTGCATAAAGTTACTCAGTACCCTACCAACAAGGACACCTAATCCATAAGTATGCATACCCTCTAAATAAGTCCATAGAGCTAGATAGAGTAAGATATAGGGTCTGGCTAGGGCACAAAGGCACACCACCAAATACTAGAATAATTGTGGGCTAAACCACGTCTTTAGGGTAGCGACCCCTAAAGAGCCACTATTCCCGATCTTGAGGTCTTTCACTTTGAGTATTAGTGTCTTAATTAAGGTGATCACAAAAAGCACAATAATCAGATACTTATTCACTTTTAATCGTTTTGGTATCATTAGGCATTTCTTATTCATACGATTATCCAAGATAACATAGAGGAAATTATTAAGGCCATCATAATCTTATCCAATTCTGATTCAGGATTTGTTCTCGTGATACTTATTAGTCGTCAAATACTCTTACCTTACTATTCAATGTTACTTGAGTCTTATTATGAACCTCCAGTGTCCCATCAACATGTTAGATATGAATCACTAATTTACCCCTTACTTGTATAGTTATTATGCCATCCCTTCCTAACTTGCCAATTTACCATATCAACCTTTAGGTTGCGTAATTACCAAATTACCCCTTGCTCGGTTTAGGTTACTGAGTTATCTCCTACGCTTTTTAGATCGCCATTCACCCTTCATAATTGTTACACTTATCATATTCCCATTTGGTTGGTTAGATTACCGAATTTCCCTTCTCTTCGTTATAATTATTAAATTGCCTTTAAGTTGGATAAATTACCAAATTACCCTTCTTCATTATCATGATTACCAATTTACCCCTTTAGTTGGTTAAATAATTACCAATTTACCCTTTAGTCGGTTAAATTACCAAATTGCCCTTCTCCATTATCATAATTACCGATTTGCCCCTTTAGTTTTATAAATTACCAAATTACCCTTCTTCATTATCATAATTACCAATTTGCCGTTTAGTTGGTTAAATTACCAAATTACCCTTCTGTAATCTCATAATTGCCAGATTGCCCTTATCCATTATTATAATTACCAAATTACCCTTAGCCATTATCATAATTACCAAATTATCCTTCTGTTGGTTAAATTACCAAATTACCCTTCTCCATTATCGTAATTACCATTTTACCCTTCTCAATTATTATGATTACCATTTTACACTTCTCCATTATTATAATTATTAATTTACCCTTCTCCATAATTATAATTATCAATTTACCCTTCTCTATTATTATGGATACCAATTTACCCTTCTCCATAATTATAATTACTAATTTACCCTTCTCCATAATTATAATTACTATAATGCCCTTCTCCATTATTAAAATTACCATAATACCCTTTTGTTGGTTAATTTACCAAATTACCCTTCTCTATTATCATAATTATCCAATTGCCCTTCTATAATCATAATTTAATTATCAAATTATCCTTCGCCGTTATTATAATTACCAAGTTACCCCTTACTCCCAAATTTACCATAATTTCCTTTTATTTACAAAATTATCATTCTACCCCTTATTTCCAAAGTTACCATAATGTCCTTTTATTTATAAAGTAACCATTTTACCCCTTACTTCCAAAGTTACCATAATGTCCTTTTTTTTTATAAAATTACCATAATACCTCTTTTACTTGCAATTTACCATTTTTCCCCTTATTTCTAAAATTACCGTTTCACCCTTCTACTTATAAAATTACCATAACACCCTTTCACTTGCAAATTACTATTTTACCCTTTACATCCAAGATTACCATTTTGATCTTTTCTTTCAAAATTACCATTTTTCCCTTCTCTTCCAAAATTACAATTTTACCCCTTTACTTCCAAAATTATCACTTTGCCCTTTACTCCCAAATTTACCATAATATCCCTTTACTTATAAAATTACCATTTTCCTCTTTACTTCTAAAATTATCGTAATACCTTTTTACTTACAATTTACCATTTTTCCCTTCTCCCCTAAAATTACCAAAATGCTATTTTCTTACAAATTTACCATCTTGACCTTTTATTATACCACTTTTATTAAGTTATCATCACCACATGAGTATTAATATTAATACTCCACTCTCCTCACCCAAATTCTGCTAACTATTATATTTCACATCATACTCCTCATCACCCACACATATTAGGCCACATTTTTGTACAAGATATATTACTAAAATGCCCCTAGGGCTCACAATAATATTTTCATGCATAAATAGTCACAATAACATAATATAGCATAGATAAGTACTCAAAATTTTCATTAACGCTCAAATTCTTCCCTTAAGTAATATTTCCACATGTAGCATATAAGCTAACATGCTTTCCTTTTTATTAATCAATACAAGCAAATATATATATTCTATTACAAACATATATCAAGCATGATAACATATTAAATAACCCAATGTGCTAATATACGTTTATCCATGCATTTAAGTAGAGTTTAACGATTACCTTAATTCCTGCAAAATTAAACCTTACCGGTATTCCGATTAAATGTTCAAGCTTTGATTTGCAAAACCAATACCTAAAAATAATACCAATACTTATTATATTAGAAATAAGAAATACCAAAGAATAAGACTTTATAAAATTTACTTAATGAAATAATTAACTTAAATATTATTATACCTTAAAATTATTAACAAAAATGGGCCAAGAAATGCAGTAACTCATGCTGCTTATGCAGCATGAGCTGCATGCAAAAATAAGGGTCGAAGGGTCGAAGGGGGCATGAAAGAAAAAGAATGATGGCTATTTTATGGTTGGGGTCTTTAGGCTAGAAAAGAGGGTAGGTGGGGGAGGATTTAGGGTAAGGGAAGGGTACAAGAGTGAAGAGGGGGTGTAGGTGGTGGTCGGGGGTAGGTTGTTGGTGGCCAAGGGCGGCGAGACAGCGACGACGAGGCCGCGAAGTGGGCTGCAGGAGTGAACCGAGCTGAGAAGGAAGGAAAAGAGAGGAGGAAAATAAAGGGGTTCGGGGGCTGGTTTCAGCAAAAGAAGGCGTGTGAGTGGTAGAGGAGGTTGTAGGGAGTGAATTGGTGGTTTGGGTGGTGGCAAAGGCGGCCAAACGAAGGGGTTGTAGGGATGTTGCTGAGAAGGGAGAAAAAAGGGGGGAAAGAAGAGGGGGAAAGGAGGAGCTACGGGGTGGTTTGGGTGGTTTTGTGGTGGTGCAAGGCTAAGGTAGAGGGTGGTAGGGAGTGATGCAGGGGGTTGGTGTGCTGGTTGAAGCGGCAGATGGCGACGGTGGTGCAAAACAGAGATGAAAATGGGAGGAGAAGAAAAGGAGAAAAGAGGGAGGTCAGGTAAGGTATGGAGCTCAAAAAATGGGGCAGGAAAAGGGCTAAAGAGGAGAAGAAAAAGAAGAGGGAGGATAGGAGAGGATAGGTGGACAGTCGGTGGAAGTGTTTAGGGTGGCAGGGAGAGGGAAGGGACGAAGGGAAAGGGAGACCATGCGTGACGAGGAGTGCATGGCCAGTTGGGTCCAAAATGGTGGAAAAAAAACGACGTGAGAAAGAGAGAGAGAGAGAGAGGGAGGGTTGCAATGGTGGCAGTAGGCAGTGGCCGGCGTGCCAGAGGTGGCAGGCATGGTGACGGGGACATGGGTTGGGGCGTAGAAGAAGAAGAAAGAAAGGGAAAGGGGAGCACTAGGCCGATCGGAGGAAGAAGGAAGAGTTGGGAAGGCCTAGTTGCTGGGGAGGAAAGGGAAAGAAGAGGAGGGCAGGGGCTAGGCTGACATGCACGGTGAGGAGAGGAAGGGAGGGAGTGGGCCAAAGGCCCAGGCGCAAGGGAAAGGAAAGAGGATGGCCTGGCGGCCCGAAGCCAGGAAAAAGGAAAAAGAAAGAAAGAAGAAAAAGGAGAAAAGGGAGAAAGAAAAGGAAAAAAGGGGGAAAAGGAAAAATAGGAAAAATTAAAATAGTTAAATTTCTAAAATAATAGAATGTAATATTTGTGGGAAATAAATTTAGTTAATAATTTAATTTGATATAATTAAATATAAGGGTTTAAAAAGGTTAATTTTGGGAGAATATTGGTTTGAAAATTTATTTAAATAAAATGAGTATTCTAAAATAAAATAAAAATTTTATTTTAATTTTTGAATATCCCTATCCAAATTTTTATTCTCAAAAATCCATAAAATAATTAAATTAAATAATTTTAAAATTTAATTTATCCCAAATAAAAATTATTTATTAAATTTTAGGTTTTTAAAATTTTGGGGGATTACACTCGTGGTTGACATCCATTCCTGATTATAAATGTAGCTTATGTCAACCATATATACCATGTAAGTAGCATCATCCCTTCCAAAATACTCAGGACCACAATCAATGAAAATATAATTGTCCCTAAGGTAGTTTTGGGCATAGAAATACAATAAAGCTATTGTTGGTGGAGGTTGGCTCTTCTCCAAAAAAGGAATCTTTTGTGGGGCAACTAATTTTTCAAATTTATCTCTCTTTCTTTTAGCAGCGCCCTCTTTTGTGTTGCTCGTTCTACTAGTACCTCTCTTGGTTTTACTAGTAGGAGAAATCTTCTTTTTTGATTCCTTAATTGATAATAATAAACAATATATTTATTAAGCATATATATATATATATATGAAAAAGGTATAAACAGTGTAACTACTAAACAAGGTCTAATGAAGATGTTGAATGTCATTACCTCTTCAGTAGTGAGACGTATCTGATCCGCAGGCTAAGGCACGAAGCTTCCATGAGCTTTTAGCACTATGGCTGCCTCATTGCCATCTTTATAACAAGGCAAGGGCTCACTACCAATTATTGGAGTGTCAATACTTACCGGCCTTTTATTTAGGGCTAAGTTATACCCGTGGATTGTTTGTGTTTGGGTACTATAACTGATACGTACCCTTCGTTTCGCTAAAAGAGTTGAAAGGTCATTCGCTAACAAGTCACATTTATGAAAACTCTAAATGAAAATATTACATATTATTAATTATTTATTACTCCGAATAGATTTAATAACAATTCATAGATTGTAATTCTTACCTCGGGAAGAGAAGAAAGGCATGCATTAGCTTCACAACTCTCTTTGATGCTATTTACATTGGGTATGTGAAGCTGATCATGGTCAACTAAATCGGATGGCTTATACCCTTGAGATATAATAAATGACAACTCTTGCTCCATTGTTGCCATCCATTCAAATGCCACGTTCAATTTTTGGGTGAGGATGGCCACTTGCTCATTAGTGCTACAAGAACCAGGAGATCGACCACATACGCTCGTTCTCGTAACACCCAATCCAAGACCCCTGTGTCTTTCAGGGTGTTCTACAATTCCTGTAACCTGAGACACAATGTTATATTGGTCTACCCCCTCCTCACCATCTAACGTTTGAAGTTCATCCTGTAATGTATACAATATATGTAAATTTAGCTTATAGGAATAAGCATAATATAATAGTTTTCTAAAATAAAACTAAGTAGGATTCTAGATATCTACAAACTTACAATTTTTTTGGCTGAAACATCTACATCTTTATTAATATATTCATCTTTTGTTGCTCTAGCCTTCTTCTATAATATATCAATATTGATGGACGAGGTACATGGATCTAAGTCTTGTGCTAGAAGCTATAAACCAAAAAAATATTCTTAATTAAGAATATTATTATAAAATTCAATATTTACATGTAAATAGATAAATCATAATTGGATACCAACTCATCTTCAAGGCCTGCATAACCTTTGCAAGCCATATTATGCTGGTATTTATTCTTCTTCGCAATATCTTTATTTTTAGCACTTTTTTCCTATGTTACAAGATAAAAAATAGTCACATGGTTATTTCAATATTAACCATAATATTGGGATACAAAAAGTTTAATTGTTATCTAACAAATACCTTAAAACCCCCCGTAAGATGATATGTAATAAATTGGTTCCAACTTTCTTGATCGATGAAACCATATTGTTTGAGTGGGTTCTACCGTAAAGAAACATCCCTCTTTTTGTAAAATCAAATGAACAAAATTCATAGGGCACAATCACAACAATAGGGCATATAAACCAAAGGATATAGGGACTCTAAAGTCTTACCAAAATTGGATGAATTTCAAGGGTACGAATTATAATAATATCAGCATGTCATTCTACTACCAATGGACTCTGGCCATATGAGTCTTGCCAAAGGTATCATAATTCTTAAGTATACATACCACCTATAGACATCAACTATCTTATAAAGTAGAAAAGGAAACAAGTTACATTACGAAAAGTAGCCCCTAAAATGTTACAAGAATGCAAAATGAAGGGTCTAGAGGAATATGCTTTTAAATGTTAAAAGAAAATGTATTCCACAAAGGGAACATTAAAGAGAACACAGTTCATATAATTGTTTATAGTTAACATGAAACTCAAAAACTAAAAAGGGGGCAATAAGCAAAAAAAAACTCAAATATATTAATCTTAGTTATCATAAAATAAAGTTGTATGCTGAATTTGAAAAAAATGATTATTTACAAGAAAACACTACTCATTAATTGATAGAATTCCATTTTCCAACAAGAGGCTTAAAAAACAAAGTTAGAAAATTATTCAATACTGAGAATTACTATTCACCATAATTTACTATTCATGCTTGGTCACTATTCTACATATTAATAAAGGTCTTTTACGAGTAAAATGGTTATCTTTATAGTTAATTAATAAAAACATAATTAACCTCATATTATATCTAACCAATGTTGATTAGGCAGTGACTAAAATATTTTCTCAAGAACACTTGATTATTATTAAGAACTTTGAAGAACATTTCTAAACTTTTCTCCAAAAATTAAAGCCTTAAATTGTTCTAAAATTAAGCATTTTATATACTAAAACATATCTAGAAATTATTACCTATAACATGCACTACCCCGAAAAGGCGTTTTAATAACGGTTTTAAACCGCCCGTTATTAAATCTTTAATAACGGTTCCTAACCGTTATCAAAAATATAAAAAAAACTGCCAATATGAGCATAAATTGTATGTTTAATAACGGTTTTTAAGAAACAACCGTTGTTAAAAAAAGGGTTTTAATAACGGTTACTACAAAAACCGTTGTTAAAACATCATCCAATTAGACTTTCAGACATTATTTAGGCATTTATTAAACCCTAATACGTATTAAATGAGCATAAATTTGAGATTAAATTTACATTTTCAATAACGGTTTGCATAAGAGCCGTTATTAAAACCTACGTTTTAATAACGGTTTTCATTAGAACCGTTATTAAGACTACAGTTTTTTTTTAACGTTTTTGCTATTTTTTTCCTGCCCACATACACAGTTATATGTTCAAATAATTATCAAATCTGCATTGTAAAACAACATCAATTCATAACAAATCTACAATCACGCCATAATTTCAATCAATCCCTAGTTAATATGCTTGTCTTAATACACCGGACATATATACTCAAGAATCAAAATTAGTAGGCATACCACAACTTGGTAGCTCTACACCCCAAAGTAAAAAGTTCATAAATCTAGCCTAGAAGACTGAAAGACATAGACAAAATGCAAACCTGAACATGCATGTAGAATATATAGATCTCTACCTAATACCGAATGAATGAGTGCACGTACTTGGCCTATTGGTCTCTCACTTCATCAATTTCTTCAACATTGTATTGCTGGCCTTGTGCATAATCATCAGTGAAAAACTACAATTCCCAAGTTTCGATTAATATACAGTTAGGACTTACATCAAGTACCAAACATATATGTCATGATTCATTAATGGAAAAATATCGAAAAGAAAACATACATGGCTTGGTTCTATGTTGACCGATCTATTTTGGACTATCAGATCCATTGTTCTACATATAGAGTATCCACAATCATTGTCGTTTTGTTGTTGTGGACATTGTCAAATGAATTCAGTTAGCTCTCTAACTATTAGATATTAATTTTAATTAAAATAAAATACGAAATATTTGTCTTCCTACTTACTATGACAGGCTCGTATTGAACATTCTTTAGGTCTGGGACACCATTCCCACCTCTCCTTTGATACACTATCCGTAGTGCCCTAATAAATAGAGTTGGATACACAATATTGTAAGTACACATATATACCTCAAATAATGAAAGCTAGTAGAATATATGTATAAATAAGCTAATGAAGTAAAAAGTGAAAAGTATACTAACATGTAGATAAATTCCTTCCCACCACGACGAGCGACTTCAAAAGGCACTTCATAGGTTCGAAGGGAATCAAACACACAGACTTTATTAAGATCAGGTCGGACGGCGTACAAAACCCAATGTTCAGTTGCGAGGTGAGGAATGAGATAGAGCTTGTTGTGTCCCTCAATCAAAATACGATCCGCTAAATAGTTTATGTGCCTACCCTCTCTTATTATACTACTGTCAGCTATGTAGTATGGGCACACAAACACAATAGAGGACAACATTCCCTCCATCGCAGCTCGATTAGCTACCAACCTATGGACGACAAAAACAATGCATATTTGTTAATAACTAATAACTCATATAAGAGGTCATAAAAATTCCAATTGTATAAGTTAAGAGTACTAAAATCTCAAAATGAAATAATACTTACATGACATAGACGGCGACACTCATGGTTAACATCCATTCCTGATTATAAATGTCGATTATGTCAACCGTCGATACCATGTAAGTAGCATCGTCCCTCCCAACATACTCAGAATGACAATCAATGAAAATATAATTGTCCCTGAGGTAGTTTTGGGCATAAAAATACAATTAAGCTATTGCTGGTGGAGGTTGGCTTTTCTAATCTAAAGAAGGAATCTTTTGTGGGGCAACTAATTTTTCTAATTTAGCTCTCTTTCCTTTAGCAGCGCTCTATTTTGTGTTGCTCATTCTGCTAGTACGTCTCTTGGTTTTACTAGTAGAAGCAGTCTTCTTTTTTTATTCCTTTTTTGATTCCTTAATTGATAATATTAAACAAAATATGTATTGAACATATAAATATATATATGAAAAAGGTATGAATAGTGTAACTACTAAACAAGGTCTAATGAAGATGTCAAATGTCAATACCTCTTTAGTAGTGAGACGTATTTGATCCATATGCCAAGCCACGAAGCTTCCATGAGCTTCTAGTACTGTAGTTGCCTCATCGCCCTCTTTATAACAAGGCAAGTGCGCACTGCCAATGATTGGAGTGTCAATACTCACCGGCCTTATATTTAGGGCTAAATTGTACCCGTGGATTTTTTGCATTTGGGTACTGTGACTGATGCGGACCCTTCCTTTCACCAAAAGTGTTGAAAGGGCATTCGCTAATAAGTCACATTTATGCAAACCCTAAACAAAAATATTACACATTATTAATAATTTATTACACCGAATACATTTAATAACAATTCATAGTTTGCAATGCTTACCTCAGGAAGAATAGAAAGACGTGCATCAGCTTCACAACTATGTTTAACGCTATTTACATTAGGTATGTGAAGCTTATCATGGTCTACTGAATCGGATGGCTTATACCCTTGAGATTTAATAAATGACAACTCTTGCTCCATTGTTGCCATACGTTCAAATGCCACATTCAATTTTTGGGTGAGCATGGCAACTTGCTCATTAGTGCTACAAGAACCACGAGATCGACCACATATGCTCGTTCTCGTAATACCCAATCCAAGGCCCTTGTGTCTTCCAGGGTATTCTACAATTCCTGTAGCCTGGGACACAATGCTATATTCGTCCACCTCCTCACCATCTGATGTTTCAAGTTCGTCCTGTAATGTATATAATATATGTAAATTTAACTTATAGGAATAAGCATAATATAATAGTTTTTTAAAAGAAAACTAAGTAGGGTTCTAGATATCTACAAACTTACAATTTTTTTGGCTGCAACATCAACATATTCATTCTCTTGTTGCTCTAGCCTTCTTCCATAATGTACCAATATTGATGGACGAGGTACATGGGTCCAGGTCTTGGGCTAGGAGTTACAAATCAAAAATTATTCTTATTTAAGAATATTATTATAAAATTTGACATTTTCATGTAAATAGATAAATCACAAGATGCATACCAACTCCTGTTCAAGGCTCGCATAGCCTTTGCGAGCCATATTATGCGGGTATTTATTTTACTTCGCAATCTCTTTATTTTGGGCACTTTTTTCTTATGTGACAAGCCAAAACATAGTGACATGGTTATTTCAATATTAAGCATAATACTGGGATCGATACAAAAAGTTTAATTGATATCTAACAAGTACCTTAAAATCCCCCGTAAGACGATATGCAATGAATTGGTTCCAACTTTCTTCATCGATGAAACCATATCGTTTGGGTGGGTACTGTTGTAGAGAACCATCCCTCTTTCTATGAGCTAAATATGACCTAAATGTTCTTAGATGCTCCCCACAATGTCTAAGAAGACATTTCTTCCTACTCTCTGGGACATTGAACACTCTATGCAAAATAAGGTATATAGATGTATACCGATGTTAATGTAATAAAATTAATAACATTTGACATACAAAAATAATTACATAAAATAGCATATTTACCATGATTTCCTACCAAATATGCTCCTTATGACCCTTTGGAACCTGCTTCCAATTATTATAGGAGATAGGAACACGGTTACGGGTCACAAGAGAAATGTAAGTCAAGAACATATTTGCGTAAGGGCCAATGGGAAGATTGTAAGTATTCTATCCCAACTCAACTAATTCTCCTCTATTCCTCATGTCTGTGATGATTCTCATAATCTTAGGTCCTCTCTTCCCTTCTTCATCACTACTGTCCCTATCAATGTTTTTGTTGGCCATATCTCTACAAAAAATAAATAAATCAATTATGTTAGAATGTTATGTATTGAGCATAATAATGTACCATTATATTATCGATACGAATCATTCTTAGAAAGAATTAATCTCAAATGTATCATGCTATTCTATATATATATATATATATACGAATCATGCTAACACATTTCCAAAAAGATATTAATACTAACCCTAACCCTAATTAACCATAATTAACCATAATAAATGATAAACCCTAACCCTAACCCTAGCTAATTAACCATAATTTATTATAATAAAACCTAACCCTAAACCTCATAAAACCCTAATCCCTAAACCTAGGTAAATGTAATTAAACCGTAATATATAAATCATATTATTAATTATTATTATTATTATTATCATACACAATTATTTCTCTCTATTTAATTATTCACTTTTACATATTCCTTATTTTCTATATCTATTTAATCCTCATCAAATAGCAATCATTAACATATGCATCTCTAATTGAAATTTTCATTTAATGATGCATGTGCATATGTAAAATATATTTGCATTTCATTATATGACATTTCCGATATCTTATTCCTTGTGTCCTATACTTATTAATGAAAATGTGTATATATATAGTTTTTATGAGTGAAAATGTATATAATTCTACACTCACATTCATATTATATATATGTAAAGGTCTCAGCCAACACATGCATTTGTTAATATATAACAATAACGCAACAACTTCAACAACGAAGAGAAAAATTTTCAACCAACACATTTTCGAACGACAAACCGCAATCTTTCAATAACAAACAAATGAAACCATGTAGCAACATGCATACATTTATATATACATACATATATAAGTAGATAAAAAGTTACGAGAGGAAGAACAAACACATACATAAAGTGAGCTAGCTACAAACACGATGGCGAGCAAGTTGAGAGAGGCAAGGGCTTCAAACACGCGGAGGATGAAGGTGCAAGTGTCGGCTAGCTAGCTTCGGAACAATGACAGCACGCACATGCAGAGCTGACAATGGCAGAGGCGTAGTGGAGAGTTGGTGGTGCGAAGGTTTCCCTTACTTGAGAGGATCCGGAGTGGTGGTGCACGGTGTGGTGGTGTGAGGGTTTGCAAGTAGAAGGAGACTAAGAGAACGAAGGTGCTGAGAGTCTGAAACTTTTGGCACGAAACATAACTGAGCAAAATAAAAGTTTGATTTTGGAGTTTTAATAACAGTTCTTTTAGGAACCGTTATTAAAACCTTCAGACTTTTGACAACGGTTCTTATATGAACCGTTATTCAAAACTCTTTTAATAACAGTTTAAATAAAACCGTTATTAAAACATCCGTGCAAATTTTAACGTTGCCCTTTTAATAATGGTTTTGAACTAGAATCATTATCAATACTCTCCCGCCCATTAATTTTCACGCTTTTGACAATGGTTTTTGAACCACCGTTATTATTGTCCCATTATTATTTTTCGTTTTCGTAGTAGTGATGGTAATAAACATACAAACCAAAAGTTAAAAAGGAAACATTATTTAAGGCCTACTAGTCTAAAATCCACCCAAACAACCTACAACATTTTTAACTTTGATCAACTAAAAATCTTACTTCACACAACCATATTCCATCAATATATATATCAAAATCATGCTAAAATAATATAAGGACTAACATGGAGTAACTTATTTCAACTAAAAACTCAAGAATCATGGCACAAGTCCTAGGGTTGAATCCATACCCAAAACAAACATGCTTCAAATCAACATCTCACCATAATTTTCTTAAATCTTAAACATCTTTATATTTAGGAATATATTCTTATCTTAACAAGGCTCCAACCTGATAGAAAAAGAGAAAGAAAAATCCCTAAATCCAAGCCTTTAAAACCTAAAAAAAACACCCACGAAAAACCAAGGAGAGAACTCACAAAAAAGAACTAAAAAGAGGGTAGAATAAGAGGGTAAGAGAAATAACCACCGTTGTAGTGCTTAATTACCAAGAGAAATAAAATACTTAAAAATATTAGTAATTTCACTCATAAAACTATACACACACACACACACATACATTTTCATTAATAAGTATAGAGCACTAGAATGTTAGAAAATACCATATAATTAAATAAAAATATATTTTACATATGTACATCATTAAATGAAAATTTCAATTTAGACTTGCATGTTAATAATTTTTATTTTATGAGGATTAAATAAATATAGAAAATAAAGAAGATACAAAAGTGAATAATTAAATACAGAGGAATAACTATGTATAATAATAATAATAATAATAATCACATATAGGATTTATTAAGGTTTAATTATAGTTAGCTAGGTTTAGGATTAGGGTTTATTATAATTTATTAGGGTTAGGGTTTAGCATTTATTATAGTAAATATAATAATTAATATTTTCTCTTATAAGAAACTATTATATAAATTATTCTCAACTGTAATTTTAATAATATTATTATACTTAACCTATATATATTATCTTATTAATATCTACTTGATTTTACTATATGGAGCTTGAATGATTAGATGATAGTTTGAAGTTCAGCTAATTTGTTAAATATATAAGTTACGATTATGTCATTATTTTAAATAAGTCAAGTATAATAAGAGGAAGTTTGATTCAACTTAACTCATTAACAAATCTAGTGGGAATAAATGAAAGGACGCGTTTGGTAATTTATCTTTTCTTGATATTTAATGACACATTTATATTAATAGAGAAATAAATAAAAATCAATTCAAGATTATATGTTTTATTATGAGTATCTTATGTAGGCATGTTGTTAGCTTTACATAGTTGGGTAAGATATGGTAGAATATATTTATGATTTGTCTAGCTAGTTGAAGAGTTTACATATTCTATAATTTAGATCCTTTCGAGAACAACTTTGATGATAAGATTTAGTGGTTGTTCTCATTTGTAGATAGTGAGATGTCGCTCATTGCTATGACATACCCTCCACCATATCTATACATGGTGCCCAATGCTGATCTATGGATTCATGTCATATGTTTATACAATAAGGTACGTAGGTTGTCTATGAGTGGCACGTTGTATGACCCATTCCATTTCAAATCTTATCACCTACTCTTGACCCTAATTTAGGCTACATCTAATTTTTTGCATTGGTTTGTTCACCACACTGATGCGCCACACCCAAGATTTATTGAGGGTAAGGTGTTTGCTAGAGAGTATGATCTGATATCTAGAGAGCTGATGGTGATTGATGATAAGTGGAGGTTTTATCATAGCTCGCCTTCAAGTATCCACCACAGTTACCCTAGCGTAACCATGACTAGACTCTTTGTTGATGATGTGAGGGAATAGATGACATATCAAGATAGGTGAACTTTGAGAGTGATAGTTATTAGTCGGGCTCGACAAGGCTACCGAGGGACTTAGTTTTACGGTTATGAGTTTTCATAGTTAAGTGTTTGGGCTTTAGGAACCTTTTGATGTATATAGTGCTACTATTACTTTAATCCCGTAGTATGTATATCTTTTATAATTTGAACCATTGTATAATGTTTTGCTATGTGTGTGTGTGTGTGTGTGTGTGTGAACCCTTTCTCAGTATGAGCGGCTTCAGTATTGATATCTTTTTTGAAATGTGTTTATATGATTTGTATATATATATATATATACAAAATACCATGATAAATTTAAGATTAATTCTTTCTAAGCATGAGTGGTTTATGAATTATTAAACTTATAGTTGAATTGATTTGTAATAATTACTTTTGCATATGATACATCTTGATTGAAAAGCTATGGACCAGAAATGGTTGTCTATAAATCATTTGTCTAGAGAATATAATGAAGGAGTGGAGTTTTTCATCAAGTTTACAGTTGAACATACTCAAGACTCTAGTAGAATAGTCTGTCCTTATTTGAACTGTGCTTATATTTAGTGTGTCAACGTTGATGATTTGAGAGATCATTTGTTTGTGTATGGAATTGATACAAGTTAAACTTGTTGGATATGGCATGGTGAGATAGATTCTAAATATGATAATGAAGAAGTTAGGAGGGAAAGTAGTGGATCATCATTTGAGAACTAGAAGGGACATTCATTAGAAGAGATGACTCAAAAATGTTTGAGAAGTTATTGAATGACTTGGAGAAACCTTTGTATGGTGATTATAAGACATTTACTCGATTGTCCGCTAATTTAAGGTTGTATAACTTAAAAGCATGTAAAATATGGAGTGATAAGAGCTTCACATAATTATTAACACTTATAAAGGATATGCTTTCTAATGACAACATTCTACTCGATCGTACCTATGAAGTGAAGAAGATTATTTCCTCTGTGCGCATGAGTTATGAGAAAATACATGCATGCCCTAATGATTGTATTTTATTTTGCAATGAGAATGCATCTTTCGATAGTTGTCCTAATATTTAATGCAAATCACCATGATATAAGAAGAACAAGGTGCTGACTAAGGTGTTATGGTATTTTCCTATAATACCAAGATTCAGGCAGATGTTTAATGATGTTGAAGATGCAAAGAACATGAGATGGCATGTTAATGAGAAGATAAATGATGGGCTTCTTAGACATAAATCTAACTCTAAACAATGGATGACGATTGATGGCTTATTCCCTGAATTCGGTAAAGAATCAAGAGACATGTGCTTTGCGCTTTTTGCAGATGGAATGAATACGCACACAAGTAAGGAACCTACATTATATGGCAGTAATTTTGGTTATATACAATCTACCTATGTGGCTCTATATGAAATGTAAGTATATATGATGTTGTCTTTACTCATTTTTGGGCCAAACTAATAAGGCAATGATATTTATGTTTATTTGGCACCTTTGATTAATGATTTGAAGTTCTTCTGAGACATGGGAGTTAAAGTATTTAATGTATATAGTGAAGAAAATTTCACTTTAAGAGCAATGTTATTCTTTACTATAAATGATTTTCCAACATATGGCAACTTGTCATGTTATAGCGTGACAGGCTATTATGTATGCTTGATATGTGATGAGAATACTTCATTTGTTCAGCTAACACATGGCTAAAAGATTGTCTTCCTCGGGCATAGTAGATTTTAAACTAAGAATCATCATTATTATAAGCAAAGGAAATCGTTCAATGGCTTTTGGGAAGAAGGGCATGCACCAATCAAGTTGACGGGTCAACGATTGTGGCTGAAGAAGAAACATTTTAGTGTCAAGTTTGGGAAGAAGAATAAATATAAACCTCCATCAATTGGGTGGAAGAATATGTTTATATTCTTCAACCTTCCTTATTAGGAGTCTCTATATGTGAAATATGCTCATGGAAGTTTCGTGCATTGGCCTGCGGATCAGATACGTCTCACTACTGAAGAGGTAATGACATTTGATATCATTATTAGACATTATTTGTTATTTACACTATTTATACCTTTTTCATATATATATGCTCAATACATATTTCATTTATTATTATGAACTAAGGAATCAAAAAAGAAAAATGCTCCTAGGAGTACTACCATGTCACGCCACACCATGCCACAAACTCTACCACCACTAACTACTCTAACTTCTAGACTTGTCATTTCCCTTCCAACACCAACCACAACAAAATGTAAGAAAGGAAATATGATGGGAAATAGCAGCGCATCGCACAACCGTCTGATCTCTACGAGCCCAACCGACCACTAATAAATATTCTTTGACCTCCAGTGAGGCTCTACTACCCTTCACTCACTTTGTTTTGGCTGATACCTATTGGTATATTTTTTTAAACCCTAACTCTAAATCCAATTGATTTTGTATATATTGGGTTTAATTAAGTTATTACTTATTTAATTATATGTCTATGAGTTGTAGGATGGATTTGAATGCGTTAACTGTGATGTATGTTATTAAATTCTAAAATTTGTGATTTTGATCTAGATATGTCTGGACTATATGGATCTATCTAATTAAGATAGGTTTGGTGAATTGAATATATAAGATGTCTTGAAATGTATCTAATTGTATATTGGTAGCATCAATTTAATGAAATTGAATAAATTGAATGAATTGGGATATTAAAGTCATAAATCTAATTATATTATATGGGTACATGTCTTTATGGTTTCTAATTGAATTAATTATATAATATGTTTTAAAATATATTTAATTTTATTGCCAAAATATTAATTTAAATATTTTAGGAAGATTTAACCAGATTTGTATTATGGGCTCAAATACCCTCATGATATTAAATTAGTCATTTTCTTTTATTCTTTTTGATTAATTTAGTATACAATATATTATTAGATATGTTTATTTTCATTTCTAATAATTCAATATAAATAAATTAATAAAATTAACCAAATTGTATATCTGGACCTAAAATCCTAACTTTTAAATAAAATTATGAAATTGGTTATTGTATAATTGTTTTTTATAATATCACTTTTATTAAAATGTTTGAAATGACCTTAATTTTGTTATAACAACTTCAATTCTGATTAATTGATTTGAATTCTCCAAATTTTTATTTTGGGATTTCAACCTTTAAATATTGGGAATAGTTTTCTTAAACTTAGATGTGTTTGACTTTATCATGTATTAATCGATTAGCTTTGATTTTAAATCAAGTAAATTAAGTTTTTAACTTATTATTTGGATCAATTTTTTAAAAATTATTGGTTTGATGTTTTTTGGTTGTAAACACTTAATGTTTAAGTGAGTTTTAATAAAATTTACTTTCCTTCTATGATTCTATATTTTGATTAGTTTCCTAACATAGTCCTAAAATTTCTATCAACAATCTAGAAAATTATTCATGTGGATCCTTAAGCTAGTGATACTCATATCCTTCTTATTTTGCTTAGCTACCTTTAAACCTAAGTAAGTCTCGACTTACCCTTACTTATGATGGAACCATGTAATGTATGTCATCTTGAGGTAAAGGGTAATGAGTATGCTCTATATGATTTATGCATTTCATGCTTATCATGTCTTATATGAAAATTTTACATATCTATGAGGTTATAATTTTCAATAAAAATATTTTTTAGCATGTTCTAAGGTGTTTTAATTATAATTGGAAAATTGTATGATCGATTAAGTATGGATTAAAATTGTAAGATGCCTTATGTTGGGATTTTATACTATAATCAAGTTAACATAATTAAATGGTTATGATCACAATAATGGAATAAATTAATCGATTATTCTCATTTATTTATGAACTTTGTATTTTATTAACCTATGTGTGTTACTTAGTTATTTTTCTTATAATTGTGCTACCATATGAAGCTTGTTCTTACCGTGTTATCATCTTGTTTATTATTTTAATCGCATGCGTGCCTTATGTGAAAAATGCTATATTTTAGGATAGTTATGTTATTTAAAACGAGTTCATGTTTCGTTATTCACTCATACTCATGTGTTGTCATGTCAGATTATGTGTTTATAAGCATGACTCTATGATCACATGTTATATCGTATGTCATCGCATGCACTCATGTATACCTTTAATGATTATAGCCATTATATTCTATGCTAGCACTCCCTCCTCTAGTTAACACATATGTATCTTGCTATATTCATTTCATGTATGACCTTCCTTGATATCTATTAGGATAACGATTAATGTTTTGTTATATACTTCATGAAAGTGTACGAGTGGAATAATGTGTGTATCATATTTATACTTGATCATGAGTATTGTAAGTTTAAGATTTTCATGACCTTTTATGTATCATATGCTCTCCATGAGTTATGTAGTTTTGATTTACTTAGTACTTGACCCATACTAATACTATCTTGGTTGAATAGTTCCTTTGATGATCTACTAATGGTAGGGAGCAAAACTCTCATGCAAAACTGATATTGGAAGTTATATTGTTGGGTTGGAGAATTGAGTTTTGAGAGACTTAGGCCACCCGGAGTCCTTATCCCTCGATGATTTACCTTTATTTGTTGTACATATTTTAAAAATTTTCAAGTGTTGTATTAAAATTTTGATGCTTTTGTAACTAAATTTTAATTTCCATTTACCTTGCTAAGTTTTTAAAATCTAGGGTTATTCATAGGTACCGTTGATTTTATCAGTGGTGATTTTTTTTAGTGAAATAATTTGCTTTTCATCTACCATTGAATATCTTTTTATGGAATTTTATTCTCTCAGTATTGCCGATGTTTAAGTTTTGGTTAAATAGGTTGTAGGATTACATCTATCACAAGATAGATGATAGATATTTGTCTTATACTAGGTATGGTAGCAACATTCCCTAGTTTTTACTATAGTTGTAGTATATTTTTCTTTAAAATAAAATTTTTCTGAAGTAAAATTTTGGTGTGTAACATCTGATATTGTAATTTCTTTTATATCTATTTTCTAATCTTATTTCACTTAAGATCAAGCGACTATTATACCTGATCTCTAGATTTGAATTACATTTTTTTAGCCTTATATTCGACATGAATTAGGTCTTAGTAACACCTCTTCTATATTTTATGTGGTGGCAATAACATATATTTGTGTAGGTTTCACACTAAAATAAGTTTAGTCAATTGAAAATTTTGGTGCGTGACATCTATCCCTTCCTAGAATGGGGTGGGGGATTATCATGATTGATGCTTGAGATTCACCTTGTATTCTTTTGAATAGAATCCTTATCTTGCAATAAGAAAACAAGTCGTGAACTCAAAATGTGTGTCAATATAGATTTAGTCACTTAGTAATTTCGTGCAAGAATCTTGAACAAGATTTAAATGTTGGCCGTAATGATGTTGTGTACTAGCTCAACCATATCAATCCATCTTCAATTGTTCCTCATGATTCCACTAGTATATCACCGGTTGTCACAACTACGTCAATCAACAAACCATTGGACTAATCAATTCTCAGACCAAATTCTTATCGGACCAACAATAATTAGCTTCAAATGATGTGGTCCTACAAGGACCTCAACATGACAACATAACGGTTAGTGGAATATAAAGTTGCTTCAACTCTCATTATATATTAATATTAGTGATATGGGCCCCTGATGAATAAAAAAAATTAGTGATATGTAAAATTAAATATTTATATCTATTGAGACATATTTGTATTCATAATGAGTCTATGGGATTGGATATGTGAAAAAAGTAAATAAGATACAAAATATAACAAGAATATATAATTATACCTATAGTCATAATTAAAAGCATATATTTAAAAATAATAATAATAGTAATAATACTTTATAACTATATTTATGAAAAAATAATATACTATATAGTTTAGTATAATATGCTCTAATTATTGTTAAATACAATGTAAAATATTTTCATATATGAGAATATCGTACAAAATATTGTATAACATATTTTGAATACGGTAAAATACATTAAAAAATCAAATGTTATACGGATTTTAGATAATGCAATTAAAAATGGAGCCAAATATCAGTAACAACTGCAATCGAATATTCTAGATAAAAGATCAAATTTTTTACATCTCGAATTTTACACGCATTCCTTACTCTAACATGAAGCTTTAGGCCATTATTCTCAATGCACTCATCGCTAAATCATATTTCGTCTCTTGCATACCTCAGGTCCACTCCATTATATATATCTACAGAAATCATGTCTGCACCACACATACATACATACATATACACACACACTCAAACACAAACACACACTTATGGAGCTAACACAGCACATGAACTGGATTACGCTTGAGAGATGCTGTCCTTAATTGCCGTCGCTCTGTCCAAACAGACTTAGTTTTGATAAGTTTTAGCTGTAGTAGTGTCTACCTCCTCGCCGCGCCTTGCCCAGAGACTTCGTTTTCAGCTGCATTTTTCTCGCAATCGTCGACTAATAATTTTATCTCTTGCAGTAGCTCAGAATTGGTCTCGTTCTTCATGTTCAAGCATTCGAAGTACGTCATACTGTGGAAGCTCATCAAATGTTTGAAGGCAATTCCGATCTTGACACTCTCTCCAATCTCCTTCACAACCACTTGGGACGATTCCATCTCAAATTTCTCTTCATTCTTCGTAAGGTATCTGAAAATAAATATATTTTAATTAACTGATTAATTCACTAAAGGTTGAGCGGATCACAATAATATTGTAATGTAAAGCTCACTTTGGTACGTACGTTTCAATTTGTTTCTGGATCTCCTTCAATTTTTCGACAGGAACGTCTTTACTTACGGAAAACTCCAGATAATCACTCATATCCAGAATGCTTTTGTGCTTGACAATGGTTGCAGTAGCTAAGGCTGAATTCGGATATATTACTTCCTCATCTTTACGACCCTCCTTGAGAAAGGTTGTCGTCCAAATGCCAAGTTTTTTCACCTCCAACGTCTGTATCAAAAACCTTATTGTCAGAGATTTCATCTACAATTTTTTTTTTTTTATTGACATATAAAAAAAGTTATACTCGTTAATCATATACCAGACACTGACAACGAAATTTATATATATTTATATATATACCTGAGTATCGTTGATTAGACAGACGTCACCAACATCAAAAGGGTGGACGCCGAATGCAAAAACCATTCCTTGGAATATTGTCTTTGCGCTGTCGCCAAAAATATAACCTATTGCTATCAGCGGCGAAACAACGGCAGCAATGATTTCCATAGTTGTGAGTTGGACAAGGAAAATCCAGACGATGACGACTGCAATGACGAGAGCTACTGCCATGATCTTGTTCAAATATACGACGCCCTCTCGGTTACCGGCTAGGGCACGCCCAATCGTTTGACAATTTTTGTGTGCCCTCGTCTGATCACAATTAGTAGTTAAAACATAAACCCATGATTGTAGCAATAATTCGTGTAAAGAACGTATTGTACGTTAATACAAAATAATAATAATAATAATAATAATAATAAAGTAATGTACAGAATGAATGACTATAAAAGTAAACACATGGTAGTGGCAGACAACGCCCGCAGTTGGACAACTGCAGCAAATCATTAGCCAGCCGCCTATTATTTGTTCGGCTGCATACCTAGTTGAATATTAGTGATCGAGCGGTACGAACTAAATTAATTGAATATTATATGTCCCAATTATTAATAGAAAGGAGAGATGATGACTATTTTAGTTACTAAAACGTGCGTACCAGCCATTTCTCCAAGTCCCCATACCAAACTTTTTTCCTTGTTCGGTCTACTTCCTCAAGCTGTGCATACAAAAGTTCTAAGTCTTTGTTGTTCTGCTCATGTTCGTCCGTGTCGTTCGATCTACCATCCTCTTCGATCATTTTGTTAAGCTCCTTTTTAAGTTCATCCATGGTCACTTCTCTGCATGCGCGGCCATCAAATAAAATCAAGAAATAAGAAGACGTGAGATTGCATGTATAGAAATCGATCTCGACGACTCACATAAAGTTCAGGCCGTAAATAATAATAATAATATCACACACGTTATTAATTGTCTGCGGGGGTGGGTGTGTGTGTGTACATATATATATATTACCCGTCTTTCCCATCAGGATATCGCTCCTTCCATTTCTTCCGAAATTGAGAGATTTTAGAAGAAACGGAGTCGGTGGATTCCTCGTCCTCCTTGCTAGTCCATAGCTCATCAGTTGCTACTAAGTATGCGGACAGTCCTTGGAGTAAGTCATACGTAAGCGTTTCTTTTTGACCTCGGCGATCGACAATCTTACGCAGTATTATGTCCCTTGAGTTCTGGGGAGTGCGCTTCTTTCTGTCTTGTTTCATCTTCGTCGGCTCACCACTACCCCCACCTCCATCGTTGTCTCTTCCTCGTATGCAGTGACAGAGTACTGAATGTACATGCGGCAGCTTTGGTGGCCTATTTTCGCGATCATCATCGTTAACTAGCTCGGCTTCTTCCAGCCCAAAAATCTTGATGAGAAAGTACAACTGCATCCACGCCTTCAGCATCCTATCGCTGTTTCTCTTGTAAAGCTCCCGCGCCTCCCACAACAGCAGAAGGAAATTCTTCAACAGCCAAAGGACAGACCCGACCAAAAGAGCAAGAAAAGTTCCCTTTGCAAATTTGAAAGTATCGCCATCTTTGTCCCAAAATCTGAGTCTTCGGTCGACATAAAAGCACCATGTAAGGAGAATCATGACCATGAACAACAATGCATTTATGCTTCCCCTAAGTCCCTCGGCCATGTAAACCGCGTACTTGTCGTAGCTGCTGCTCTTACCAGTAGTACCAGTTTCCCGATATAGGTCGAGAAAGGGGATCATGAGACGAGTAACAATTCGGATCACATGACAGCCACAGATAATCAGATCGATCACTGCTATCCATTTGTAGATATTCGGGACATGGATCTTAGGCTGATGATCAGATTTGAAAAACACGTAAATGACTATGAGTTCCCCGCCAAAGAAACACATGCAGTTGACCGCCCACCTTGATGCATTGACGAAATAAACCAACACCTGATTGTCATTATACTTACGTTGAACGTAGGTCCTCAAGAAATTACCACATGTCCAAATGACTCCAAACATACCGGACACAAGGGCTGCCACCGACCACATCCACACGTCATAACCAGCTAATTTTCGCTCCTTTAAACCAGGGTCGAGAAGAAAGATCAAAAGTAGAACAATCAAAGCAACAAAGAGTGAAAAGGCCACGCCAGTAATATACCGTTTCGTCTGCTGGAGTTCCTCTCCCCTCAGTATTTGAGCAGGACGCGTGAAACAGTAAGGGATCAAGGAGACGACCAGCAACACAGCTGTTATTTTTGCTGGCAGGATGCCCAAGGCATCTACTGCAGCTGTTACTCCAGCTATTAGCAGCAGAATCAGTAGATACTTACTGATTACTTGTAGATTCTTATTCCAATTCTGTGGTTGCGATTCCTGTTGTTGTACTGTTTTCGATTCCGGTTGTGATTGTGGTTTCGATTGCGGTTGTTGTTGTGGTTGCGATTGTGGTTGTGATTTGGAGCCTGCATCATGACTGCTGAGTCGGCTTTCAATATCCCCGCTGTCGTAAGAAAACGGTGGCGGTGTTGCCTCTTTATTAGGCGAGGGAGAGGCTGCAGCCATTGGGGAGTGTATATGCATGCAACAAAAATCTGGCTGTTGGAAAGTGCAGATCTATTGAGCTATGGTGTCGGATGTGCTAAGATGCTTTGCAAGACTTCTTTATTTATACTGCCCGTGCGAGATCCAAGGTGCTTAGTTTTTACAATTTCCAAAACATTAGCACAGGTTGCTGATGTGCCAAAAAAGTTTAATCATAGATAAGTCCTAGGGTCTGAAAACATGAGACAATAAAAATCCAAACCTAAGTTACATCACACCAACACACCGTTAGACTTAGAAAATTATTACTTAAACCCGAAACATCTTTATATATTTAATATAATTATAGTATATTTTTAATATATTTTAGTATATATTTATAAAAAAAAAATTAAAATGTACTTAATATATATTATAATTATACTACATATATAAATAATATATCTAAAATTAAGTGCGCCCTGTTCAAGTAAGTTTTTTTTAATAGTTTCTTTCTTAAAGTGGAAAGGGTTATTTCAACTTACTTTTATAAAATTCGAGGTTCGAATTACACTATTTGAAATGAAAAAATTTGTGGATATATTGAAATAAAATTGGCTATAGTAATTTAGATAACCGTACTGTAGAAGTTTAATTTCCGTCCATAATTAAAAAGTCACTCGTTGGATGGGCGTTTGCGATCGCCACCTTTGAAAGACATATTCCGTGTCTAGGACGGAGGCAACGTCGGTGAAAACCGATTTGGGAGTAAGCTAAAATCGAAACCCGATATAACTTTGTGTGGCGAGACCACGTCGATCTGTGATGCACGGAAACCGTTAGATCAGCAGCTAGCGGAAAAATATATGGTAAAGGTCGAGCTAGTTGCGGTCATTATCATTAATTTTGTTTGCTGTAGTTTCTATATTTTGATGAGATTGGAATATAATTTTTTTAATAAGTGCTGCAACTTCATTTGCTGAAGACACAAAGTGCAGAGCACTGTTTTTTGAATATTTTGGTATTAGAGTTGATATTGAAAGTATTTAAATAATTTTTTATAAAAAATAAGCAATAGTTTAAATTAATTAAGATAGGTAGTAATTTTAAGATATTTATTCATTTTTTTCTTAATTTTAAAAGATTTAATCTATTTTTTTTTTAAAATAATATATATATATATATATTTAATATATTTATTTTTTCTTACGTTTCCATTTCTTTAATTTTTAAAAGACAATATTTTTGTATTCCTTTAGGTCTCCGTTCCCGTTCGGTGCAACACTGGACAACATCCGTCAAACAACATTATCTCCTTGACTTTGAGACGACTATTTATTTATTACCACTTTGTTCACTCGCGTTGCACGAGGACAGAAAACAAAATCGTGTCGCAGCATGTTTGATACAGATGCACCAACCTGGATATTTCATCGCTACTTTATATATTTTACAATCATTCGCAATTAGTTGCCTGACCGATATAGGTGTCAATTAGATCCGGGTTAGACTACTTTTAGATCAAATTATTATTATTTATTTATTTTATATATTGGTTGTGGATCGAGTTATTTTAAGTTCGAATTATTTGGTATTGTCTTATTATTTAGATTTAAATTTGGATTATTATATATAGGGATCGTATCGGATTGCGTCAGGTTTTATTTGAGATACATTAGATTCAAGTCGGATTGGGTTTAGATTATTTTAAATTAACTTGTTAATTCAGATTGGATTGGGTTTAGAGATGTAGACGGATTAGATTTTATGTAAAATTCGATTGATTTTATATGTCGGATATTTAAACGGATATAGATAAGTGAATATAGATAATAATAAAAATTCATCATCCAGATCGGGTACAGATATAGGTATGAAATATCTGTACCCATGCTTATATTCATATCTGTATCCTTTTTTTTATATTTTTTTTTTGATAAGTAAGATAGTGACATGCGCCATTAAGACAATACAACAATACAAAAAAGCAGCAACATTATGAACCACTTCCTAAATCCTATATGAAAAATCCCTTCTTTTTGCCTTAATCGAAGAACCAATTATCACTTCAATGAATAGAATCAACCATCTCCTACACACCTGAAAATTATCAAACACCATGTCTGTTCCTAATTAAACTCCCAAATAGCTCCAATTATAGAGGCTGCGGTTGTTGTTGTGATTGCGGTTGTGATTTGGAGCCTGCATCATGATGGCTAGACGGGTTTTCAATATCCCTGCTGTGGTAAGAAAACGGTCGCAATGTTGCCTCTTCATTGGGCGAGGGATATGCTGCAGCCACTGGGGAGGGTATATGCATGCAACAAAAATCTGGCTGTTGGACAGAGCTCTGATGTTGGACGTGCTAGGATGCTTTACAAGACCTCTTTATTTATACAGCCCGTGCGAGATCCAAGGTACTTAGTTTTCACAATTTACTAAACATTAGCACAAGTTGCTGATGTGAAAAAAAAAGTTTAATCATATACTTTCTTTACTGTTAAAATAGTGAGCACACACGCAAAGGTAAGTCCTAAGGTCTGAAAACATGAGACAATAAAAATCCAAACGTAAGTTACATCACACCAACAAATCGTTAGACTTAGAAAATTATTACTTAAACCGGAAACATGACCTTTATATATTTAATATAATTATAGTATATTTTTAATATATTTTAGTATATTTTTATAAAAAATATTAAAATATATACTATAATTATACTACATATAAAAATAATATATCTGAAATTAAGTGCCCTGTTCAAGTAAGTCTTTCCTTAGTGGTTCGTTCGTCGGTCTAGTACAAAGAATTTTGGCTTGTTTTTATGAAATTTTAGATTTGAATCATACTACCTCCGGTTTATGTGAAAGGATATGTGCACAATCTTTGTTGTCCTAGGGCGGGCAAAAAAGATCAAGTACGGACACCCCTAAAAACCCAAGGGCTAAGCAAACTATATTCGGGCACTTTTGTCTGATAGTCATAGTCCTGACCCTCGTCACTTGCGACGAAACATCCTCCCCCCCCCCCCCAAAAAACGTCATAGGTGAGAAAGTGTCCTTTCGACGTAAATCAACATTGCATGTCTGTGTGGTGGAGCCCAATGACACACAATTTGCGAAACGGAAACGGAACAAAACGAGGAAACGATATTTTTTAAAAATATAAGAAACAGAAACGATAAAAAACGTCAAAAAAATATTGATTAAATAATAATTTTTAAATAAAAATATTGATTAAATAATATTTTTTAATAAAAATATTAATTAAATAATTTTAATATAATTTTTAAGGAGGAAATGTTTCCGAAGAATTTCCGGAACGGGGACGTTTTTGGGACGGGGGTACGGCTGTCCTCCCCGTGCATCACAGCTGACAGCTCAAATATGGGGTGTGCGGCATTGCTATTATTATTAGTTTTTTTATTTATTTATAAGGCAAGCCTATTGTTTTTAATTATTATTTTTACCAACAAGAAAGGACACCGAATATTTTTTTTGGTTTGACTAAAATTCACTAAAACGTCCAGTGTCGAAAAGTTTTATTTTATCAAATTATGTGTGTGTTTGTGTGTGTGAGAGAGAGAAAAGATATATTCATTTCGTAGTAAAAGAAAAAACAAAAAAAAACATATTATCTCCTTGACTTTGAGACGACCATTTATTACCACTTTGTTCACTCGCGTTGCACGAGGACAGAAAACAAAATCGTCTCCCAGCATGTTCGGTGCTGATGCACCAACCTGGATACGTCATCGCTACTTTAGATATTTTACGGTCGGTGCCAATTCGTTGTGAATATAGGTCGCAATGGGTCGGGTTATAGATTATTTTTGGCTCACATATTTTAATTTTTTTTTTTACAATTTGGTTCTAAATCGAGTTCAGTTATTTTAAGTTCGGGTCATTTTGTATGGTCTTATTGTTTAGGTAGTTATAGCTATAAGTTGTATCGGTTAATTTATCAAATTAGGTTGAGTTTGTTTGAGATAGTTTAAATTGAAGTTGGGTCAGGTTCAGATTTTTTTAGGTTAATTTGTCAGGTCGAGTTAGGTTGGATCAAGAGATGTAAACAGAGTTAATTTTACCTGATTTGATGGATTTTATATATCAAATACTTAAATAGATATAGATGATGAAAAAAAATACTCATCGAGTTTGGATACGGATACGAGTATAGGATATCCATATCCATACCCGTATTCATATCCGTACTCATTTATCAAGTATATAATTGTCCTTTTATCCTTAATTTTAAGATAAATATAGCATACATCAAGGTTAAAATTATCATTTGCCTTAACTCTAAATGAGTTTATCCTTCGTCTAATAGATTTATCCTCTAGATAATATCTATTAATAGGTAAATGTAACACCTCAAAATTTACTACAATTTTTTTTATAAGCGGAAACATTAACATAATATAACAGGTGTTACCGCCACACATAACACAAGTCTAGTCCATATCTTTCTCGTACTACGCACAAGGCAAAAACTTTACATTAAATAAATCAAAACTTACGGAAATAGATATAAATAGCAAAAGACTTGAATAATTTAGACATAATAACATAGTTTGGAGTACATGCTCCAGATAATACAATATCCAAAAGAGATAAGGGGGTTAAAAGAAATGAAGAGTCCAAAAGAAATATCCAAAATCTAGGGCACATAACATGTGCGACCTCGGATAGAAATAACTCTACGCCCTAACCCTAGGGGTGTAAACCCACATCACTCTGTCCGAGGAACCTCCTTAAAGTCCGTAGGATCATCATCATATATATGTGACACAACGTCTACAAATGTGTAGTATCAGTACACATCATGTACTAGGCAACACAACTATCCTAAAGAGATAGCATTGAGTGCGAGGTCCATGCGAAGAAATTAATAGAGCATATAATAACAAGGTAATATCATGCTTACATATATATGTTAATTGAGAACACAAAACTCAACTTTCAAGCATAAAATAATGTAATATGGATATATGGGTAGATGGGATTCATTGGTTATTATATTTTATCATCGTGATCACAACCAATTTAATATATTAACTTGAGGACGGAGACTCGAAAAGATTGTAACAACTAATCTAGTACTCGAACGGTACTAGTCCTAGCTTGCCTGCTCTGAAACGTAACCAGACCACCAATAAATAGGACACCTAATCACTTAAGTATGCATACCCCCTATAGGGTCAACATATATCAAGTCACCTATAGAGTAGAAGAGGGCATCACCGGACCTTGTAAGGCACCCGGGATCACAGAATAGAAAAAACACCGGAATGGTACCAAGTGAATACCAAACCTAACTCGGATAGCTACACCGAGTGATACAAGTCTCAACTCAAGATCTTTCACTTTAAGCGATTAATATTTTATTCAAGGATTTACCCAATCATAAATGAAGCCCACATAACAACACTTAGCTCATATCCATCAACACAACGAATTTTCATTATTATATCAATTTCAAGTGCCATTAAAGCCAAGCAACATTAAAGCTGATAAATTTCAAGCGGCATTAAAGCTAATCCAATCTAAGTGGCATTAAAGTCGAACCAGCCCAAGTGGCATTAAAGCCAATCCATTCAAGTGGCATTAAAGCCGATCGATTCTAGAGGCATTAAGGCGGATCCAATTTATGTGGCATTAAAGCTGAATAATTTTAGGGCCATTAAAGCCGAATAAGTCCATGGCATAAAATATAGCACAAGGCATCATACAATTTCAGTCCATACTCAACCCTTCACACACTTACGCACATACAATATTCAAGCGTCATATTAACACATGTTGCATTGAGGCTATAACTTCATACATTCATACAATTACCATATAGAATATCGCATGTGCTTGACATAATTAAATAATCGATAACATCATCATCACCTTCCACTCCAAGTAGATATACATCGAGATTATGTCATAAGTAAGGTAAGTAATGACTTACCTAAATCCGAAGCTAGCTAAGCAAATTGAGAAAGAGAGGTGTATTTCATGCTAAAATATATTACACTTGACCAATTATTTTCTTAGGATGAAATATCAATAGGAAAATAAGATAAAATATTAAGATTCCTCAATACACCCACACTGTCTCTTTCTCTTTTTCTTTTTCTTACTTATTAGCATAATATTCAATTAGGTCTGAATTTTTTTTAGAATTTTACATGTAATGGCCAAAATGTCTTTATTCACCAAAAATTACCTTAAGCTTCTAAAATTCGTAACTTACGCTAAACAACATCAAATCCTAACATATCATATACTAAATTTTATGTAAAAGACCCAATGAAGATAATAGTGCACTTAAAACTTTCAAAAAAAATCTGTATTGCCCAATGTACCCATGGTTGAATATGTACAAGCCTTATAAAAATTTCATTTCAACTCTAAATGATCCAAAACTCATAACCTAGCTTATATACACTATTATAAATATAGGGAAATACTTAGATAAATTTAAAACAACCAAAGCACACATAAAATAGCAAGGATGAGATCTAAACTACTCGGATCCAGGCATATTCATCACAACTATGCTGTATATTCATCACGACTCTACTGAACATTCATCACTTCTTCACTAAATATTCATCACCTTTCCAGCAAGCATAAACATATAAAAATAATCACACAAACCATCATCTCATTAGATGTTCATGCCTACACACATCAGATAGAAACATACACATGTCATATAATAGTTTTCAAGATATTATTCAATACTTATAATTAAAATAAAGCTATCCACACATAAGAGAACATATAATATACCTAGCACAAAATCCTATTTCTAAATGTTAGTTTTGTTACCAAAACTCCTAAGCTCCTTAGCAAAGCTAAAATGAGGAATCTAGCAATTCCTTCTCTAAACCCACTTTGTCACCTTCAAGAATATAAGGTAAATGAGTTAGATAAACCAAGTTTAATAAATAACAAACATGGGAAAGAAAGGAATTGGAATGAAAGAAGTGAAATATAAAATATTACTCTTGAATAGGGGGCTTGAAAACCACCACAAAACAACGAACAACCACAAAGGAATGATGAATTAAGGTTTTGGAGGGTTAAAGGGGAGGAAAACAAGGTAAAAAGAAGGCATAAAAGGCACGAAATCTTTGCTGAAACCCACTTAACCACTGCAGCAAAAACTTCAATGTTGCTCGGCAAGGCAGATAGGAGAGGAAAAAAGAGAGGGTAGGGGAACGATTTCTTTGGTAAGAAGGGTCTGTAGATGAGGAATAATATGCAAGGAAAAACACCAAAAAATAATATAGGGTTGAAGAATCAAGTTCGATGCAAAAAGATGCTCGAAGTCACCAAAAGAATCAGCTTTGCTGATTTTGTAAAGATGGTCGGGAAGCAAAAGTTTGGCTATGAATAAGAATGAGAGATTTCGACTTCAGGGATATAAATTATATGTATTCATAGTATACAATGCAGAATTTCGAAAGAAATAAAAACTAAAGGAAAAGGATAACCAGAGAGAGAGAACGAGTTGCTCAAAGTTGGAAAGTAATCAACTTTGCACTCTGCTACAATCTATGATTTTATGTGCGTTTTGAGATAGGAACGTACGATTTGGCAAAGATAGAGCAGGATCTGATATGGTGGAGTGTGGATTGAGTTTTTGGTTTGACCTTAGCCTCACTTGAGTGCTAGGATTAGGGGTGTCAGAGAAATGATAGGCTATGGCTAAGTGTGTAAGAGAAATGTCATAAGATCATGATTATGGTAATAGTTGTACTTTTTGGTTGGGAGAAATGTAACCAAGTTACAAATCTGATTTGGTTTGATTAGGAGACTATTTAGGATTGGAATATTAGTTAGAGGATTGGTTACAATTTATTTTGATTAATTAAATTATAAGAAAGTCTAATAATAGACACTTATTGAGAAAAATATCACTTGAATTCTAAAAATTATAAAAATTTATGAAAATATTCGGAATAATCTTAGAAACTCAAATATATAAAAATATTAAGTATTGGAGTAGGTTTGATCCTTTACGGATGGAAATGATCAAAAACGGCAAAAACGGGTAAGTTGTGGAAACACGTTTTTCCGCAAATTCACAAAACGAATAACGGGGGTTTAAACTGTCAGGTATTGATATGAAATATTTTTATAAAATTAAATATAAAAAAATATTTGGTCTCGGAACTCATTTGATGACTAACGGATAAAAATAGCACAAACGGCTAAAATTATCTAATCGCGTAAACGAATTTTTCCGCAATTTGGTGATTCGGAAAGAAATGGGGAAACATGAATGAATACAATGGATGGATGAACTCAAAAATATGTTTAGATTGATACACAAATTTTTAAGGGATCAAAAGAATGAAAACATAGGAATTGGAAGAATTGTAATAAATGTATTTTATGCACAAGAGAGAAATAATCGACGAAATATCTAAAACTTTACACGAACGGAAATACATATTTTTAACCGGAAATCGAAATCATTTGAATATAATAAAATCATAATTGTGAACGAATTTATCTAGAATGATCTAAAATGACAATAATTAATTAAATTCAAAATATAAAGTCAAAATCGTCGATAAATCCATAAAATAAATATAAATTAAAATAATTATTGGTAATAAATAGACCTAATCACCAATTCTACTCATTTTTATTTCAATCTTTGAGATATTCCATCTCTCTAGTGCTTATGCTCTTTCCTCCTTACTTTGAGCTTATTTTATGTTCCTTTCCACTATCTAGATCCTTTCTCTAGCTCCTTATTTTATATCTTTAAGTAAGGGCAGGTTAGATTTAGGAGGAAGTTAAGTCACTCTCTTAGATTTCCTAAGCTTATTTCCTTAGATCTAGGAAGTAGGGTGTACTTGATTAGTTTGTAAATTTTAAGGAAGAGGCATAATTTTAGGAAAATAAGGTCGAATTGATTAACTATGAAGCATGTTTCGGTTTATGAGCTAATAAAGTATTGGCATAATGGTATGACATATTTTGTGTTGGATGTGGAAGGATTTTAGTGTGTGATTGGGATGAAAATATCTATGTTGTGTTGATTAAGGGCAAACCTATTGACTATTTAGGCTACAATAATCAACTAGTCCTTAGAATAGTCTATTGGTTAGCCAAACTAATTAAAATAATTAAACTTAATAAAACTGAATTTAAAAATACTGGGTATTACATTAAATGGATTATCTATCTAGTAATAAATATCCAATGGATACATATATGAATGTGTTAGTAGATACTTGTTTAAGGTAAGGATATGAGTTTTGGCTGAACAAATTCGTATTTGGGTGATTTTGTTTTTAAGTTAATTTGACTGTCTGGTTTGGGTTAGCTTGAGGAATCATATATTTTTAGGCTCTGTTAGATTGGGTTGGATTCGGGCCAAGTTAATCCTGACCAAAATTAATTTAACTCATCAACCTCGTAGGTAAGCATTAAATTTAATTTCATATAAGCATATGATTAATAATGTGTTATTAATTGCTATTTATTTATTACTATGAGTTTTTAATGTTGTGTTTTTATGCTAAAAAAATTTGATTAGAACATCGTTGGTGAGTATATAATTTTATAATAAAAGTAAGAAAATAAGTAAAATTCAATAATAATATATCTTTTAATGCTTAAAATACAAATAAGTTGTGTTATTATCATAACTGGTCAATATTAAATTTGGTTTTGTCGAGTCGTGTCAAGTTGATTGCGGGTCGAGTTGATGGTGGGTTACAAGTTGGGGTTAGGTTAGATCACTTATATTTGGATAAGTGTCGAGTTGGGTAATATTTAGATCAAGGTAGGTTGATGAATTTATAGGATTTTATCGGGTCGGGTTTTGTGAGTGTTGGTTCGGGTCAAGCGGGTTAACTTTTGCCAACTCTAGTTGTGAATAAGAGTGTTTCTAAAAAAAAATAACCTTGATAATTCTTGCTTTAATAAATGAGTCATTTTTATTTATATTTTATTGAATAAAAAATTCCTTGGCTATAAAAAAATTATTGCCAAAGTACTTTAACAGCAATAACAACAACAACAACAATAATGAAAAAAAAAGTAGTTATTTAACAATGGAAAAAGTCTATGTGGCAGTTTGCAGCCTAGATACATTTTGAGGATGCACCATGGATACATAGACATCCATCTTTAATTGAAATTTGTTTTGAATATTAGAATAATTGTTAGTATATTTTAGCTAATTGTCTTCATTCTTGACAAAATATCCATACTAATTATGTTTGATTTAGGTCATTAAAAAAACTATACTAAAATTCTTCTTATAATTTTCTATATAAATAGATATCTATATCAATATATGTTAAACTTAGGGGGGATACATGTGTATATGGAGGCGTACACATCTTATAATAATATACATATTTTCCAGCCAGATGCATATCTTCCACAATATCATCTTCTCAAATATAAATACACAGTTATTATATATTTTTAGTTTTGTATAATTACCATTATTATTTTAACATATAAAGTGTTTTTTATATTTAATAACTATATTAACATTTAGTGTGGTCCATATAAAATTAGATATAAAGTTCATTCATAAAGTTAATTAGTGTGGTCATATGTTAGTAATTTAGTCTAACATATATCTTTCTATTTAATTCTTGATGGTAGAATGATAATTAATTGTGTGTGTGTGTGTATAAACATGTGCTTACCACATAAAAATGGGTTAGAAGAGATAATTAAGTTAACTAATTAATTATCCAAATTTATAAATTTTAAGAAAGGAAAAGGACACAAAAGTTGGTTATTATAACCAACTAGTGACTTTGGCATCGTAACGAAGTGTCGTGCACTTTGGTTTTCAATATCATTCTATATTTTTCTCTTTTTCTTTTCCATTTCTAACGACATGTGTACACATGCCTATCATATAGGGAAATAAAAGAGGTTTATTCTTTTTCAAATTTTGCACAAATTTTGTGAGAAATCAAGCCCAAAGATGATAAAATCCTAAGGTCCCTACACCTTCCTCTTTTGTTAAACTCATGCACCATTGGGTTGAAAGAACTAAGCAGATTTGAGAATACGAACCAATGGTTACAAGGTAGGAGATATAATCCTTTAAAGGTCTCTCCCACCAAGGGAGTCATGAAGTACGACAGAAAGGGTAAGCTCAGTCCAAGGTATATTAGATCGTACGATATTGTAGACAGGGTTGGCAAAGCCGCTTATCATTTTTCCCTATCGATGAAATTTATGTGTGTTCACAATTTTTTCACATATCCCAATTGAGGAAGTATGTAGCATATCCTTCACACATCATCCAGTGGGAGTCATTAAACCTTGATGAGTCTTTGACTTATAAAGAATGATTAGTAAGTATCCTAGACATAAAGACCCGATCAACACACATGAAGAGTGTTTCACTAGTAAAGGTCCTTTGGTTATAACACAGTGCTGAGGAGGCAACTTGGGAGGCCAAGGGGGAGATTTGAGGGAAGTACCTAGAGTTTATCTCAAAGTGTGATGTTTGTTAGTGTAGTCCTTATTTTAAAGGGCAGTACCCTTTTTTCCTAGTTAAATGTACTCTATGAATTATTGTGTGTTATGTACTATGCCTAGACTTTGGTTAGTACGCTTCGGCGATGCAACATCTTTAAGAGGGTAGTGTTTTAATACTCCATATTTTTTTAAGGATTTTTTAATGGGAATTTATATTGTTTATTAAAATTTGATAATGTTTTATTTTGATTTGGAACTATGATTGAGTATAAGAAAAAGTTGGATTTAAATAAGCTTTGAAAATTGAATAAAATGAGTTTTTAGGTGGACTGATGGATTGTTTCTATGAACTAATTAACTGGTTTGTCGTTTCTGATTAATGGTTATGTTTAACTGAACCAATTAATTAGTTTGGAAAATTGATTGATTGGTAGATAGAACAATTAGCTGTAGGCCAAACCGAGTGGTTGATTGGTTGGGCTGAGTATATTTTAAAATTTTAATTTATCTAGGAAATTTCCTTATACTAAAATGGAATCTTAATAATCACACTTGATACTATTCTTTATATATTCTTAACCCATCTTATGATGCATTTGGCCCTAGCTGCTGTCTCAAACTGATTTGAGGGTTCTATTTGGACAATTAAGGGAAAAGATGACCATAAATTTTTCATCTCCCATTTCTATCCTCTTCACACTTCTAGAACCATTGATTTGAATCCTAAACTATCTCTGTCCAGTAGGAAGATTCTTTCCCATGCTAATTTTCCATTATCTCTCTTGTGTTTAACATTTTTGGGGCAAATTTGACCTGCATTCTTCAAAAATCACTATTTTAGCTATGGATCAGAGGTTATCCTATTTTTGAAAAAAATAATCTACCCATTTATCTCAAATTTAAATGGTGAAGATTAGGTTTCTTGATATATGCATAACCCGCACTCATCCTTCATTTGATTTATTGGTAATAAATAGACCTAATCACCAATTCTACTCATTTTTATTTCAATCTTTGAGATATTCCATCTCTCTAGTGCTTATGCTCTTTCCTCCTTACTTTGAGCTTATTTTATGTTCCTTTCCACTATCTAGATCCTTTCTCTAGCTCCTTATTTTATATCTTTAAGTAAGGGCAGGTTAGATTTAGGAGGAAGTTAAGTCACTCTCTTAGATTTCCTAAGCTTATTTCCTTAGATCTAGGAAGTAGGGTGTACTTGATTAGTTTGTAAATTTTAAGGAAGAGGCATAATTTTAGGAAAATAAGGTCGAATTGATTAACTATGAAGCATGTTTCGGTTTATGAGCTAATAAAGTATTGGCATAATGGTATGACATATTTTGTGTTGGATGTGGAAGGATTTTAGTGTGTGATTGGGATGAAAATGTCTATGTTGTGCTGATTAAGGGAAAACCTATTGACTATTTAGGCTACAATAATCAACTAGTCCTTAGAATAGTCTATTGGTTGGCCAAACTAATCAACCGGTAGGTCTATGGTGACCTTGGTTGCTATATGCTTAAACCCATTAACTAGTTTAGGAGAATTGATTGAATAGTCTTAGAGCACTCGATTGGTTTAACTAAACCTATTAACTAGTTTGTAGGAGCCCTCGGTTCAGCTGAGCCTAACCTATGGACTAGTTTGCCCAAATAGATCGATTGGTTAGAAAAACCAATCAACCGGTTAGGCCAAATCAATTGACTGATTTGGTCAAATTTTGTGAATTTCATCTTTTGACTTGAAAATGCTTTGAGACTATGCCTAATGCTGCTATATGACTACTTAATTAGTGAAATACATTAGTTTACATGGATTAATAACCTAATAGATGGATGAAATGGATTGTAATTCTTAACATACTTAATAGGTGTTTGCAAAGGCCTTATTAGGAAAATATATAAAAGGTATTTTATGACTTTAAAAGGTAATGTAATCTACATCATAGGCTTAAGATGGATTAATCTGATGGTTTAATTAACATTGATTATGTAACATCCTAAAACTTACTTTTTTTATTATACAAAACCTTTGAATTTAAAACCCATAAATTCTAGGGATGCTACCACCACACTTATTAGTACCAGACTAGTTCACTCCTACCATTCTAGTACTAATTATTAAGGCTAAGAGAAACATTGCCATCATCACATATTAATACATAAATTAAAGTTTGCAAATCAATAATCAGAGTATGCATGAGTTTTACATAATCTGAAATACGAGAGATAGTTCTTTAGATAATAAAAATAGCTACAATAATAAAATTATTTCTAGTGGTTCAAACATATAGTTAAAAGAGAAAAGGAATAGCAATCTCATAATGGAAAAACAGCCACGCCACTCCAGGACCCGATCTAGTCCAAATCATCACTCGACCCCACCTGATACCCTATAGACATCAATGGCATCAAAGAAAGCATCACCTACCTTCAACATGCATTAATCTTTCACTTTAAATTATCAGTGTCTTCAGTATTTTATTCAGAATATTTCACCCAAACATGCATGACTGACTCCTACTATTCTTATCCTCCAAACCCTAGTTATCTACCACAACCATAGCATACCCTTAACACCCATGCAAACCCTAAATCCATGCAAACCCTACTTCCATGCCAACCCTACTTCTATCCAAACCCTACTTCCATGCAAACCCTAGCTCCATGCTAACCCTTCATCCATACAAACCCTACTTCCATGCAAACCCTACTCCATGCAAACCCTACTTCCATACAAACCCTACTTCTATGTACACCCTACTTCCATGAAAACCCTAACACCATGTAAACACCCAACTCCATGCAAACCCTAGCTCCATGAAAACTCCAACTCCATGCAAACCCTACCTCCACGAAAACCCCAACTCCATGCAAACCCTAACACCATGCAAACCCTAACTCCATGCAAACCCTACTTCCATGTACATTATTATACTCCCCATCATTATTTTACAAAACCTATTATCCATGTCTTATGGGCCACCCCATACCACGATAATAACACAACCAATACACATAATACACATGCCACAATTTAATGCATGATCTTACCTTAACACCATATTATGATGCATATATGACAGTTATACAATTACATATAAAATACATTATAATTTCATATCTCATGGCATGCATGGCATATAAATCACATACCACACAAACAACCTTAGTTATGCGTTACCTAAAATGTTACCGATCTTGGAGCATGCTTCTATACCTCTTTAGGGCTTTGATTGGTCTCACCTATTATGAGAAAAAAACTAGAATTAGGTTCACTCCTAAAAATACTATTATTTACTAACTTATCCTAAGACTAGGTTTTTAAATAAGATAATACTATACTAATAATAACTACATGAAATAATACCAAAAATACTAATAATAATATTAATAGGATTCAAAATGGATGGTGATATAAGGGCTTCTACCCTCCACCAAAAATAATACTCAAAATATCATTAAAACATTATTAATAAAAATATTAATAATAATAATATTCAAATTATAAAATAATAATAATATGATGATGATGATGATGATGATGATGATGATGATGATGATGATGATGATGATGATGATGATGATGATGATGATGATGATGATGATAATGATGATGATGATGATGATAATAATAATAATAATAATAATGAAATGACTTAAACCAAAAGTAATATAAGGTAGGGTTTTCAATGCTACCCTAAAGTAGTAAAAGTACTATTGGTAATAATAATAATAATAATAATAATAATAATAATAATAATAATAATAATAATAATAATAATAATAATTTTAATACATATTATTTAAAATAATAATGATAATAATAATAATAGTAATAATAATAATATAAAAAAAATAATAATAATAATAGAAATGATAGTAATCAACTTATTTAAGTAAAATAGGGTCTTAGCCCTCTAAATAATAATAATAATAATAATAATAATAATATTATTATTATTATTATTATTATTATTATTATTATTATTAATTTGAAACTAATAATCTAAATAATTCCTACACACTCTCAACCCTACTAAGAAATAATAACATTAATATTACACCAAATAATAATATAAATCATAATAATCAAATAAAGGTTGAAAATTGAAATAAATTATGGTAAGCTTAAATAAATAGGGGAGAAGGGCTGAGAGGATCTAGGGTTTTACCTTAAGTCGGCGGAGATGAGTGGCACAGGTGGTGGTGCACGGCGGCGGCTGAGTGGCTGAAAAATAGAGTAAAAAAGGAAACAAGTGGTAGGTGGAGAATGAGGGTGGTTGTTGAGGTGTTAGTGGTAGCCTAAGCTAAGAGGAGTAAAGTGCGGGTGGTGGCGCAACAAGTGGCAATGGCACATGGCGGTAGAGGTGGTAGCCAAAATTAAGAGAAGAAGAAAGAGAGGGGAGGAGAAGGAGAAAGGATAAAAGAAGGGTATGGCTAGGTGGAGTAAGATTAGTAGCAACTTTTGGGTGGTTAGGAGGTAGTGATAGCGGTGGATGTGGTGGTTGACGGTGGCGCGAAGGGTGGCAGGGATAGAAAATAGGTTGATTGAGAAGAGAACTTTTCACAGTTTGGGTGCTCGTGTATGACAAATAGCGGGAGGGGAAAGGTATAGTTGGGTAGAGGACAATGAAGGGAAGGCTTAGGTGGGCGGATTTGGTGGCCTGGTAGGCCGACGACGGCGGGGTTTGTGCCTGAAAAGGCGGCAGTGAAAAGGGATGATTTTTGGATTTCAGGGAGAAAAGGCTCAAGTTTAGGATAGTTTGGGGATATTTATAGGCTAAGGCAAGGGATAAGGTTAGAGGAAAGTGTCGGGAAAATAGGGCAGGGGGAGATGGCATCGGCCAGCGATAGTTGGCCGGTGAATATTCAGACGGTAGGGATGGTTGTGCAAGCCAGGGAGAGGGAAAAATCATGTGAGCATAGAGGAGGATTGGTTAGGTTGACGTGGCTACTAAATTGGCGAGGGAGAGAGAGGAAAATGACCAGTCAGATCAGGTGTGGCCAGCGGCGGGATTTTCGGAGGCTCTCAACGACAGAGTTGGAGGCATCGACATCGGGGGACAGAGGAAGAAGAAATGAGGAAGAAAGGGGGTTGGACCGAGCGGTTGAGTAGAAAAGAAAAAAAGAAAAGAAAGCGAACCGGGTCGGCACGGTGAGGAGGGAATTTAATTGAAATGCAACATTTAGGGAAACGGACCACGACAAAGGAGAAAGGGAGAGGGCATCGGTCGTGCGGGCTGGGCTGCACTGAAGGAAGGAAGGAGGGGAAAGGAATGGGCCACGGGCTAGCCCAAGTTGGGGAGGAGAGGAAGAAAAAAAAAGAAAAGAAAAGAAAAGAAAAGAAAAAGGAAGGAAAAGGAAAAAGGAAAAAGGAAAAGAGAAAAACACGTAGGTTAGAGCCAATTAAATTAATTTAAATATTTGGGATATTTAAAAATAATAATATTTAAATAAAATAATATTTAAATCCCTTTTTAGGCTAATTTAGGATTTTTGAAATGTTTTCCATAAATTCCATTTTAATTAGCAAAGCATCCTAATTTTCTTTAATTAAATTATTTATAAAATTCCTATTAATTTGGAACTATTTTCTCCTTTTTATTTTAAATAAAATAATTAATTTAATTAATTTCTAAAATAAAATTATTTAATTAGCTAAAATACCCAAGTTTCTCCTAAGTAAAATACTTATAAATTTCTTCTTAATTTACCCTAATTAATTTTCTTTTTATTTTAGTGAGAATAATCTATTTAATTAATTTTCATGATAAAACCTTATTTAACTATAATTCTTAAAATTAGAATTTTGGGGGAATTTCAGATTAAGCACTAATGGAAATCCCACCAAGGGAATGCAAATGGTTAATAAGGAATAAGTATGCGGAAGCCTTGCTTGCATATTTTATGGTAATTTTATGTTCACAAAACCTCAAAAATAATGTATGGATCACTTAAAGAAAAAGGTATTTGACTTGTGTATGGGTGAGGGTTATCCAATCCTTGATTAGCTATAGGGACTTAGTCTGCCTTTGGTTGTTTATTAGTGCCTTCAGACTTTGCCTTTAGGCAAGATCCTTGTAGATCCCATTAACCTACGAACTCTTTACACTGATGATGTACTAGAGGGTATCGATAGTAAAGAATTTGGTTAATTAGGTGGTTTTTGGCTTTGGCCCATACTTATGCCTATTGGTAGTTACTTAGGCTTGGCCCTAACTTACATCCATGAATGATGTTATGCTTCAGCCTAACATTATGTCCTTTTGTTTGGATATACTTCCATAGTATGTGAGACCATGGGATGTGCGCAATCCATCACTTGATAAGATTCTAGAATAAAAATGTGGATAAAGAGAAAAATAAAGTAGGAAGGAAAAAGAATGGTAAAGGAAGTAATGGTTTATAAATAAATGACCCTATAGATTTTGTAAGTTAGAAAAATGGGCTTGTGCTCAAACTAAGTTCATGGATGAAAGAAGCTTTAGTAGTGGCTAGGAAATCTATATAGTATATTGCATGTTGTCATCTATCATATTTTATTATGTTGATAAACATGATGAGTTGTGGTATGAGTTTCCAGTGTATGATATGATCATGATACAACATGTATAATTATTTATATAGAATAGGAATGAAATAGGTTAGCATGATCTCTATAATATGCTGCAACTTGTGTGCTTGTGACTCCCATTGGCTTACTTAGTATGAAGCATACTATTGTGTCTATTTGCACGATCAACTGCTCATTCCCACAAGTAGCTAGATGGCCATCTACAAGTTTTTAGGGATGGTCAGTGGTAAGCCTACCTCATGCTAGGGTTAAGTTCTAAAAGCATGGAAATCTAGAGACTATTTGTATAGTCCTTGATGGACTAGAATTTAAGGCTGCATCCTAATTTTATTTTTATATGTTGAAATTCAGTACTTTGGCTTATTTTCCCTCATGTATTCAAACATTTACAAACCATCAAGGTCTTATACTTAGAAAACGTTTCTTGATATTTATATAATGTGTTTTTGGCACACTCTAATTTGATTTTGGTTTGTTTGGTTCCCAATCTTGTATCTAACATGGGATGGGAAGTTGTTGCCTATCATATGTTAAGAGTGGCAGTAACACCCCATTTTTTCAAAAAGTTTAGTATTTTCCACTTCTATATGGTTTTCAAAATAAAAATTTATAGTAGTGAAAAATGGGGTTGTTACACCTTTGATGCAGGTCGTGAGAGAAAAACAAACTACAACAACACTAACTTGCTCTTTTGTCAACGATGTTATTCATTCGACATCCAACAACTCTATCGATAATCAAGGCTTTGGATATAAATAATTTTTCATTTGTAAGTATTATCCTTCTCCACTTCCTCATCTACTTCTCTTACATAAAATTATGTAAAACTCTTTAAAAGTTCTTATATATCCTAATTGTAGTTAATTAATCAACTAATTAAACAAATTGGAGTATAAAGAGAAATTAGGTCGCATAAATAGTTTTTAGTTAATGTAGTGTATTTGAATATTGTTTCTTTTTTTATGGATTATGTTTTCTTTCATTATAGTGAATTTGGTATGAGAAAGTGAAATTAAGGCATGTAATTAGTTTTTCGTGAATTTGGTTTAGTTAGGATGTGCTAACTTCTTACTTGTATGATTTTTCTAATATATAATTCACAATTTTTATGTTTTTATATATTTTTATTTATTTCTAGGTCTACTAATATTTTTTTAGATAAATTTTATTTCAATTATCTATTTCTCAAAATTTACTAATAATTATCAAAATAATATATTAGTATATCATAATTAAAAAGTACTCCTGATATAAAATTTTAAATTCGTGTAAACGTAGAGTTGTGATTGAGGATATATTTTTTTAAGGATAAATGAGTCATGTAGAGGATTTAAGTTACATTTTTGTACATATGGATTACTTCATAGTGTAGTGACTATGTACTCTCGATAAGTTGTAGTTTAATTCAATTAGCCGACGTAATTAACTATTGGTGTCAAACCTTTCTCTTACTCTTTAAAACACCTATATAACATGATAATCCAATAAAAAAAATTAATGGAATTGTTATTTGGATGTACTTATTGAATTATATTCACATAATGCTTGGTAATGAACCATAGGCATTAACTTCTTCACTTAGGTTTATTAACCACATAAAGGGCTAATGACATGAGTTTTAAGTCACCTTATTTTGATGAGATGGATTTTATGGCTAACAATTAATCTAGAAAATGGGAATTATGGAATATGGTTTAATGATTTATTAGATTCAAACATTACAATAAGCCCTCTTCTAGTGCATACTATAGGAAGTAGCTATTGAGTCTAAGCTGGATGGTTTGTTGCTGTGATATTTTATATTCTTGGTTTATCTCTAGAATTTTTCTTGTTTGGTGATACTTCTTATTTTCTTCTAGTTCTTATTATTTATTATGTGTGGTATTTTTGATTGGTTGTGGTACTATGCATAGTTCTTGATAGTTGGATGGTTAATCATGATGGAATTTAATCAAGATGTTCAACATCTTATGATTTTTTTGGTTGATCTATGCTTGATTTATTTATTTTGTGTCATGATGCAAAGTGGGATGTGTTTAGAGATCTTTTTTGTTGATTTTGGTTTGGATTTTTTTTTTAATATTGTGTTATTTGATGTTCTTATGGACTACATCCTTTTTTTATGCAATGGTCTTTAAACTAGATTTTGTAATATTTTCCATCACACCAATAATGAATGGAATGTAATCTATTGGTTTGATCTCTATAGAATTCAAAGGAGTCCCTAGAATTTGATAATTTTTGCCGACATGCCTTATGTTTATTGAGTGGGATTGATGCTTGAGAATTCGATATTTTGGGATTCTATGGGTTAAGCATGTTCTAGTATTTGTAAATATGAACAACGTTCTAGCATTGTTTAGGTTTGTTGGAGAGGACATACATGTTGGTGTATATCTTTATTAAGTGAAATTCCTTGTGATGTTAGTTGTGAACTTGTTTTCATTTGGTTAATCTTTCTTAGAGGCTTGCTTCTACCAATCATTTACTATATGAGTCCCTAGAAGTACCACTCCCATTCAACTCACTATCAATCAAATCCCATTATAGGAGGGTGTATTTCACATTCTCAAGGACTAACTAGTCCTTCCCATACAAAAAAAGTCTCACAAAAATACTTAAATCATGCAGCCAAAGAACATAACAATGTAATGACCAAATTGTTATCATCTAATTTAATTTCTATATTATACAAATCCATAACTATAGAGTCAAATTCATCTAAATGACTTTTAAAAGATTGACCCTCATCTAGTTCAGGTTATGAAGCTAACTCTTCCATAATAGCCAATTTGTTACTAATTTTTTCATATATAATGATTTAATATGCAACCATAAGGCAACCACTGTTGATTCATTTGTCACTTATCACAATACCTTATTCGACAAGCACGGTTGTATGGTAGATAGGGCATTCATATCAACTTCTTAAAATCTCTCATCTATCATCAATTCTAGCTTATTTGAATGACCAAATAACACTTTCTCTAATCCAATCTGAATTACAATCGCCTACATCTTTAATTTCCATAATCCAAAATTTACTAGCCAATTGAACTTCTCAATATCGAATCTTGTATGCATCTTGATTACTAGATGTTCAACAATAGTAGCTTCGATACCAAATTATTGTAAAATTACATGGATTGAATGGATCAAAACAAAAAATCAAAATTAACAAGATGATGAATAGTTGAGGATTCAATCACAAAATAGAATAATTTATGAAAAAAAAAGAGATCATTATTAGTGCTCTTGTGTAATTAAAAGATGATTAAATAAATAAATCAATCGATTACACAAAAGTGAAGTTGTATTTTAATGGAGAATTCTATGGAGAAGAAGAAGAAGAAGTTGGATTGCACGACTTGATGGTTAGGGTTTAATTATGCCTCCTTATATAAAATATAAAATCCTATATAGCAAAACAACAAGTTTCATAAATAAAGGAAATACACGATTTGTGTTTAGGAAACAGGAGATCCCCATGTTAATTTCCTTACTCTTAGTTTTTGTGCACAAACACATCAAAATATTTAGCGAGAAACCATGGTTCATGTTAAAAAACATGGGACTCCCGTATTTCTCTCTTAACTCACCATTGTACACTAAACTTCTCGAAGACCAACATGAACCAACACAATGTTATGTTGTACTTCAAATACTCAGTTGAAGCTCACAACAAACATTAGGATAACATGACTCTATGCCCAAAACCATAGCATAGAAAATTACTTTTCTCGATACAAAGAATCATTGGCAACAAAATCTTCTTGTGGGTTCTCAACAACCCGCACAAAAGCATCAGGGTTGTCTATTCATGGGAATGAGTAGCACCCATAAAAAGGATGGTTGATACGCTAAATACTAAATAAGACGACAGTACTATCAAGTAAGATATACAGATAATTACATAGATTTACAATAAAAAGTAACAAATATATGAAGTACATAAAGTAATACAAAGTAGTTACTAATTTAGGTCATTCAGTTCAAGGATATAATCTATTATATTATTTATGTTGAGTTTAGGGACTCCACTAATCTCAATTAATGGAACAATATCAATATACAGCCATAGGGAAAAATACTACTAGATACTATTCTCTGTAGTTGGAATGGTTATCAATACAACCTTAGGGCAAGATGCTTCAGGCTAAATTTTTTTTCCACTATAATAGACAAGTAGAACCGGTACTAACTTATGTAGTCTTCCACTTTAAGTGATTAATGCCTTATCAATGATTATGATCCTTCTCTTGATTTATTTTATATTGAGTTTAAGGACCCTACTATTTCCAATTGGTACAACATTTATAAAAATAAAAATAAAAACCAAGGAAAAATGCTCTTATCCACTATTCTCTATCAATGTAACAGTTATCAATGCAATCTTGAGGCAAGATGCTCCTGAATACAATTCTTATTTGGTGGAATGGAAAAGTAGAACCAATCCTGACCCATGTGAGGTTTAAATTTAAATAGTTCATGACTTATTCATGGTTGACATTGAAGGTACTAAACATAATTACGGTAAGAAAAGAACCAACATACATATAACAAGGTTGTTCTCAAAGGTTAACATCCTTATATTTCTATTAGAAACCCTAACTTCATATTTTAGGCATAACTCCTCTTCTATTGCACTTTAATAAATGAAAGGTAATACCTATTCCTCCAATAATATTATAATCAATATACCTTAAATTCACATCCTAACTCTAAGGTATTACACATATGATAATAATACTATCTCAAGAATTACTATTTTTAAGGCTAATAAAACCCTAATTTAACAAATATATCATATTGTTTCCTCTACGGATCATATAATTACCATATATGATACAAATTTCTAAAAGACTACTATTCACAACATATCTGAAATTTTGAAAAAAAAAATTAGGGATAAGAAGGTAGGTCTATCACATTTAATGTGTTGTATATATATAGATTTGAATGTGAGGGGAAGGATGGCAGTAGGAAGAGGACATATGTCAATCGATATGTGTTGCAAGGAATGGGAGGAGTAGGAGTTCACATGCTGATGGGGGGTGTAGGGTGTAGGTCATGGTATGGCAGAGTCATGTATGTAGGGTAAGGTTTTCACGTAAGAAGAGTAGGGGAATAAAGGAAAAAGGAGATCGCAAAATTGGGGAAAAAGAAAAAGGGAAAAAGGGAAAGAAAAGAAAGAGAAGAATGAAAAATAAATAGGGGGTTTAGAATTAGATTTAGGTTAAATAATTTAGGTTAAGGTAATGGGATAAATTAATTATAAACTAACTATGTTTAGGTTTAAGTTAAGAAAAATATTAATAACTTGAAATGAAGTTTAAGGTTCGACTAAGATTTAGGATCATAGAGTTAGAGTATGATAGAAATATTATTTTGCAATGTTATAATTTGGTTAGGATATTAATTACTCAAATTAGGTTTAGGTAAATTTTATGCTATTACACTAGCCCTAACCTATATCTCCTTTGCATTTCATTTATGATTTAATACATAGATTTCAATAGTGAAATAATATTAAATATAAGGGAGTTGTTGAGCAAATTAAAATGTTAGACATAATTCGATGATATGCCTAACAACCCATTAGATGACATCAATGATCAGTTAGCCTTAATCCACTCATTCCTGAATCTCTTTCTCTAGTGAATTTGTCACTATATTTATGTCTATACATGAACATGCATGCTGGTTTGCACACCTAATTACACATTTTTAGGAGTTTTGTTATCTCATGCCTACAAATTTTACAACCCTTTCTTTTCTCTTTCAAAATCTTATGTGTTCTACTTTCACTATCGTAGTCTCTTTCTTTGAAAGATTTTTCTAAAAGAAAAAAATAATTATTTGCTTTCTAAAACTTTTTGATTAATATAAAGAAGTTTTTTGTTTTTTTTCTTTCTTTTGTAGTATATGCTATAAGTTACAACGAAGTATCTATGTTGGACACCTCTCACTTGGATAGTAATGAAAAAAATGGATGATTCTAAAATAGCCATGTTTGACTCTTTTATTTTCAATACCCAAGACCAAGTTGTAACATGGGTTGCTATTATAGTTTAAGTGGATGTAGCATGAATGTTCTAGTGTATAATTACTTTGTAAAGTATTGTATGGGTAATAGCTATGAATATTATTGAAACCATAGTTTCTTGTAGTGGATATCCTTTTAGAAAAAGTTGGAAATACATAAAATAATTGTCTTTAGGGCCCCTTGGTGGATTTATTGAAGCAGATAAGCTTTTATTGAAAGTTGAGCTATCATATCCATAGTTGAATAAAACCTTAATCCATTTTAGTCTTTATTAGTGATGCTTATCGGCCCTAAATTATAGGTAAGAAAAGGAAAAGGCAAAGAGGTGTGTTTTATAAACTGGACTTTGGATAGTGTCAACCTCCAAAGGAAAAAAAATACAACCTTCACAATAATTATTTGATGAGTTATGTCAAATCAACCAAGATGTTAATAAGAAAGTCATATTAGTTAATTGCTATTGAGCATACCATTCTAAGATCTAGTACCAAAAAATATGTCAGACTGTTTTTCTTTCTTAACTCTTAATGTCTAGTATACTCTTCTTCATACTTTACTTACCTACTTTTGCATTCTTTGAAGGAATTTGGAGACTAGGTTTTGCCTTGTGTAGCAATTGAACCCTTTGTATGAACTTTGACAAGGTTAATAACTTCATTTTTTATGAAGTTTACTCATAAAAGTTGTGGCCTACCCAAATATGTAAAACAATATAAATATTCACATATTTACTTTGAGTTACACTACACATAAAAACCAATTTTTAGTAACGATACTTTTTGTTGCTAAAGATAGAAAGTGATTGCAAAAAATACATATTGCAATAACAATTTTTGTTATGGGATCATTTCTTGTCATGGTATTGAAAGAAAAATAATGCAACAATAGTGTTCATTGGGAAAAGGTAAATAAATGAAACATAAATTGTCATTTCCAAAAAAATGCCATTGTAATACATCACTTTACCTAACTACATGTATTTATATATTGCAACAAATTTTATCATTACAAAATTTTAATCCTAATCTGGCAATAATTAACTTCATTAGAAAAACTTGTAATTAGCACCACATTTTGTCATTGAAAAAAAATTGGTTGGACTTTGGCAACAAATTATGTCATTGTTAAAGCTTCTTATTTGCAATAACAAAAGTTGTTGCAAAAAAAAAAATAGCATATTACAACAACCATATTTGTTGTTGCAAAAATACATTAATTGCATCGCTTATGTCATTACAAAAAATTGAATATACTTTAGGAAAAAAAATTACAAAACACCTCGAGTCAATATGACCACACAAGGGCAACCTAATAGGACCCAGGACATAAAATTCTAACACCCCTACATGAAATGACCACGCTAGGATACTTGGTAGCCACCTAGGCCCATAAGAGCTTCTAGGGCTACTGTAGAGTGCTTTTGGATTAATCGTCTAGCCCCCGATATCAACACTATTTCTTTCCAAAACTTTCCAATAGGGTCACCCATCTTAAAAATTATTTCATGACAAGCACACTTAACTATGAAGTTATTAGGAAAAAATTACCAAAATTAGGGTATACAATGTTGATATAAGTAGTCCCATCAATCCTTATAATACTCCGCTCAATTTAGGGGTATTACACTTTATTGTTGCAAAAAATACATAGCTGCAACAATAGATTCATTACCACAATTTGAACTTCAAACTTTAAAGACCATCTTTGTTGTTGCAAAAACATACAATTGCAATGACACAATAACTTGTTTAAACACCATTGCAATAAATGACCTGTGAAACCTCTTATTGATGTTCATCAATTATTTCCTTTACATATGTCCAGTTTAAATCAATATAACAAAAATATATAAAAATTATTCTTAACATATATATCAAGAAAAACTTATCAACTTAAATGAAACCTTACCAAAATTCCACTTGGCAATTAAGGCTTTGATTGTGCTAATGGATGCCAAGACAAATTAGCATGTCTAATTGATATAGTTAGATGAGGATAACACAATGAGACAAGACTGGGAGAAGGTAATGGAAACAAGGAGGAAGGAGCCAAGGATGGAGAGCAAAGAAGAAGATAGTAGACGATGAATAAGATCATGCACAAAATTGACTTAGAAGATAGGATAAAATAGATGAGAGAGAAATGGGGTTAGGGAAAGTTGGTCTAATTTTGTTTATAATTTTTTTTCGTTGTCACTTTTTGTATGTTTTGCAACAAATGGATGTTGTTGTGGAAAATAATAAGTGTACTACAATCAATATAGTCATTGTAATAAACCATCACATATATTGCAATGATAATAGTTATATCTATAACTTACAATGATAATTATCATTGTGAAAATATCTTTCTTAGTTTTCATCACCCCACGCGAATTGGATATGATGAGGAAAAATAAATTGATATTTATAATAACAATGTTTAGCAATGACACATAATCATTGTTGTCAAAAGTCATTTTTTGTAAAAACAAAGTATAGACATTGCAATAAATTTATTGATTTTTCTTTGCAACAAATTGTTGTTGTGATAATCTAAATTATTACAACAAGTATAATCATTACAATAAATTCAATCAACATTTTGCAGCAACAAGAAATTATTGTAAAAATGTTTTGTATATTACAACATATAAATGTCATTACAAATAAACCATCACATATATTACAATGGCAAATGTCGTTAAAAAATATTTTTAAATAATCACCATATAAATAAATTATTTTTGGAAGTAACTTTATGCAGCATCATAAAATTTTCATTAGCAAAAAGAAATTTTTGCAACCACAAAGTGTTTTCATTGCAAAAGTTTTGTTACTATAAAAGAGTTTTCTTTTATTGTTATTTCATGGATGCATGTTTATTTTAAATTTTTGTTATAAATTCAATTGTTCATTTTTTGAATCATGATTTTAGTGTAAAAAAATATATAAATATATTAGATGCTTCATTTCAGGAATCTTATAACTTCTCTAAAAGAAGGGAACCTTATCATTGGGCAATGGTGATAATGAATGCTACTTGGAGTGGGAAAAAATGTAACTTGAAAGTGGCTTGTTTTGATGGCCCAATCATTGGCCTATCACTAAGAAAATGAAATGTGGGTAAAGTTAGTGAAGTTTTGGGATTCTGAAAAAAGACAAGTAATGGTGTTGTTCAATTTTTATTAGTTTAGTAACTAAATGGTAATATTAATCTATTTGATATTTAATTTATATAGAAAAGAATTAGAAAAGGTAAACTAAAACATTCTAATTTTAAGACATCACATGATATGGGGATAAAGATTTTTGTACGTTTGCAAACTAAAGAAAGGTATATTATTACTATTAATATATATATATATATATATACCTTTTTTGTTTTATTAGCAGTATGATCATCATCATCACCTATGTTTAATGATATGTTTTATTTAGTCCATAAATGAAGGCAAAGAGCTTTTCCCACTACTATGAAAATGGAAAATAATAACGGAACAATAATAACGATGGTTCGAAAGCCATTGTTAAACACGTGAAAATTAATGGGCAGGAGAGTTTTGATAATGGTTCTAGTTAAAAACCGTTATTAAAAGGGCAACGTTAAATTTTTCATGGATGTTTTAATAACGGTTTTATTTAAACCATTATTAAAAGATGTTTTAATAACGGTTCATATTAGAACCATTGTCAAAAGTTAGAAGGTTTTAATAACGGTTCCTGGATGAACCATTATTAAAAGATGTTTTAATAACCATTCTATCAGGAACTGTTATTAAAACCCATTTTTAATAACGGTTATTCCAGAAACCATTATTAAAACTCTAAAATCAAACTTTTATTTCGCTTAGTTCTGTTTCGTGCCAAAGTTTTCAGACTCTGCACTTTCTTTCTCAAACGATACGGTTTTATCGATCAAGAAAGTTGGAACCAATTCATTGCTTATCGTCTTACGGGGGATTTTAAGGTACTCGTTAGATAAAAATTAACCTTTTTGTATCAATCCCAGTATTATGCTTAATATTGAAATAACCATGTCATTATGTTTTGGCTTGTCACATAGGAAAAATTACCCAAAATAAAGAGATTACGAAGCAAAATAAATACTGGCAAAATATGGCTCACAAAGGCTATGCGGGCTTTGAAGAGGAGTTGGTATGCATTTTGTGATTATCTATTTACATGTAAATGTCAAATTTTATAAGAATATTTTTAATTAAGAATATTTTTTGATTTGTAGCTCCTAGCCCAAGACTTGGACCCATGTACCTCGTCCATCAATATTGATACGTTATGGAAGAACACTAGAGCAACAAGAGATGGATATGTTAATAAATATGTTGATGTTGCAGCCAAAAAAATTATAAGTTTGTAGATATCTAGAAGCCTACTTAGTTTTCTTTTAGAAAACTATTATATTATGCTTATTCCTATAAGTTAAATTTACATATATTATATACATTACAAGACAAACTTGAAACGTCAGATGGTGAGGAGGTGGACCAATATAGCATTGTGTCCCAGGCTACAGGAATTGTAGAACACCCTGGAAGACACAGGAGCCTTGGATTGGGTGTTACGAGAACGAGCATATGTGGTCAATCTCGTGGTTCCCGTAGCACTAATGAGCAAGTCGCCATCCTCACCCAAAAATTGAACGTGGCATTTGAACGGATGGAAATAATGGAGCAAGAGTTTTCATTTATTAAATGTCAAGGGTATAAGCCATCCGATTCAGTAGACCATGATCAGCTTCACATACCTAATGTAAATAGCATCAGAGATAGTTGTGAAGCCAATGCACGTCTTTCTACTCTTCCCGAGGTAAGCATTACAAACTATGAATTGTTATTAAATGTATGCGGTGTAATAAATTATTAATAATGTGTAATATTTTTGTTTAGGGTTTGCATAAATGTGACTTATTAGCGAATGACCTTTCAACAATTTTGGCGAAAGGAAGGGTCCGCATCAGTCACTGTACTGAAACGCAAACAATCCAAGGGTACAATTTAGCCCTAAATACAAGGCCGGTGAGTATTGACACTCCAATCATTGGCAGTGCACACTTAGCTTGTTATAAAGAGGGCAATGAGGCAACCACAGTACTAGAAGCTCATGGAAGCTTCGTGGCTTGGCCTACGGATCAAATATGTCTCACTACTGAAGAGGTATTGACATTTGACATCTTCATTAGACCTTCTTTAGTAGTTACACTATTCATACCTTTTTCATATATATATTTATATGCTCAATATATATTTTGTTTAATATTATCAATTAAGGAATCAAAAAAGAAGACTGCTTCTGCTAGTAAAACCAAGAGAGGTACTAGTAGAACAAGCAACACAAAATAGGGCTTTGGTAAAGGAAAGAGAGCTAAATCTACAAAATCAGTTTCCCCACAAAAGATTCCTTCTTCAGATCAACAAAGCCAAGCTCCACCAGCATTAGCTTTATTATATTTTTATGCCCAAAACTACCTCAGGGACAATTATATTTTCATTGATTGTTGTCCTGATTATGTTGGGAGGGACGATGCTACTTACATGGTATCGACGGCTGACATAAGTGACATTTATAATCAAGAATGGATGTCAACCATTAGTGTCGCCGTCTATTTCACATAAGTATTATTTCATTTTGAGATTTTAGTACTCTTAACTTGTACAATTGGAATTTTTATGAACTCTTATATGAGTTATTAGTTATTAACAAATATGCATTGTTTTTGTCATCCATAGGTTGGTAGCTACTCGAGCTGCGATGGAGGGAATGTTGTCCTCTATTGTGTTTGTATGCCCATACTACATAGCTGACGGTAGTACAATAAGAGAGGGTAGGCACATAAACTATTTAGCGGATCGCATTTTGATTGAGGGACACAACAAGCTCTATCTCATTCCTCACCTCGCAACTGAACATTGGGTTTTGTACACCATCCGACCTGATCTTAATAAATTCTATGTGTTTGATTCCCTTCGAACCTATGACGTGCCTTTTGAAGTCGCTCGTCGTGGTGGGATGGAATTTATCGACATGTTAGTATACTTTTTACTTCTTACTTCATTAGCTTATTTATACATATATTCGCCTAGCATTCATTATTTGAGGTATATATGCTTACTTACAATATTGTGTATCCAACTCTATTTATTAGGGCACTACAGACAGCGTATCAAAGGAGAGGTGGGAATGGTGTCCCAAATCCAAAGAATGTTCAATACGAGCCTATCATAGTAAGTAGGAAGACAACTATTTCGTATTTTATTTTAATTAAAATTAATATCTAATAGTTAGAGAGCTAACTGAATTCATTTGACAATGTCCACAACAGCAAAACGATAACTGAATTCATTTGACAATGTCCAAAATATATCAGTCAACATAGATTCAAGCCATGTGTGTTTTCTTTTCGATATTTTTCCATTAATGAATCATGACATATATGTTTGGTACTTGACACAAGTGCTAACTGTATATTAATCAAAACTTGGGCATTGTAGTTTTTCATCGATGATTATGCACAAGGCAAGCAATACAATGTTGAAGAAATTGATGAAGTGAGAGAGCAATGGGCCAAGCACGTGCACTCATTCATTCGGTATTAGGTAGAGATCTATATATTCTACATACATGTTCAGGTATGTATTTTGTCTATGTCTTTAAGTCTTCTAAGCTAGATATGGACATTTTACTTTGGGGTGTAGAGCTACCAAGTTATGGTATGCCTACTAATTTTGATTCTTCAGTATATATGTCTGGTGTATTAAGACATGCATATTAACAAGGGATTGATTGAAATTATGGTGTGATTGCAGATTTGTTATCAATTGATGTTCTTTTACAGTGTAGATTTGGTAATTATTTGAACATACAACTGTGTATGCAGGCAGGAACAAAACAGCAAAAACTTTAAAAAAAATTAGAGTTTTAATGATGGTTCTTATGAAAACCATTATTGAAACATTCTTTTAATAACGGTTATGATGAAAAACGTTATTAAAACCTTGTTTTAATAACGGTTTTCATCAGAACTGTTATTAAAAATGTACATTTAATCTCAAATTTTCGCTCATTTAATAAGCATTAGGGTTTAATAAATGCATAAATAATGTCAGAAAGTGTAATTGGATGATGTTTAACAATAGTTTTTGAATAACCGTTATTAAAACCCTCTTTTTTAACAACTATTTTTCTTAAAAACCGTTATTAAACATACAGTTTATGCTCATATTGGCGGGTTTTTTTTATATTTTTGATAACAGTTATGAACCGTTATTAAAGATTTAATAACGGGCGTTTTAATAACGGTTGAAAACCGTTATTAAAACTATAAAATAACCGTTATTAAAACTGCTTTTTGGGGTAGTGTCCTCATCAATATATGGTTAAAAGCACATGAACCAAGAAAGGGCTCTAAGATTGATTCCAACTATACAGCAACAAAGGTAAGCGTCCATTCTCTACACTACACTTTGACTACTGGTGCAACATTATGGAGTTTGATGGGCATGGTTTTCTAGCCTTTTTTGGTTTTCTTAGAATGAGTACATTAAGCCAAATCCCCTCATGTAATTGCCTCAATATATTAAATCCTTTTCAATATAAAGTATAAAAATAATTTTATTTTTTGACCATTATATGAAGGCATAATCGCTAGATCAATGTATATATATTAAACTTAAGAAATAAATTTGCAATGCTATTCAAGATGCCTCGCTTTGACTTGGACTTCAAGTATGAGATGTCAAATGGGAATAATAATCTATCCTTAAACTAATAACTATCTTGTTGAGTTGAAAGTATTCTAGAAAAATCAATATACCAGTTCCCCCTAACTTGGTACTCTATTTGTTGACTTATTAATGAGAAGACATTAGTATAACTACAAATATAATCTCTATACCATTTACATCTGATTCATCAGAAAATCAAGAATTTTGAAGTCAAACAAAAGAAAATATAAATAAAGATAATATTTTGGGACTTAGGTATATATTCTAATTGATATATTATACACTAACCAAGAAACTTAAGCATTACTTTCATTTTATAGTAATTTACCATCCATTTCAATAAATAGATTTGAAAAAGAATACATCTACATTTGCTTGTTGTCCTATAAAATTTATATCTCTTAATATCAACCTAACCTCCTAGAACAAAAGATTCTACCTTAGGGTAAATTAGTTACAAATACAACAAAATTCTACAGCATTAGCTACAGTAGCAACATAAATGGTAGTAATCAATCCCTGCCCAACTATATACATTCATATATATATATATATATATATATATATATATATATATATATATATATATATATATATACGTCTGCATCCCGAGATCCTGTAGCGTATATGGTATCAGAGCCAAGCGGGAATTAGCGTGAGAGGGGTAAGTGTATCTGGTCAATTTTTATTTGTATCTAGTCAATTTCCAGGAATGTTTTGTTTTAATGGTTCAGGTGATTCACCTTTTTCAATTGACTCCATTAATTTTTCCAAGTATTCTGCTTGTTTTAATGGGTCTGGGATTAAGTGAACTATGTCTAAAACTATTTTTTGTTGTTTTGTTAAAACATTCATTTGATTTTCTACAAGCTCTTCTTCTGGGTGAGAGGAGCTGCTAGAAGAGGAAGATGACTCTGTTTGGAGTTCATCTAACTCTGGGTTATCGTTATCATCCTCAGAAGATACTAGGAGACTTTGAATTTTTTTCCCTAGTTTCATCATCTAAGTCTAATTCACGAATTTTTTTGTTCATTTTGCAATCTGGGCTTCTAGAAACTGTCTTCTTTTCCCCTTTTTTGGTTGTTTGATAATTGGGAATTTGTTTTTGTGGTTTTGGAGCAGGATAATATTTTTTCTTTGATTTTTTGTGGTAACTAGGTTTACAATTTCCAAAACATTGTTTGTTTGGAATATCTACAATGTCGAATTGTTTACAGAATGATCCTAGTTCTTGTTTGGTTTGATTTAATTCCTTTTTGAGTTGTTTTTGGAATTTGAAATGTTGATAAATTTTTAAAGCTTCCTTTTGTGTGAAACTTATTAATTTTCCATAAGTGAATTTTTTGTAAGGAATCTGGTTGTTATGAGTTTCTTTGATTCTATTCCTTACTTTTCTTCCTAACACGAGCGGTAGACCATCTAAAAACGTTTCTTTCCAGAACGGCTGGTTTGAATCTTCCCTAAGTATAACTCTAGTTAGGAAAGTATTTTTGTACCACCGGAAGTCGTTAAGTCTTTTGCACCTAAGGTTTGACAATAATTCTCCATTTTTTTCTTTAAGGTGTGAAGGGTCTCCTACGAAGTGTAAGGATATGGCCAGTATAAGGGATGCTACAGCATCAGATATGGGTTCTCCATTATCTAAGATGATTTTTTCATTTTCATCTACCTTAATGGCGTCTAAAATGTCTATTTGTTCATTTGAGGTCAAATAAAAATCCCACCATCCTTTTAATTGTCCTGAGAACCCTGCTATAAGGAGTTCTGCTATGGTTTTATCGGATGTGTTCATTTGGGCTTTATACGCGTTTGCTGCCATAGTCATTTGTTGTAGAAGGCCTAAAAGTTGGTATTCAGACAGTCCATCTATATTCCATTCATACAGTGAATTGGCTCTGTAGCTGGGCTGAAATAATTTGTTGGGCCTAACTTCAAGACTAAGGTCAGGTGTTGTTTGTCTAGGTACTATGGTCCTAGAGGATATTGGGTCACCTAATAGAAAATAAACAACCTGAATAGAAACAAATGCCAGTATTCAAACCCTTTGAATTATCAAAATCCAGTAAAAAGGAAATTGAAACTGAAAATGATGAATTTGTAACTGCAATTAAGGAAAAATTAAATTTAATTGCCACCTCAACTTCGTCTAGCAAAAACTAGAATCGGGTTCCTGAGACACCTGATCAAACAGCCCAAATCAAGACGGTAAACGAAACGGAACAAACAGAGTCTGATGAGGCCCAAGAGCCTGAAACACCTGTAGTAGCCCGTTTAGGTGACCCAATGTCCTCTAGGACCATAGTACCTAGACAAACAGCACCTGACCTTAGTCTTGAAGTTAGGCCCAACAAATTAGTTCATCCCAGCTTCAAAGCTAATTCACTATATGAATGGAATATAGATGGACTGTCTGAATACCAAATTTTAGGCCTTCTACAACAAATGACTATGGCAGCAAACGCGTATAAAGCCCAAATGAACACATCCGATAAAACCATAGCAGAACTCCTTATAGCAGGGTTCTCGGGACAATTAAAAGGACGGTGGGATTTTTATTTGACCTCAAATGAACAAATAGACATTTTAGACGCCATTAAGGTAGATGAAAATGAAAAAATCATCTTAGATAATGGAGAACCCATATCTGATGCTGTAGCATCCCTTATACTGGCCATATCCTTATACTTCGTAGGAGACCCTTCACACCTTAAAGAAAAAAATGGAGAATTATTTTCAAACCTTAGGTGCAAAAGACTTAACGACTTCCGGTGGTACAAAAATACTTTCCTAACTAGAGTTATGCTTAGGGAAGATTCAAACCAGCCATTCTGGAAAGAAAAGTTTTTAGATGGTCTACCGCTCGTGTTAGGAAGAAAAGTATGGAACAGAATCAAAGAAACTCATAACAACCAAATTCCTTACAACAAATTCACTTATGGCAAATTAATAAGTTTCACACAAAAGGAAGCTTTAAAAATTTGTCAACATTTCAAATTCCAAAAAGAACTCAAAAAGGAATTAAATCAAACCAAAAGGAACTAGGATCATTCTGTAAACAATTCGACATTGTAGATATTCCAAACAAACAATGTTTTGGAAATTCTAAACCTAGTTACCACAAAAAATCAAAGAAAAAATAGTTACCTACTCCACAACCACAAAAAAAATTCCCTATTATCAAACAACCAAGAAAGGGGAAAAGAAAACAGTTTCTAGAAGCCCAGATTGGGGAAAAAGATTTAGAAACTACAGATGTCACAAATGTGGTAAGATGGGATACACCAAATCATATTGCAAAATGAACAAACAAATTCGTGAATTAGACTTAGATGATGAAACTAGGGAAAAAAATTCAAAGCCTCCTAGTATCTTCTGAGGATGATAACGATAACCCAGAGTTAGATGAATTCCAAACAGAGTCATCTTCCTCTTCTAGCAGCTCCTCTGACCCAGAAGAAGATCCTGTAGAAAATCAAATGAATGTTTTAATAAAACAACAAAAAATGGTTTTAGACATAGTTCACTTAATCCCAGACCCATTAAAACAAGCAGAATACTTGGAAAAATTAATGGAGTCTATTGAAAAAGGTGAATCACCTGAACCATTAAAACAAAACATTCGTTCAAAACCGGCAAATGCTTATGATTTGACAAAGATTCTTAACAAACAAAAGAAATCAAAAGTTTTAACTCCGACTACTTCTGAACTCCAACATGAGATTAAAGAAGTCAAAAAAGAATTGAAAGAGTTAAAATTAAAACAAGAATATGAAATTCAAACCTTACATGAGATACTATCAAAACAAGTCTCCCACTCATCTCTAGAATCTAGTGAACACAAAAAATCTGAAGATGATCAAAACATAGGTGAAGACTTAAACGAATTAGTCTCAGGAGAATTTCTTCATGTCTTAAAAGAAATAACCTCCCGCAAATATATCATCAGTATAAAGATGGTTTTCAAATAAACAAAGTTGCACTATTTGATACCGGTGCTGACTTAAACTGTATAAAAGAGGGAATAATTCCAAGGAAATACCTCTCAAAATCAAACGAGAAATTGTCTGCTGCAAACAGCTCCAGACTAAAAATCAAATACAAATGTGAAGCGGATTTAATTTGTAATAATTTACAAATCAAAACGACCTATTTGATAACTCACGATATTAGTCAATCAATTATCTTAGGTACTCCCTTCATTAATTTGATAACCCCTTACAAAGTACGTTTGTCAGGAATTTCTTTCAAAACAAAAGGAAAAAAGAATAATTTATCCTTTTTAGAAATCCCTAGGACGAGAAACCTAAATTTGTTAAAAGCAAGCTTGATTTATGAAGATCAAATTAATCTTCTAATCAAAGGAAAAGTTTGAATAATACAAGGTAAAAGCACAAATAGTAAAAGTTATCCTAGAAAAACTACAGTAATAAAGCCTCGAATTGCCTCGAAGGCTCCCGGATTCGTACAAATTCAGCCAAAATGCCAAACTAAATTTCAATTACTGGGACTATCAACATGCTTGGTGGAATGTCTTCTTCAAGGAGAATTCCAGGAAGTCGCACTCCTGGTTATTGTTTTTTAAAAACTTCAACCAAACACATTACCCTGTCTGGTTCATCTGATGGTGGAGAGATTTTGGTGCCATCCCAGACATCCTACCGGAACAGGTATCAAAATCCCTTGACCTATTCAAAAGCCTTTACAAACCTACAAAAGACGATAGGGTTTTGCCCCCTATCTTTGCCTTCTGCTCCAAACTATTCTCCCCCTGGGTATTCTCCTGGACAGTAGAGATCCATGAGATTGAAGGTGTCCCTACTTTGGTCCACCGCTTCAAAGTTAAATGGTGGTCAAAGTATCAAACGTTTGAGAAAGTATCGGAACAGGCCGTTCGCAAACTCATCAGCACTCAACCGGCCTCTTCTTCAACAAAAAAGGTTCTAGCCAGATCCAAAGACTCAAAATTTCTGGCTCAAAAGTCTGTTACGGCCTCTAAGCTTGCAGCCGCAAAGAATGAAGATGAGTACCTCGCTATCATGAACGAAGTACTCTCTCAAACCAAACAAGGAGAGTCTAAAGCCTCATCAGCTATCCCAGAGATAGACTTTGGTGACGAGAACGAAGACGACTATTATGGGATACTACCTCCCCTCCGGTAGACAGTACAAATATGGGTATCATCAGTGGAGGACTACGCATCCACATGCGTCAAAGATTGTGGCAGACAAAGAATATTCCTGCCAGCCAAAAGTTCGTGTCAGAGTCAAAAGTGTCGTCCTCAAAAAATTAGGAATCTACTTTCGGCTACTTTCAGCGATTGACGTTTTTACCATGGTAAAAGAATAAAGTAAAAGCAAAAGAGAAAGACAACAAAGGAATCTGCGGCAAAGGATGATCACGCGGATTACTGTAGTTTTTCTAGGATAACTTTTACTATTTGTACTATAAAAAAAATTATAGTGATGAATTCAAATGAAATAATTTTTTTTTCTTTTCAAATCACCTTTTTTTAATGTATCTAATAATTTTTTTCCTCATGAAAATTTTTGATTAAAATTGTAGAACTTTTACAAGTAGGTGATTTTTTGAGGAAAAGTTTACAATTTTCTACTTTATCCAGAATAGAAAATGTTCTTCGAAAGTGAACTATTTCCTCACCTATTCTATTCTCTATCCTAAGTTTTTAGTTAAATGAAAAGAATTATGTAGCTTGCATTAATAAGTTTTTAATTATAGTGATCATCTTTGCATTTACTTTATTAATTACAATTTAAATTCAAAATAATTAGATGGGGCATATTGTATAGATGGTTAGCAGATGATGTTATACATGTATGTATTAGATTTTAATTCATGAGGCACTTTTGTCATTTAAAAAAAATATTTTTTATAACTCATTTTCTTGGTTAACACGAGAAAAGGATTGTGTGATAGGATAAATATTTTAATTTAAAGTAGTGATGGTAGCTACTAAGGTATGTACTTAATTAAATAGTATAGATCAGAAAAGGTTCTTATTAATGACAATGTGGTTATTAATATTAGAGGTGGTTTTATTTATTTATTTATTTTGATAACTTGGCCATTTTTATTTTGGTATTAGTATAATGAATATTATAGCTATTTTTTAACAACAAACAATTGAGGATGAACTTGCTTACCTCCCTAAAGGTTTTTCACAATAAGATAGAAATGAAAATTTTAAGGTGGTCATTGATAACACTTGTGGCTATGTGAAAACTTTTGGCCTAGGTATTCAAGTTTGTCATTCTTAGAAGAAGAAATGTGCATTATAGGAGGAAAGATCTAAAAGAATAAAAACTAAAGAAGAATTTCAATGCTTGAAGAAGAAACTCGACGAACATAAGAAAAATAAAATTAATATGATAAATGGATTGAATATTCGATGGGATTGGAGTAAAATCTTTGCAACACCAAGTATCATAGACCTTATTAATTTATTCCAAAAAAATGCTTAAACTTTGGATATAAACAAATTTGATGTTTTATGTATATTCTAAAATGTATTAGTGATTTTTTTCACTTTTATCTATTTATTTTAGTATAGGATCTGAATGTGGATTATGCGGAAGAGGAAAAGGATGAAGAATGTGGAAAATGATACAAATAATGAATAATTTGATGAAATTTTTTTTTTGATTTAGTGTGAAATTTATTTATTAATTTCAAAATCTTATTAATTCGATTATTCAAGATAATGGTATTTTTGTATAAAAATAATTTAAGTTTTAGGTGTCTTGTCATGTGACAATGGAATAAAATTTGTTGGATATGTGTAATATTGTTGTGGAGACATTTAAGACATTATGATTGTGTATAATGTTTTTATATTTACAAACAACTATGAGATTTAGATATTAAAAATATTTGAAAATTCATTGTACAAGTTTATAAGAGGCTAATGATAAGGGTGCAATTATTATTTGTTGGTATCACTATAATAAACAATATAATAAGATTATACTAACATATTTTATTTGTTAGTAATAGTATTATCAACGAATATTTGTACAATTATTGTAATAAAGAAATAAAAGACAACTTAATAATACCATGTGTGTGTGTATATATATATATATATATATATATATATATAAAGGTATTACCAACATAAATTATATGTCAGAAAAGGTATTACTAATAGAAAATAATTATCAGAAAAAAAATTACCAACAAATAATGTATTGGGAAAAGTATTAACAACTAAAAATAAGTGCAGGAAAAGAGTTTCAGCAATAGAATGTATATCTCGGAATTTTTTTTTACCAACTGATATTTTTAGTTAATAAGATTTATACTAATATATATATTTGTTGGTATTATTGAGTTTTTCTAGCAGATAGTTTTTTTTGTAATATTTTTAACAATAATGTTTTTACCAACACATATGTCATATATATATATGTTAGCAAAATTTGTTACAAACATTTAAACCATTGTAGGTATAAACCAAATTTATTGTAGTGTTATTTAATATTATACTTTCAGTTCACACCTTTTCATAATACTTGCATACCTATTATAATAATTTTAGTGTATAACACATACATATATCCTATCAAAATTACATACATAAATCATATCCTAAGCAACATAATGACCTTTATGTGTTACTGCAAGATTTCACACTTTAGTTTAAGGGTATGGTTACCTCTTATCCAAGCAAAATAAATAAGTAAGATTTGATAAACTAGTCTCCATTCAAGCTCTTCGAACTCCTGACATCAAAATAATCTGATACATTAACAATTTAATCTAAAACTATCAACTAATTTACAAAAATCAAACATACTAAGTTGTGTGAGGTTATCACTTCACCAAGGTAGAAAGAAAGAACTCATAACAAGAAAGGAGGACAATGGCAAGAGTTCATAAATGGGTAGGTTGGTTGAAGAATGTATGTACGAGCATGGTTGTGCTAGGAAAATATTAAAGGCATAATCTCACATGTAGCCCATGCATGGGTCAATGAGGATGATCACGCATGGGTATCAAGGAAAAATGATAAGAGAAGCAAATGGTATATGTGTGTGGTGCACTAGCATACAAGGAAACAAATGAGAATAGAAGCACACAATATTTCTGTAGGTCTTCCATGTGTTGTGTGAGAGAGGTACGACTAGGGTGTGTCATGAAGCACGATTGTTCTCCCTAACAAAAATAAAACCAAAGCATGATGGGAGATAGAAAATAAAAGGTTTAAGGTAGTGATTGTTGGGTGATGACAAGAGACATTTATGGAGAGGTAGTGCTTATAGTTTATAGGAAAAAATGATGGTGCTTTGTGGTTGTTGGTGGTGAGGTGTTGCGGTGATGGTTGATGATGCAATGAGAACCAAAGACAGGGAGAAGCAAGAAGAAGAAGACAATTAGTTTAGCTAAATCAAAAGATCATAATGAGAGGCTTCTTCAACAAGTTATTCAATGGGTGAGTTATATTGGAGAAATTTTAGACAAAGCTACTATAATAACCAGCCAATGCTAAAAAACTAACCTTCCTAACTAATTTCGGTACTAGACACTAAGAAATTATCTAAATGTTTGAAAAGTCTACTAGCACATAATCCTTTAAGATTACATACCTAAGAAAATCTACCCAATCAAAACAAAACTTACTCTTTAAGAGATTAACATGCAAATGGTGTTTTCTCAATAATGCTAAGGTATATCATAAATGCTTCTCATGATTCTCACAGCTACAATAGTTGATGGGATTGTTATCAATGAACAACATGATGAAATGATCCAAAAAATGTCTAAATATCATTTTCATGAGATCCATGAATGCTATTGACACATCTGGAATATCCTATTGAATTATCCTCAAGTACTAATAGCCTGGCTGAAGATCAATATTTGAAAACATTGTGACTCCTCTAAGCTAGTCAAATATATCATTGATACTAGTTAGAGGATAATAATTCTTCACCATAGCCCTTGGTAATCGATACACAATTTCAAGTTCTCATCCATGTTTCTAATGAATAGGATTAGTGTTCTCCAAGGTAATACACTCGATCGAATGTAGCCATATTCTAACAACTCTTCTAATTGAGCTTTAAGCTCCTTTATCTCTACAAGTGCTATATGGTATGGCGCCTTAGATACTATCTTGGTTTTTGGTAAAAAGTCAATGGTGAACTCAACATCCTAACTTAGTCGCACACCAATAATTTCATTAAGAAACAAATCCAGATACTCTTAAATTATTGGAATCTACTTTAAAAATTTATCATCCACCTCACCATTTCAAACATTATATAAGAAGAGCAAACACTCTTTCCAAACTATGTCACTCATAATGATAGCGAACATAACCTTAATAGAGGGGTTAAGCTTACATTTCTGGTAAAGGACCCTAGCATACTTCATTCCTTAAAGCATCACACGCTATTGTGTATAATATATATCAATTCTTAGTACCTTTTTGACATGTCCATTCCAACAATCACATCAAAGTTTCACAACTCATGATTTATAAGGTCTAAGAATAACTCTAATCCACTCACTATTAAGGTCACTCTAATATAGATCCTAAAATACACTATCCTACCCCCTAAAGAAAACACAATTGAAGAATAAATTCTTGGAGTAGGAAATAAGAAGATCCAGAAATAAAAGCATAATACATAAATAAATGAGATACACTGAAATCCAAAAGCACACATGCTGACAAGGAAGAAATAGTGAGTATATCGATCACCACATCAGCTTGTAGTTCATCCTTAAATTGGTTAATAATGTTTAGGAAACAACCTAAAGGAACTATAGTGAGATTACTTGACTCTTTACCTAGCTAAAAAGTATGGGGGTTTTGAGCCTTTAACTAACTAACATGACTAGTAACACTAGTTGGTGATGAAGGAATTCTTAGGGTCTATTTCTATTACTATTGAATTGATTTAATACTTTGAGCCCCAGATTAACCCCTCTAAACACTACTACCATCAACACAACACTCAAAAGACATGTTTCCCAACAAAGCACAATAATAACAGGTTACCTTGTTCCCCCAAAAATTCATCCATGGCTGGTGTGCTCCACAAAGCTTATAGTTTTGTAGTGGTAGTACCTCTCCGTCAAATGTCTTCTATACTAACCTCCTGGTAGAGGTATATGCTCCATAGTTATACTGTACCTAGGTTGTATATTACCTTAAGAATATGCCTTCTTCCCCTATCGGGACACTTACAACCTTTAAACTTTATCTTAACCCAAATTGGACACTCCTGGCTTGGATTACTAAGAAGCCTCTAAGGTCTACTTGTACGTATCAATCATGTTTAGTGAGGAAAATCTAAACAATAACTCTTGATATATTATCCATATACCTGGGTTTATATAGTGAACCTACATCACCTCGCTTGTCTCCACCTTTAGAGTAAACTAGACCAAGTCTATAAACCTCGTATAGTACTCTTCAACCATCATACTCCCCTAGCAAAGTCCCATAAACTTGTCATATTGCCTCATATGGAGATGAGAAGGGAAGAATCTTACTCAAAGTGCCTCAAAGAAAGGTCTCCAAGTAGTAGACTCTCCGTCCCTATGCTAGACACTCCTCTACCATGTCTTCACTTAATCTCTCATGTAGTATACCATCATGTCTACCCTTTTTTACACTAGGCAACCGCAAGCAGTGAAATTCTTCACTGTGTCCCTAATTCAACTTTCCATGGCATCAAATTCCTAACACTCAAACATTATTTGATGGTCATCGTTAGCCCTCTTAAGTTGATCCTCAAGAGTCGATGCGATTAAAGGAAATGGTAATGATGGAGGTGTCGGTGGCTATGGAGCTTGAATCCCACCATCCACAAAGGTGTTGATAGCCTACATGGATGCCTCAATTAACTTGAAATGACATTTACCAACCATCTATGTCTTAAATACTAGAGTTAATTAGAAATAACTTAATAATTGAGCATTAAGAACCACATAACAATCACACAACACATAATACTTAAATAGTTAACAATACATTCCCTAACCCAATCTCTCTCAAGAACTATTCCATGTTTGAAACTACTCAATATTTTAAATCCATTAATCATAAAGTAGTTTGAAATCTTTAAAGCCTAACTTTAAATTAAACTTTAGGGAATTCAAAACTGAAACACTCTAATACTAAAAACTTGTAATATCAGCTCAAAACATATTAAAAGCTAATAAAAACAACGTTATGATACTTACTTGTAACGCCCATATTTTTCACTACCAAAAAAATTATATTTTTAAAATATTTTCCAAAGAAAAAATACAAAAATAGTCTTAAAAATAATGGGGTGTTAACACTATACCTAATACTATATAGATGACCTACCATCCATCCTATGATAGATATAGGGTTAAGCATCTAGCCAACCAAAAATAAGAAATAGAGTGTGCAAAACATATAGTAAAATCTAAGATTATATCAAGTCTAAAGCACATTTAAATACATAATATAGAGTTCATTAAAATAGGGCAATCCAAAGAAAATTCTATTTCTCTTATGGACCAACAAAATTCTCTCTTACCCCACACCCAATGCATAAATTTGTCAGCTTTTGGCGACCCTCAATTACCTGCACAAGGTCCTATATTTGTGGGATTGAGTAGTTAAATGGTTAAAACATTTGTACAATACATAATGAGTATGCCAAGTTGCCTATTCATGGGATTTTATGATGCATGTATGGTCATACAAGACAAACAAGAAGGGGAAAGGGACAAAAATTATAAGGAAGCAAGTTCAAAAGATCTACTAGGGGTATAGGGATATGATTGTCCATTCTAGGGTTACACATAGGAGAGAGAATTAAGGGAGAAGATGATGGTGGTGGTGAGGTCATCAACCATATTTCTAATACTTTTGGTCCCCAAAATCCATTCAAGGTAGGGGAAAAAATCATATTTATGTTCATAAAACATTAAAGATGGTTTAGAAAATATTTATGAGTTTCATTATATGAAGATTCAAGATTATTGGAAGAATTGTCATATAAAATTGAATTTAAGAATTTTTTAGGTCAAGTGGACCAATCATTCGGTCTAATACACCTATAGACTAGTTCCACGAGTCAATTGATTTCTCAAAACCCATTAACTAGTTATCTTAACTGAAAAACCCATATGAAAATGATAAATTAATCGGCTTGCAGGCCAAAAACATTTCCAAATTCTTTGCCAACCAAATCCAAAATAAATTTTTAAAACAAGATCAAATACCATCAAATCACCATCAAACACATAAGTATTCACATATTATAGGCCAAATTTATGGGTGTTATTGTTGGGTTGTAGTGGCATTAATTAGGCTCCTCTAAGTGGCAAAGTAGAAATTCGTTTGCAAAATTATTAGGCTCTCAAGCTCACTGTACATCTAGTTGAGACTACTTTCGCTCTACTTCTATGTTTTTTCCCTCTATTTTTTTATCTAGCTTCTTCTTCTTGTTTTTTTTTCCTTAAATATTTTTCTTGCATGTTCCTGTTGTTTCATTACTAATTTTTCTTCTATATTTTTCTTGCTTTTTATTAGTTTATGTTCTTTTTTGTTCTTCCTTTAGATTTCTACTATTTTATTTTATGTTTCTATGTTATTCTACTTTATTTCCAGTGTTTTTTATTGTTATGACCTTTGTTAATTTTCTATTGTTAGCCTGTTGCTATGGTTTTTGCTTCTTTAATTTGTAAGTCTAATGGTTGTGATAATTTTACTACTGATTATAGTTGTAGGATTGATTCACAAAAACATTATTGAGAATTTTTCTAAATGGGAATGGGAGTTCAAGAATATATCATTGTCGACTTCTTGTTATCAAACTTGATGTGGCTTGGGGTTGGCATCAATTACAAGTAAGATTGAGACATGACAAGAGAATCAATATTACATTATTGGTTAGTGGAGCTGCTTGAAGGAGATTGAAGCAATGAGTTGGCATCACAAAAGGAATGACGGCCCTCAAATCAATGCTTAGATCAATCATAAAGAATATGGGTAAGAAGATATGTATAAAAGCCCGAAGACCTACCTTTACAGATGTTGTCTATTAATTATGGCAAACTGGAAGAATTTTAGGCTATGAGCAACATGTCAAGATTTTAGTGAATAGAACACTATATGGTGTTCATACCCCTAGTTCCATACAATTTTAGTGGATTAGGTTATGCTCCTTTTAGAGTAATGCTCGGTATATGTCTTTTATAAATCGTGGGTATACCTAGAATATATGTAACTCCATGGACCTATAATATCTTACCTTTAACCGGAAAAAAAATCATAATAGCAATATTATTATTTTTTATTTTATAATTTTTAATTATTAAGTTTAAAAATAAATTAAATTATTTATGTACCTGTGTAGAGCGCTTTCTTCTAACTTTGGTATTCTATTTTCAGCTAATAATAACATGTGTTCTTAGAAATGAATTTTGACAATTATTTTTATTTGATGTATCTCTTATTAGGAGGGTGTTTGAATATCTATATCAAAGAAATAAATGGAAGATGGAATAACAAGTTTTTGATATTTTACAAACTAACAAGAATATTAGTAACCAATTATGGAGCTACCTCTTTTTTGTTTGTGTTTGTTATATCATGTTTAAAATGAAAAGGAATATAACAATTTTTTTTTAGTTTTAGTTTTTTTTAAGTTATTGTAAGTTTTTTATGTAATATTTTAAAATTTTTCTAAATAAAAATTGGCATTACTTTTCAGTTTATGGAATTTTTATGAGTTTTTAGAAACTTCTTAAAAAATTTCATGTATTAATATTATATTTTATTTTATTTTTGAATTTTTATTAAATATATAAAAGTATTCAAATAATAAAAATGATAATACTAGTAATATTAATAATAAATTTTTCTTAATACTAGTAATAATAAAAATAATAATATTAGGAATCGAGACCGTCCAGGAACCAGTTTGAAATATTATGTATATAGATTCAGAAATGAGGTAGGACACCGAATATGAAATTATACTTTAGATATTGAATCAGGTTTTAGACTCGAAAAATGAATTACGGATAATAAAAAAGAAGAAACAAATCAGTTATCAAATCAGATATAAAAGAAATATTATATTTACTGAGATTGAATAAAAAAACTTCTCAATAATAAGAACAAAATCAAAGATCAAAGCCAATTCAAAAATTAATTTACTTCTTTAATCCGAACAAGAAGATGAGATCCTACTGAACTTCTCCTTAACCCGCTATAGTCCCGTAAAGACCAAATGTCACCGCATTGGTCACTCGCGTTCCACGAGGGTGTAAAACAGAAACGTGCTGAGATATGAATGATGAACAAGGCTAGATATTTCATGAAGATACACAAAAACGGAGGGAGAAGCTGTCTCCTTGCTTGCTTTTGCCATAAAGTGTGTCCTCTCGCATTGGATAAACAACTAAACAAGGACAAATTGCATACTAATTATTCCAATTAAATTACATTCAAATATGCAATCAAAAGCATACTACACCTTTATCTCCCTATGTGCGGAGCGATATGTTCGTTTCTTTTTCTCTTTGGATATATAACATTACGTAGTCTGTAGTGACTGAATATTTTAATCCTAAGGGCATGTTGTTTTTATTAAGTATACTAATTTTAATGAGTTTATTCATGCAGGAATTAAATATAGTAAAAAAAAAATTAACTAACAATAACAATTACTTTTCAAACAAATGTATGATATATTTATTGGCCGAATCAATTCAAAATAAGTTTACTAAATATTTTTTATTAAAAAAAATGACAGAAAAGGGTATCAAATAAGTTTCTTTTATCTCTTTATTTATTTATAGGAGGGCTAATAATTCCAAAACAAATATTTGAAGGGACCTAAGAAGGTTCTCATGTTATATCTCTTCTTCCAATCAAGTCCCTGTCTTCTGTTAGGCTCTGTAATACTCATCACCATCATCTTATGCTATCGTAATACTATAACCCAGAATATGGACCTTCTGCCCGAAAACGTTTGAACCACAGCTCGGGAAAAAAAGAAGATATATCATTTTACCTAAAACATTTAATAAAGGGCGAGGAATGCATGTACTCAGCATTAATTTCTGAAAGAAATACCATGTCTCATTTTCTCCCCAATCTTAAACTCCTTGGTAGCATCTTTACTGTAATTCTCCACTATCATCCAATCAGCCCTACAAAAACCCAAAATTCCTGAGATTCCATATCATTTATATAATATATTTATTTTCACAACATAGGTCCAATCTATTTTTGGCTCCATTCCGCTCTCAATTGATATGACAATTTCCAATAGCCCCCGAAATAAGATGGTGAAAAAAGAAGAGAAAATATGAAATTACAAATATATATTCAATTTTTATTTATTTATTTATAGAGAGTTCGTGCATGGGACGAATGTAAAATATGATATAGAAAGGGTAAGAGGGTTCAAACCTAATATTTTTGCACCCTTAAGCGAACTTATAACCACTAATCAAAATGTCATCAGTAATTCAAAGTTCTTGATTGATCTTCCACCAAAAAGTAGTTCAGAAACCAGTACTTGTTCAAATACCAACAGGCTACCAACCAGTCAATACCACCAAACCAGTTCAAATACTCATGCTCGAATGACGCCGGTTGCCGAGTATGTGGTGAAGCTGTGGAAGATAATTTTCCTTTCCTCTCTATCACTTCTTGTCCTCCGCTGCAAACGTTTTTCTACTTCTACAGCTGTAGTGGATGGATGGTGTATTTAATCAATTTCTTTTTTTATTTGAGTTGATGATTTTTATCATTTTCACTAATGTGAAATGGAATATACGAATCCAAAATAGCATCCATGTAGTATTCATAATCCATTCAGGTTGTATGGGGAAGAAGAGAGAATGTATTACCGCTAATCAACTCATCAACTAGAGCCCGTTGGTTAGTTGCTATGTACTAACAGTAAGCTAGGCATTAGCTAAATTAAAGCCACCGTGATTTATAATCATTCTGACACTAGCAGCGGGAACAGCAACGGTTATCCTTCAGTGATAATAGTAGTAGCAGTAGAAGCAATTATTATTCTTCAATGATAATACGAATAGTAGCAGCAACAATAACTAGAATATGTTTGGTTAGTCTAATTTTTCTTATCTGATTAGATTTGCCAAAGTTTAGCATATTATTGTTATTTGACATTTATTATTCTCATAATTTGTATTTTTTATTAGTATTAGTATTAAGATTACAATTAATATCATTTTTATAAATATTCTCATTAATTTTATATCACCATTATTATTAAAAACTTACTGACTTGATGTGATATGATTTAAAGATAAGGTAATAAAAACATCGTATTTTTTTTCAATAAGTAAGAATTTTCATTACTTTAAAATATGAATGTTACAACCATGTCACCAATCAACGAAGATAACAAATACTAGTCATCTATCGTATTTGATCTTATACCGCGAGAAGTTAATATGTCTAACTATTGTAAGAATAATGAGTTTCATATTATCTCTTGCGTGTTTTTTACGGCTTTAAAAAATTCGCGAATTGTGCTCATGCCAAATGGTCACCGCAAACACCTTAAACAACACAACTAGAATTTCTTTCTTATGCTCCATTTTCCTAGCTCTTGACACCAACGTTGCAATTCCATCGCCCAATTCACCACCACATCTAGCCTCCCCACAACTTTTCTGATATATCGCCATATATCAAAGGCAAACTAACACTAGATAAACACACAATCAACTATCTCTACAACACTATCACAAAACACATATCGATCAAACGAATACACCCCTTTAATCACTAATCTTTCCCTAAAAAGTAACATATTCTTCATTGCATGCCATACATGAACTTGAAGTCTAGGTAGTTAAGAGACTTCCAAGCCTAACAAGCTTGCTATGGCTTCAAATTCGTGCTCCTCAATTCATGATAAGCCTTCTTAATCACATGATCTAATGAGCCTGCATTCATCCAGCTAACAATGATTGAGTGAAGTTTGTCTAAAGACCCAGGATGTATAAGATGAATGATAATCTTCAGATATTCCATAGTAGCTCCCCCAAGTCCGCCGAGTTCCAAACATCAAGTTGTAAATACACCTTCATCCTTAAGCAAACTCAACTGATCCCATGCTATTAAATCTATTCTTCTCTTAGATTCCCTGATCAATGAAAAGCTCAAAATAAGCTTATAAACTTATGTAAAAAAATTTAGGCAACAAGACTACATGGGTGATATAAACTTAGATGTTGAACATGTCATACTTAAAATGTTGGATTCACCTTAAATAAGATAAGAAAAGAGTACTATAGTATCTCAACCAAGAACTTACCTTCTCCATCAATGTTTGCTAGTGGATAGAAGAAATATGAGCAGTTAAGATAAGCAAGAGAAGGTAAGTGATGGACACATAACCCTCCCAAAATCTGATCAAGTCACATATCTATGTTCTGATCATTGGTTCCACACCCCAAAATTAGGTGTGCACTTTGCTAAATTTAAAGCCAAACCCAAAAGCTCAACAAAGTTATTAAACCTTACTAACATGTACTACACATTTCTTACATCAACATGACAAACACATAAGAAAGTCATCTAGAAAACGTAAATTAATGATCTTTAAGGACTTATAATGTGGGTGATAGTTAAAGTCTAGATTCTCCCACAAACTTTTAGATATTGAGAAAGATATTCAAAACCAAGACAAAAAGATATAGAGAAAGTAGATCCTCCTATCGTAAGCCCTTATTTCCCTTTAAAGGAGGTGTCAAGGTCCCATTGTAAAAAATTGAATATGAAACCATGCTCACACATGCCATTATAAGGGAGAAAAAATGAACCAAACAACTATACCATAAAAAGATATCATATAGAAACTATCAACTCACCATGTCCTATGCCTTCTAGAGATTCACTTTTAATATGCATCTTTGTAAAACACCTCTTGTTGCATATTTGCGCACCAATTTATGAGAAAGAATAGTGCTCCAATACTCCTAACCTTTATAAAAGAAAGTTGTGATAAATCCACCAAGGAAAACATCATGCTTTGCAAATGGTGCATCAAGAATTTTCAAATGATCTTGTACACCATGTTACAACATGCAATAGGCCATAAACTTATGACTTTATTAGCATTCTAACACATTAGGGAAAGCATGAGGGAAGTCACAATCATCTTTGCCTACGTTAATCCTGAGGAGAAAAACTCTTTCACAACCAATAAGATTTCTTTGCATAACACCAGCCATACATTCCTCATAATTCCTGCAATAAAATCATCCACTTTAGGGGCCTTTGCATTGCAATTATCAAATATGGCACCTTTAATGATGCAGGAGCATCCAATGAACATAATTATTGTCATGTTCATACTAATCCTCAAGGTAAGGAAGATGGTTTAGCTTTCTTAATGTTGGAGCCTACTATGTTAAATATTCTTGATAATTCTTATATGCTTGACATTGAAAAAAATTTAAGTTATTCTTGTAGGTGTGTCACATATTTGTAAGAAGATGATGTTCATACACCTTGATGTGTACAAGTATCCGAAAGCATGTAAGACTATGACATACATGGGATGATACATTATAACAAGAAGATAAATTGATGATATTTATTATTTGTATTAACTTGTTGCAAACCCTAACCCTAAGTGTATTTTATGTAAGGTAGGGTATTGCTATAATTTCATGTATGTATCTTAGTCAATTGTATAGCTTTGTAATATTAATCCTTAGTATCATTTAACCAATGATATTATGAATTTGATTAAGGTTAATATGGGCTTAATTCAACCATGATTAATGGGCTAGATTAAGTAGGAATAATCAACTGGTTAGGCTAGCTCACCACCGACTCTTCCTTCTCCTATATATATACCTTTGCGCACATGATTGTATGCAGAATTGAATAGATTTGAATGAGAATTTTTTTATCAAACTTTGAGAAAAGTTAGCTAAATTCTAATCCTACCTTTTTGGTCGACATTGAGCAAGGAAATATGGGATTTAGCCTTCCTCAAACTATCTTCAACCACGACATATTTGAAGGTCATATAAATCTATCGAAACACTTTAACTTATATCATCAAGTTCTTCACCTATAATCCATCAATTTACTTCATTTCTTTTGCATTAGATCATGGATGAAAGCTTCTCATACAAATTTAAATCTAACCTTCCATTACTTTGATAAAAACCACATCATTTGTTCGAAGCTGATACTGAACCAGTAACCTGCAAACCTGAAATCGCATGTGTGGTTTTGCACCAAGAACTCCATAGCTACTCCATCAATTCTTTGAATTCTTGATTCTTGATGAACTTCTTTGTTTTTCTTGATTTTCTTGCTCAAAGTTCTTGCAATCTTTCGATGATCTTGTTGCATTTTCCCCAACTTTTCCACATAAAATACCGACCAGCATTTACCTTCTAGTAGTGAGCGGTTTGGTTCATCTGTGTGCCACAAACGTTTGTGCCTCTCCAACACTTGATTTATATTGCATTCTACTCTCCATTGGTGCGTGATCAAGTGTGTAGCAGTCCCTTTCCAGTTCCCTTCATGCAGCAAATAAGGAAAGCATCAAAGTGTTCGAAATCCCTGAATAACTCTCAATCGCTCGAAACAGACCTGGAACTTGTAGGCCTTATATTCGACTTGTTTCTCATCAATTTCTCTCAAGAAATCAGTCCCACTGGAAGATAATAATTTTTTGAAAACACAGAAACATGTTCTATGATTTTATGTGAATAAATTTCACATCTCTTATATACTAACCTTTCATTATTTGTGTGTACCTGCGTGCAGTGCCTATTATTGGAGCTAAAAGATCTCCATTTTACCTAGATAAAGATTGCAGGTAGTGTTTGACATTTGTTTTAAAATTAGCAATTGGTTTGTGCTTTGTTTGGTTGTAGGAAAAACAAATCCAGCACCTACACTTTGTGGAACCTATTGTGTGCAACAAGTAGGGTTGTGTGTCAACCTTCACCATGGCTCATGAAGAGGTGCATTCCCTGGTAGAGTCTATCAAAAGCCTCACCACATGAATGGATGCCCATTAAAAATTCAAAACACACTGCAACATCATCTCCAAAGTGTGGAAGCTAAGTTGGCCGACCAAGAGAAGTGTAAACCATGGCAAGTTCGAATGGAAACCACACATGATAGTGTGGAAGGGAGAATGAAGCCTATGTACCATGCTAAGAGTGGACGTGGACCTTTCAATTTGTCTCATCATGAATATGGAGAAGAAGAAACAAATTATTTTGACTCAAGCAACCAAAGAAGAGCACCTACATTCCATATAAGAAATGCACACCATGAAGATCAATGTATTAAACTTGACTTTCCTGAATTTTATGGTGATTTGAATGTGGAATTATTTTTTTAATGGTTGCATGAGATTGAGGCTATTTTTTAGTTTAGAGAATATGATGATGATAGAAAGTTTAAATTAGCTACTCTAAAGTTCAAAAATTTTGCTCAAATTTGGTATGATAACTTAAAATGAACTAGAGAAAGACAAGAGAAGTCTAAAATAAAATCTTGGAAAAAACTTAAAAAGCAATTAAAAAAGAAATTTGTGCCTAGAGAGTATGAAAAAGATATTTATGTTAAAATGACTAATCTAAGGCAAGGCTTATTTAGTGTAGAAGAATACACTAAAGAGTTTGAAAGACTAGCCCTTATTTATGATGTTCATGAAAGAAAGGAACAAAAATGTGCTAGATACTTAGGTGGCTTGAATAATTTAATAAGAGACAAAGTTGATATGTACTCTTATGACTCTCTTGATGAATTGATAAAATTGGCTATGAAAATTGAAAGACAAACCAAAACAACAAAAGCCTATGTTAAGTTTAATGCTTCTACTTCAACTAAACCCTATTCTAACACCTTTACACCTAAATCAACATTTTCATATGATAAAAAGAATAATAAAGATGATAAAGGTCAAAATAAGGTGGTTGAAATGGCAAGTAAACAATTTTTCAAATGTAAAGGATATGGACATTTTGCTAGAGCTTGTCCTAACCAAAGAGCCTTAACCTTACATAAGATAGAAAATATGGAACCATGTAGTGATGATGATGAATTAGAAGTTGAATCCCCTAATGAAATATTATCTATGGAAGAAGAAGAAGGAGACCCCTGCTTTGTAATTTAAAGAGTTATAAAAATACAACCTAGTATTACACCTACTCAAAGAGAAAAATTTTTTAAAACCAAGTGTAAAATAGGTGATATGGTTTGTAAACTCATAATTGATATTGGTTCATGTACTAATGTTGCTAGTGAGGCAATCGTTAAGAAACTTGGTCTAGAAACTACTAATCATCCTAAACCCTATTCTTTATAATGGTTAAATAAGGATAAAGGAGCTAAAGTAAACAAAAGAGCTTTAGTCACATTTTCTATTAGAGACTATCATGATGAAGTTCTATGTGATGTTTTACCTATGGATGCTTGTGGACTACTTTTGCATAGACCATGGAAATTTGTTAGAAAAGCAACTCATGATGGAGTAACTAATGAATATGTGGTGAGAGAGGAAAAATAATTATATAGGCTCACACCTTCTTTATATGATCATATGCCCTTGAGTAATGATAAAAAGAGATTATTTTTACATGAAAAGGCTATGGAAAAATGTATAAAAAAAGAAGGAATTTGTTATGCTTTAGTCTCTAAAGATTCTAAACCTAAAAAATAACAACTTGAAAATCCTAATTTGATTAAGTTGCTTGATAAGTATAATGATGTATTTCTTAATGACTTACCTCCTAGATTACCACCTAAAAGAGTTATAGAACATGCTATTGATCTTGTTCCCAGTATGCCTATTCCTAATAAACCGTCTTATAGATGTAACCCAAAAGAAGATAAGGAATTACCAAAAAAAAAGAGCTTATAGATAAAGGATTTGTGAAAGAAAATATGTGTTTTTTTATATTTCTTCCAAATATTGGTTATGTCAAGTTTATGATTTATTTTTGGAAAACTTTATGACATATGCTTGGTACTAAATTGTTATTTAGCACTTCACATCATCCCCAAACTGATGGTCAAACTGAGGTAACTAATATAACTCTTGGTACATTATTAATAGGTTTAGTTAATAATTATATTAAATTAAATTATTAAATATATTTATTTCCCAAAAAAATTTATTCTATTATTTTATAAATTAAATTATTTTAATTTCCCCTATTTTCCCTTTTCCCTTTTCCCTTTGTCTTTTCTTTCTCCTTTTTCTCCTTTTTCCTCCTTTCTTTCTTTTTTCCTTTTTCCTCCTTCGAGCTGCCAGGCCGGCTAGCCATTCCCCCCCCCACTTGCTCACATGGGCCGAAAGCCCATTCTTTCGCCCTTGTGGCATCAATCCTAGCTCAGCTCTACACTTCTTTTCCTTCCTTCCCTAAGTATGTCGGCCTAGCCCTAGGCCCCTTCTTTCTTTTCTATTCTCACCCCCAACCAGGCCTACCCGCTCACCCTTCTTTCCCACGCCCGGCCTGCTCCTCCCTCCCCTTCCTTTCTTTTTCTTCTATGCTCCAACCAAGGTGCCCCGACCTGTCTTCATCGTCATGCCTGCCACCTCGAGCACGCCCGACCATTACCTACCAAGTCTCTCTCTCTCTCTCTCTCCCATTCCTTTTCACTATTTTGGACCAAACCCGCCATGCACCCCCAACACACATGGCCTTCCTTTCCTCTTCTTCCCTTCGCTCTCCCTGCCACCCTACACCCTGTGTAATCCCCCTAAATTTTAGGAAACCTATAATTTAATAAATACTTTAATTTGAAATAAATTAGCTTTTAAGATTATTTAATGTAATTATTTTATGGATTTTTGAGTGTAAAAATTTGGATAGGAATCTTTAATAAATTAAAATAAATATTTTATTAATTTATCGTACTCATATTAGTTAAATAATTTTTCAAACAATATTTTACTAAAATTATCCTTTTTAAGCCCATATATTTAATTATATTAAATTAAATGATTAAATAAATTTATTATTAAAAATATTAAATCCTATTATTTTATAAATTAAGTTATTTTAATTCCTCCCATTTCTTTTATTATTTTCCTTTTTTTCTCTCTCTTCCCTTCTCTTTTTCTTTCTCCTTTTTCCTCCTTTCTTCTTTTATTTTTTTTCTCCTCCTTTGGGCCGCTAGGCCAGCCCTTCCTCTCTCCCCTGTGCACTAGGCCTCAGCCCATCTCTCCCTCCTCCTTCCTTCCTCCCTCTCCCGCATGGCCCGTGCGACACAGCCCGCCTCTCCTTTCTTTTTCCCAGACTGGATCGGCCAGCTCCCCTTCTTTCCTGCGCCGGTCCAACTGCCCGTTCGCACCCCTCCCCCTTCCTTTCTCTCTTCTTCCACACCCAACCACCATTTTCTGCCATTATCGAGCACGCCGGCCACCTGCAACTACAATACCCGGCCACCACCTACCTCTCTGCTACGCCCTCTCCCTTCCCCGTCATTTTCTTTCGTATTTCGAACCAAACCAACTCCTGGACCACAGCTCGCGTGCCCCTTTTCCTTTCCCTCTTCTTCCCTTCACCTCTCTATCACCCGACCACTATCTACCACCCTACAACCTGCCCTGGCCAGCCATCTACTCCCCTTTGCCTCTTATTTTTCTTCATCCCTCCTTGCCCCATCCTACTTATAACTTTGAGCCCTCCTTCCCTTCCCCGATTCTTTTCTTTCATTTTCTCCTCATTCCCATTCTTCCCTAATTTTTGCACGCCGCCGCTCCAAACGTCGCACTGACCCCCTGCACCGCCTTCTACCACCACCTGCTACTGCCCTGCGCCACCACCAGACCCCCCAAGCCACCCTTAAGCCCCTACAACTCCTCCCTTCTCCACCTCTTCTTTTTCTTCCCACTTTTCTCCCTTATCGCCAAGCCACCTGCAACCGCCCCGTTCGCTACCATCCAGCCACCTTTGCTGCCACCCAAACCACCGATCCACACCCTGCAACCTCCTCTACCACCCCATACCTTACTTTCCCAAAAACAGCCCCCTTACCCCTCCATTTTTCCCTTCTATTTTCCTTCCTTCTCAGCCACACCCAGCCCGACAGCCATCATCACCTCCTTGCTGCCGCTGCCTCCGCCACCCTATGCCGCCGGGAAACCATCCTTAGCCTCCACCTACACCCCCTCTTCACTCCTGCATCCTTACCTTGCCTCCAATCCTCCCCCATCTACCTCATTTTCTAGCCTAAAGTCTCTAAACCAAGCCATCTCTCCTCCCTTCTATCTCACCCCTTTCAACCCTTTTCCTCCCCCTTATTTTTGCATGTGGCTCACGTTGTTCACGTAGCATGAGCTCCACATTATTTTGGAATATATTTGGCTAAATTTTGAGGTATATTAATATTTAATTAAAGTGTTTTATTATTAAATAATTTTTTATAAAGTTTTATCCTTTTTAATTTCCTACTTCTAATATAATACTTATTGATATTATTTTTAGGTATTGAGTTGCTAACTAAGCTTGAATCTTTAACCGGGATACCGGTAAGGTTTGATTTTTGTAGGATTAGGGTAACTGTTAAACCTCACTTAAATACATGGAAAAACATATGCTAGCACATTAGGGATTTTAGTATGATTTTATGCATGTTTTGTGTTACCTAGTAAGATATATATATGGTTGCTTATATTGATTGATAAAAAGAAAAGAAAAGAAAATTATGATAGCTTTTGTGCCATGTGTAGAGATGATACTTAAGGAATGAGTTGATATTTGATGGAAATGTTAAATGCTTGTCTATGATGTATTATGTTGCTAATGCATGAATAATATTATTGTCTAAGGGTATTTTAGTAATATGCTTATGTAAGTATGTGATCAAATATATGTAGTTGCTAATGAGTATTATGTTGAATAATGACAAGTTGGTGGAGTTAAATGATAAGAATGAAGTGCTACTATTAGTATTTTATGTAGTGGTGGTAAATTCATAAGAGTGGTGTAATAAAGGAGTTAAGTGGAAATTTTATAAGTGAAAAGGGTATTTTGAAAATTTAGTAGTAAAGGGGTATTTTGTTAATTTTAAAAGAAAGGGGTAAAACGGTGGTTTTGTAAGCAAAAGGGTATTTTGGTAATTGCAAAAGAAAGGGGTGAAATGATAATTTTATAAGTAAAAGGATAAAATTGTAAGTTGTGAGAAAGAAGGGTATTATGGTAATTTTGAAGGAAAAGGGCAATATGGTAATTTTACAAGTGAAAAGGGTTATTGTGGTAATTATGGAAGTTAGGGGTATTATTGTAATTTTATGAGTAAAGGAAAAGATGGTAATTTTTCAAGTAAAGGGGCATTATGGTAATTTTGGAGGTAGAGGGGCAAAATAGTAATTTCATAAGTAAATGGTAATATGGTAATTTTATAAGTGAATAGTGAAATGGTAATGTTATAAGTAAGGGGTATTATGGTAATTTTGGGAGTAAAGGGGTAATATGTTAATTTTGGAAAAAAGGGCAAAATGGTAATTTTGTAAGGAAAGATAAAAATGGTAATTTTGGATGTAAAAGGGTAAAATAGTAATTTGTAAGGTAAAAAGAGTGTTATGTTAATTTTATAAGTAAAAGGGTATTGTGGTAATTCTGTAAATAAAAGGATATTATAGTTATTTGGGAGTAAGGGGTAGAAGAGTAATTTTGTAAATAAAAGGATATTATGGGAAACTTGGGAGTAAGGGATAACTTGGTAATAATGATAACGACGAAGGATAAATTGGTAATTAAATTATGATTAAAAAGGGGTAATTGGATAATTATGAACATAGAGAAGGGTAATTTGGTAAATTAACCAATAAAAGGGTATTATGGTAATTTTAATAATGGAGAAGGGCAATATAGCAATTATAAGAATGGAGAAGGGTAAATTAATAATTATAAATATGGAGAAGGGTAAATTAATAATTATAAATATGGAGAAGGGTAAATTGGTAATTATAATTATGAAGGAGGGTAAATTAATAATTGTAATTATAAAGGGTAATTTGGGATTTATAATAATTGAAAAGGGTAAAATGGCAATTACAATAATTGAGAGGGGTAAAATGGTAATAAAATAGAAGGGCAATCTGGTAATTTGTCTAAGGGTAAATTGGTAATTATTTAACCAACTAAAGGGGTAAAATAGTAATCATGATAATGAAGGAGGGTAATTTGGTAATTTATCCAACTCAAGGCATATTTAGTAATTATAAAAAAGGAGAAGGGCAATTCGGTAATCTAACCAACTAAATAGGAAATATGATAAGTGTAACAATTATGAGGGGTGAATGGTGATTTAAAAAGGCGTAGAAGATAATTTGGTAACCCAAACCGAGTAAGGGGTAATTTGATAATTATGCAACCTGAAGGGTAATAGGGTAATTTGTCAAGTAAGGAAGGAATGACTTAGCAATTATATAAGGGGTAAATAAGTAATTTGTACCTAACATGTTGTTGTGATTGTGGAATTTCATAATATGATTCAAATAACGCTGATTAGCAAGGTAAGAATATTTGATAATTAGTAAGTATATGAGAACGAAACCTAATTCGGAATTATATGAGATTATGGTGGCCTTAATGATTTCCTCGTGTTATCTTGGATAACCGTTTGAATAAGAAATGACTAATGATATCAGAACGACTGAAAGTGAATAAGTATCTGGTTATTGTGCTTTTTGTGATCACTTTAATTAAGACACTAATACTTAAAGTGAAAGACCTCGAGATCGGGAATGGTGACTCTTTAGGGGTCGCTACCCTCAAGACATGGTTTAGTCCACGATTATTCTGGTATTTGCTGGTGTGCCTTTGTGCCCCAGCCAGGCCCTATATCTTACTCTATCTAGCTCTACGGACCTATTTAGGGGGTATGCATACTTATGGATTAGGTGTCCTTGTCGATAGGGTACCGAGTAGCTTTATGCACCAGTACGACCAGGGTACCTTTGCGTCCTTGGGTTCGTGGTTGAAGGGTACTGAGTAGCTTGTATGCACTAGTACGACCGGTGTACCTTTGTGTCCCAGGTTCTTGATCTCCTGTCCGAGGCAAATAAATATAATTGTTGTGCTGATTAAAGAAAGGAAAAACACTAATTACAAAAGTAAAAGATTAATGAGTCGGGCCCAGTTGACTTATGATATTGCGTATCGATCTACCGGTTATAATAGTGGCGCAGGAGCGTGTTGCCTTGGCAAGTGATTATGACTACCGATCTACCAGATATAATAGTGGCCTAGGAGCGTTTTGCCTTGGATGATGATTATATATATCCCTGTCCACCGACTAAAATAGTGGGGGTCCCAAGTGCAATAAAACAAGCATTGAATGTGAATAAATCATGGAAAGATATTAATTACTTAGAGTGGAACACATTGTGAATTGGGGCCAGACTAGTCCACCGGTGAATAATAGTGGCCAAGAGAGTTTTGCCCTGGAGACCGATCCACCGACAATAATAGTGGTCAGGAGCATTCTGCCCTGTATGTAATAGTGGGGTCCCCACACTCACTTGGATATGACCAAAGAGATGATTGAATAATGATGGACTAAGGGCTTAAGGCCTAAATGTATCAATTGTATTTTGTAACTTGTTGCTATGTGACAGACTTGTTATATATGAACCTCTCACTACATATGTATATAGCTTGCATTATGTGCCGCATTGCAGGCCTATTTTTAAGTGTGGTATTAAAGGGTTACTCAGTACCATAGTACTGAAGGAGTTCCCATCGTGGGGCCCCTGCCTATTCAATGGGCAGTGCCCCTTGCAAGTCTTTTCAGGTGCTACTTAGGTGGGCAACGGGAAAGAGAGTAAGGAATTATCCGGTACTGTTAGGGTTTTCTTTCTCTTTTAAATTCCTAGTTTTAATGTTAATGTTGTTAAGGTAACCATCATTGGTGGATTTTATTCGTGTAAATGATTTGATGCGCTACTCTAATTTAAAAATGGATTGTAAATTGTGTTTTACACTTTTAGCCTTAGCACTTAGTACTGGAATGATAGGAATGAACTGGTCTGGTACTAAGTATGGTAGTAATATCCCCAAAACTTACGATTTTATAATTTGCTTCTGCTAACTCCTTCAAACAAAACGAAATTTTTCGGTAGTGAATTTTGGGAGTGTTACACCCTGCCACCCGATCAGCTACCTATTGCCCTCTTCTTCCTCTCCTTTTTCTTCTCCTCACCAGCCTTTTTCCTGCCCATTTTTCGAGCCCTTTACCCCCGATCTCCTCCTCCCCATTTTCTTTCCCTCCATCTTTTCCCCTTTGTTTTGCACCACCACCACCCTCCACTGCTTCCACCGCAGCACCAACCCCTTTCACTACTCCCTACCACCCTCTACCTCATCCCTACACCACCACAACACCCCCAAGCCACCCTGCAGCCCCCTTCTTCCTCCCCTCTTCTTTTTCCCTTCATTTTCTCTATTCTCAGCAACCTCTTTGTAACCTCTCCGTCCGTCGCCATCCCGCCACCTCTGTCGCCTCACAAGCCACCAACCTACTCATTGCAACCTCCTCTACCACCCCCACACCTCTTTCAGCCGAAAACAACACCCTTACCCCTTATTTTTTCCCCTCCCTTTTCCTTCCTTCTTAGCCATGCCCACCTCGATAGCCCCCTCCGTAGCCTCACCATCACCGCCTCTGCCGCCTTTGGTAGCCAACAACCTATCCTCAACCACCACCTAAACTCCCTCTTCACCCTGCACCCTTCCCTTACCCTAAATCCTCCCCATTTACCTTCTTTCCTAGCCTTAAAACCCCAACCCGAAAATAGCCAATCTTCCCTTTTTGTTCACCCACCTTAGAGTCTTTCTCCTCTTGTTTTGGATGTAGCTCATGCTCATGAGCAGGATGAGATACCGCATGCCTTGGTTATTTTAGTTAATAAATTTTAGGGTATAATAATATTTAAGTTAATTATTTCATTAATTAAGTTTTATAAAGTCTTATTCTTTTGGGTTTTCTTATTTCTAATATGATAAATATTGATATTATTTTTAGGTGTTGATTTTGCTATTTAAAGCTTGAATCCTTAACGAGGATACTAGTAAGGTTTGATTTTTGTATAATTAAGGTAATCGTTAAACCCCACTTAAATACATGAATAAACGTATGTTAGCACATTATAGCTTTTTAATATGTTATTTTTCATGACTTATATTGTTTAATATATTATATATAGTTGCTTATATTTAATGGTAAAAAGGAAAGCATGCTAGTTTATGTGTCATGTGTGGAAATATTGCTTAAGGAAGGAGTTTGGCTATTAATGAAAATTTTGAGTACTTATCCAAACTATATTATGTTATTGTAACCATCAATGCATGAATACTATTATTGTGGGCCCTAGGGACATTTTAGTAATATATTTTGTGCAAGAGTGTAGCCTAATATGTGTAGTTGTTAATGAGTATTATGTCAAAATGTAATAGTTGGTGGCGTTGGATGATGAGAATGGAGTGGTGATATTAATATTCATGTAGTGATGATAAATTAATAAAAGCAGTGTAATAAAGGGCAAAATGGTAACTTATAAGTAAAAAGGTATTTGGAAGAGAATGGCAAAATGGTAATTTGTAGTAAAAGGGTATTATGGTAATTTTGAAAGTTAAGGGTATTATGGTAATTTTGGAAGTAAAGGGAAAAATGGTGATTTTATAAAACAAAAGGGTAAAGTGGTAATTATTGTAACACCCCCAAAATTCACTACTGAAAAATTTCGTTAATTAAAAGAAATTTAGCGGAAGCGATTTAATAAACCGTGAATTTTGGGAGTATTACCGCCACACTTAGTACCAGACCGGTTCACTCATACCGTTCCAGTACTAAGTGCTAAGGCTAAAGGAGTAAAATAAAATTTTACGAGAACTTAAGCATTTGAAGGTCAGAGTGGCACAGTAAATACTTTACAAGAGAAAACATTCCACCAAGGCGATTACCAAATAACAAATACGTGGAATTTACAAGAGACAAATTAAAACCCTAAAAATTTCCGGACAGTACCTTACGCTCTCCCCAAGGGCCCACTTGAATAGCACCTGAAACACAACCTGCAAGGGGTACTGCCCATTGAATAGGCAGGGGCCCCATGAAGGGAACCCTTCAGTACTACGGTACTGAGTAACCCTTTAAAAACGCACTTAAAATACAGGCACACATATTACAAATGATACTACTACATTCAGATATGACCATAGGTATAAACATGGTAATCAGATCCAATTCTTTGTACATCCAATAACTCAATCATACATTAATGGCGTATACGTAAAATTCACTTTCATATATTCCATAATCAATCAACCAATATCAAATAGGCCATGATCAATAATCGAGATATTTTTCGGGCCTTGAGGCCATTAATCAACAGTCTCAAAGACTAGTATTTTTCCATAACTCATTCACAATAAATTTTTATTGAGCTCGGGACCTCCACTATTATTGCCGGTGGACCGGAATATATATAAAATCATCATCCAGGGCACAACGCTCCTAGCCACTATTATAACCGGTGGACCGGGATATATAAAGAATCATCACCCAAGGCACAACGCTCCTGGCCACTATTATAACCGGTGGACCGGGATATATAAAGAATCATCACCCAGGGCACAACGCTCCTGGCCACTATTATAACCGGTGGACCGGTACTCAATATCATAAATCGCTGGGCCCGGCTCATTAATATTTCACTTTCAATTATAGTATCTTTCCTTTCTTTAATCAGCACATCAATCATATTTATTTGCCTCGATAGGGAGATCAAGAACCCGGGACACAAAGGTACACCGGTCGCACTAGTGCATAAAAGGAACTCAATACCCTTCAACTAGTAACCCAGGGACGCAAAGGTACCCTGGTCGTACTGGTGCATAAAGCTAACTCAATACCCTACCGACAAGGACACCTAATCCTTAAGTATGCATACCCCCTACTAGGTCCGTAGAGCTAGATAGAGTAGATATAGGGCCTGGCTGGGGCACAAAGGCACACCAGCAAATACCATAATAATCGTGGACTAAACCACGTCCTTAGGGTAGCGACCCCTAAGGAGTCACCATTCCCGATCTCGAGGTCTTTCACTTTAAGTATTAATGTCTTAATTAATGGTGATCAAAAAAACACAACAATAAGATAATTACCCTCTTTTAATCGTTCAGATATCATCAGAAATCTCTTATTCAGATGGTCATCCAAAGTAACATAGGAGAATCATTAAGGCCATCTTAAACTCATCTAATTCCGAATTAAAACTCAATCTCGTGATACTTACTAATCATCAAACAATCCTTACCTCGTTAATCAACACTATTAGAGCCATGTTACAAATTCCACAATCATAATGATATACTGGATACAACCTACTTATTTACCCCTTTACTTATAAAATCACTACGTCACCCTTTCTTATTTTATAAATTATCATGTTACCCTCCTTGTTACCAAATCACCAAGTTATCCCTTATTCGATTTAGGTTACTGAATTATTTATCATACTTATTAGGACATCAATTCCCCCTTAATAATTATTACACTTAATATACTTTCCATTTAATTGGTTAGATTACCACTTTGCCCCTTTCTCCTTTATTATAATTAATAAATTATCCTTGAGTTGGTCAAATTACCAAACTACCCTTCCTCATTGTCAAAATTACCAAATTGCCCTTTGGTTGGTTAAATTACCAAATTACCCTTGCATATGATCATAATTACAACTTTGCCCTTCTCTGTTATTAAATTTACCAAATTACCCTTTTGTTATTTAAGTTACCGAATTTCCCTTCTTAATTGTCATAATTACCAAACTACCCTACTCCATTATCCAAAATTACGAAAATACCCTCCAGTCAGTTAAATTACCAACTTACCCCTCACATTTATCATATTTACCATCTTACCCTTCCCTACTATTAATTATCAAATTACCCTTTAGTTATTTAACTTATTAACTTACCCTTCTCAATAATTATTATTTCCAATTTACTCCTTTCCAATGTTCACCTTTACCCCTTTGATTTACACAATTACCGTTTTACCCCTTTACCTTCAAATTTACCATTTTACCCCCTTAACTCCCAAAATTACCATATCGCCCTTTTACTTATAACTTTTCCATTTATCCTTAATTATAAAATTACTATCTTACCTCCTTTAATTTCCAAATTACCATTCCGCCCTTAGATTGTAAAATTATCATTTCGTCCTTTAATCATAAAATTACTATTTTGCCCTTTAATTATAAAATTACAATTTTACCCTTTTATTATAACATTACCAAATTGTCCTTTTATTATAATTTACCAAATTGCCATTCTTTTTAACAAGATTACCAAATTTCCCCTTTTATTTACAAAAATTACTCTTTCATCCTTTATTCACAAAATTACAATTTTACCCCCTACTTCCAAAATTACTATTTTCTCCTTTTATTAACAAATTCACCACTTTACTCTTTACACACCCTTATTATTATTAAATCATCATTAATACTACATGAAGTATTAACCTTAAAGTCTCACCCATGACTCTTATAATTAAGGTAATGCTTATTAGCACAGGTATATATACATTAGGCCATACTCTTGTACAATATGTATTAGTAAAATCTCCTAATGCTAACAAGGTGTTAAACAATAATTAAATACCACCATAGCATATAACCACATGGATAATAATTAACATTTTCCCTAACCACCCAATTATTACCTTAAATATTATCCCCATACATATCATCAATCTATCATGCTTCCTTTCAACAATAAACACAATAACCACATATGATATGCTAAGCAACATACATCAAGCATAATACACATTAATAATGCCTAATGTGATAACATGCATTAATCCATGCATTTAAGCGGGATTTAACGGTTACCTTAATCTCACAAAAATATCAACCTTACCAAGCACAATTAGCAATTCAACACCTAAAAATAATATCCATCATATATATGTTAGAAATAAAATCCAAGTATAAAACTTTATAAAATTAAATTAGTAAAACACTTAATATAAAACACCATTATACCTTAAGAAATTTAATCAATTAGTCTTTTTACATATAGTAGAGCTCACGCTGCATGAGCAGCGTGAGTTTCATGCAGAAAAAGGGAGGGGAAAGGCTCGAAGAGGTGAAGTGGAAAAGAAAATGAGCCATGTTCGGGTTGAGATCTTTGGGCTAGAAAAGAGGGTGGTTGGGGGAGGTTTAGAGGCAAGGTAAGGATGCAGGAGTGAAGAGAGGGTGTTGGTGGTGGCAAAGGGTGGTTTCGCGGCGGCTTAAGGCGGCGGATAAGGCGGCGGCAAGGCGGCGAAGATGGTTGGTGATAAGGGGAAAAATGGGGAGAAAAGAAAGAAGGGGTGGAGAAGGGAGGAAGTGTAGGGCTCAAGGGGGCGGCGTGGGGGTGCAGGGCAGTAGGGGGTGGTGGAAAGGGTCGGCGCAGGGGTTGGGTGCGGCGGTCGGAGCGGCGGACGGTGGCGGCGCGGGGTGAAAACAGAAAAACAAGGGAAAGAAGGAAGGAGAGAGGAGGGAGTTCGGGGGAAGAAGGTGGCTCGAAAAATGGGACAAGAAAATGGGCAAATGGGAGAAGAAAAGAAGAGGAGAGGTAAGGGGGCAGGCGGTAGGGCGTAGGCCAGCAGGGAGGCGGTAGGGTGGCAGGGAGAGGGTGGCGACGGGAAGGGGGAGTTGCAGACATGGATAGGGGTGCAGGGTAGCTCGGCTCGAAGGAGGGGAGAAGGGGACAGGGTAGAGGGAGGGAGTAGCAGGGGTTGTCGGTGGCAGCAGGTCGGCGCGGCAATTGCAGGCGGCGGCGTGCCTGTTCGAGTGTCGGGGAAGGTGATGGCTACTGGGTCGGGACGCAGAAGAAGAGAGAAAGGAAGGGCTGTGGCGGCCGGTCGGAGGGAAAGGAAAACAGGCGGCCGACCGGTCCAGGGAGGGGGAAGAAAGAAAAAAAAAACGAGCGGGGGCCGGCTGGGTCAGTGTGCGAGAGGGAGAGAGGGCTGAGGGGGAGAGGGATGAGGTGGGCCGAAGGCCCAACGCACGGGGAAGGCTGGCCTGGCGAGGCAGCCCGAGGGAAAAGGAAGGAGAAAAAGAAAAAGGAAAGGAAGAGAGGGGAAAAAGAAAAAATGGGAATGGAAAAATAGGAAAATTAGTTTAATTAAATTTATAAAATCATAAAATATAATATCCCTGGTAAATTATTTAATTTAACAATTTAATTTATTATAACCTAATATTTTAGTTTAAAAAGGGTAAATTTGGTAAAATATTAGTTTGGGAAAATTATTTAAATGGAACAATATGATAATTAGCAAAATATTTATTTTTAACTTATTAAATACTCTTATCCAAATATACATACTCTAAAATCCATAAAATAATTAAAATAACAATTTTACAAGCTAATTTTTATTTCAAATAAAGTTATTTATTAAAATATGGGTTTTCAAAATTTTTGGGGGATTACAATTATAATAATGGAAAAGGGTAATTTGGTAATTATAATAATAGAGAAGGGTAAAATGGTAATTATAATAATTGATAAGGGTCAAATGGTAATTACGATAATGGAGGAGGGTAAAATAATAATTTAATAAAAGAGAAGGGTAAATGGTAATTTGGTATAAAGGAAGGGTAAAATGATAATTTAATAAAAGAGAAGGGTAAAATCGTAACTCAGTGTAAATGATGTTAAAATGATAATTTAATAAAATAGAAGGGTAAAATGGTAATTTAGTGTGAAGGTATAATTATAATAATAGAGAAGGACAAATTGGTAATTATGATAATAAAGAAGGGCTATTTGGTAATTTAACCAACTAAAGGGCAAATTGGTAATTATGATAATGAAGAAGGCGAGTTTGGTAATTTAACCAACTAAAGGGTAATTTAGCAATTATAACAAAGGAGAAGGGCAATTTAGTAATCTAGCCAACCAAATGGGAAATATGATAAGTGTAACAATTATAAAGGGTGATTGGTGACCTAATAAGTCTCATGATTGTCATATCTTGATGCAGCACTTGTTGCCGATAGCTATACGTGGAATTTTGCCAAAACGTGTTCGAATTACTATCACGAGGCTTTGTTGGTTTTTTAAAGCCGTCTGCTCTAAAGTTATACATCCTGATAGTTTGGACGCCTTGCAAAAAGGGATTGTGATTATTTTGTGCCAACTTGAAATGTATTTTCCACCGTCATTCTTTGACATTATGGTACATCTAACTGTTCATTTAGTTTATGAGATAAAGATGTTAGGACCTTTTCATGGGCATTGGATGTACCCCTTTGAACGGTTTATGAAATTGATAAAAGGTTATGTGAAGAATCGATATCGGCCAGAAGGATGTATTGTTGAGAGTTACCTGGTGGAAGAGGCAATTGAGTTTTGCACAAAGTACTTGTCAAATGCTGAAGCTTTTGGTATTCCTAAGTCTCGACATGCGGGCAAATTTGAAGGACAGGGTATTAGAGGAAAACAGTTTGGGCGTGTAGACCCTAACATGTTCCGTGCAACACATCTATATGTATTACACAACAGTGATGATGTTCAACCGTACATTGAAGAGCATATGACTTGTTTACGGATTGAAATCCATCAAAGACTGAGAAATGGATTATTGATAAACATAATCTTTCCTTTATTGATTGGATAAGAGATCGCATCATTCCACTCATCGAACATTCCCCAACTTTAATTTTCGAAACCCTGCATTGGTTGTCTCAGAAACTTCATTATGAAGTTTTTCAATATACCAGTTATGTGATCAACGGTTGCACTTTTTATACAAAAGAACAAGATGGGAAGAGTACAATGCAGAACAGTGGGGTAACTTTAGTGGCTGAGGCAATGCATGTTGCTAGTGCGAAAGACAAGAATCCAACTTATGCAGATATGAATTATTATGGTATGATGAACATATATGGGAGTTAGATTACACTGTATTTAAAATCCCTATATTCGGCTGCAGATGGGTTGATAACGGCAGTGGGGTTAGATATGAAGATGGATTCACATTAGTAGATCTTAATAGGGCAGGGCATAAACAAGACCCATTCATCTTAGCATCACAAGAGACACAAGTATTTTATGTCACTGATCCTGCTGATAACAGATGGTCTGTAGTACTATCTACGAAAAAAAAGAAATGCCAATGAATGTGATGATGAAAATGATGCCAATTGGAATAACGAGTGTGTCTCAGCTGTGCAAGCAACTCAATTATTGAACGATGATAACAATACAATTAATGAGGAGGAAATATATGTCAGGGATGATCATCGTGAAGTAACATATGTATCAGATCCTGAATCTAATCCAAAAACAAGGGGGGAAAAAAGAAGTAAAAGAAGGAAATGAGGGTAATAATATTGTAACATATAATATCTATGTTGGTTTTTTTCAACTCAATTATGCTCAATACATAACATTCTAACATAATTTATTTATTGATTTCTTTTAGAGATATGGCCAATAAGAATATTGATAGGGACAGCTGTGATGAAGAAGGGAAAAGAGGGCCGACAATTATGAGAATCATCACAGATATGAGGAATAAAGGAGAACTGGTCGAGTTGGGATGGAATACTTACAATCTTCCCATTGGCCCTTATGCAGACATGTTCTTGACTTACATTTCACTTGTGACACGTAACCGTGTTACTATCTCCTATAATAATTGGAAGTAGGTTCCAACAGGTCATAAGGAGCATATTTGGCAGGAAATCACGGTAAATATACTATTTTATGTAATCATTTATGTAGGTAAAATGTTATTACTTTTAATACATAAATATCAGTTTACATTTGTATGTCTTACAATGCAGAGAGTATTTAATGTGCCAGAGAGTAGGAAGAAATGGCTTCTTAGACATTGTGGGGAGCGTCTAAGAACATTTAGGTCATTTTTAGCTCGTAGGAAAATATACAGAAAGAGTGATGGTTCTCTACGGCAGAATCCACCCAAACGATACGGTTTCATCGATCAAGAAAGTTGGAACCAATTTATTGCATATCGTCTTACGGGTGATTTTAAGGTATTTGTTAGATAACAAATAAATTTTTTTTATCGATCCTAGTGTCATGTGCATAATATTGAAATAACTATGTCACTATGTTTTGCCTTGTCACGTAGGAAAAAAGTGCCAAAAATAAAGAGATTGCGAAGCAGAATAAATACCGACATAATATGGCTCGCAAAGGGTATGCAGGCTTTGAAGAGGAGTTGGTATGTATTTTGTGATTTATCTATTTACAGCGTACTGACGAATTTTATAATATTGGTACATTATAAGAATATTTTTTGATTTATAGCTCATAGCCCAAGACTTAGACCCATGTACCTCGTCCATTAATATTGGTACATTATGGAAGAAGGCTAGAGCAACAAAAGATGGATATATTAATGAAGATGTAGATGTTGCAGCGACAAAAATTGTAAGTTTGTAGATATTTGGAACCCTGCTTACTTTTCTTTTAGAAAACTATTATATTATGCTTATTCATGTAAGCTAATTTTACATATATTATATACATTACAGGACAAACTTCAAGCGGCAGATGGTGAGGAGGGGGTAGACTAATATAACATTGTATCACAGGCTATAGGAATTGTAGAACACCCTGGAAGACACAGGGGTCTTGGATTAGGTGTTACGAAAACGAGTGTACGTGGTCGATCTCGTGGTTCTCGTAACACTGATGAGAAAGTCGCCTCCTTACACAGAAATTGAACGTGGCATTTGAACGGATGGCAACAATGGAGCAAGAGTTGTCATTTATTAAATCTCAAGGGTATAAGTTATCCGATTCAGTCGACCATGATCAGCTTCACATACCTAATGTAAATAGTGTCAGAGACAGTTGTGAAGCTGATGCACGTCTTTCTTCTCTTTCCGAGGTAAGCATTACATAACTTTGAATTGTTATTAAATGTATTCAGTGTCATAAATAATTAATAATGTGTAATATTTTCGTTTAGGGTTTGCATAAATGTGACTTGTTAGCGAATGACCTTTCAACTCTTTTGGCAAAAGGAAGGGTCCGCATTAGTCACAGTACCCAAACACAAACTATCCACGGGTACAACTTAGCCCTACTTACAAGGCCGGTGAGTATTGACACTCCAATCATTGGTAGTGCGCCATTGCCTTGTTATAAAGAGGGCGATGAGGCAGCCACAGTGCTAGAAGCTCATGGAAGCTTCGTGCCTTGGCCTGTGGATCAGATACGTCTCACTATTGAAGAGGTATTGACATTCAATATCTTCATTAGACCTAGTTTAGTAGTTACATTCTTTATACCTTTTTCATATATATATTCTCAATACATATTTTGTTTATTTTTATTATTTAAGGAATCAAAGAAGAAGACTGCTTCTGCTAGTTAAATCAAGAAAGGTACTAGTAGAACGAGCAACACAAAAGAGGGCGCTGCCAAAGGAAAGAGAGCTAAATCTGAAAAATTAGTTGCCCCACAAGAGATTCCTTCTTGGAAATACGCCAACCTTCACCAGCATTAGCTTTATTGTATTTCTATGCCCAAAACTACCTCGGGAATAATTATATTTCCATTGATTGTCGTCCTGAGTATGTTGGAAGGGACGATGCTACTTACATGGTATCGACGGTTGACATAAGCGACATTTATAATCAAGAATGGATGTCAACCACGAGTGTCGCCGTTTATGTCACGTAAGCATTATTTCATATTTCAGATTTTAGTACTCTTGAAGAAATAGAATTTTTACGACCTCTTAAGCTTATATGAGTTATTAGTTATTAACAAAAATCCATTATTATTGTCGTCCATATATAGGTTGGTAGTTAGTCGCGCTGCGTTGCAGGGAATGCTGCCCACTATTGTTTTTGTGTGCCCATACTACATAGTTGACAGTAGTACAATAACAGAGGGTAGGCACATAAACTATTTAGCGGATCGCATTTTGATTGAGGGACACAACAAGCTCTATCTCATTCCTCACCTCACAACTGAACATTGGGTTTTGTACGTCGTCCGACCTGATTTTAATAAAGTTTATGTGTTTGATTCCCTTCGAACCTATGACGTGCCTTTTGAGGTCACTCGTCGTGGTGGGAAGGAATTTATAGACATGTTAGTATACTTTTCACTTCTTACTTCATTAGCTTATTTATACATATATATATTCTACTTTCATTATTTAAGGTATATATACTTACAATATTATGTATCCAACTCTATTTATTAGGGCACTACGGACGACATATCAAAGGAGAGGTGGGAACGGTGTCCCAGACCCAAAGAATCTTCAATATGAGCCTATCATGGTAAGTAGGAAGACAACTATTTTGTATTTTTTTTAATTCAAATTAATATATAATAGTTAGAGAGCTAACTGAATTCATTTGACAGTGTCCACAACAGCAAAATGGTGATGATTGTGGATACTATGTATGTAGAGCAATGGATCTTATAGTCCAGAATAGATCAGTCAAGCCATGTATGTTTGCTTTTCCATATTTTTCTATTAATGAATCATGACATATATATTTTTGACCTAATGGCTAACTATATATTAATTGAAACATGGGTGTTGTAGTTTTTCACCGATGACTATGCACAAGGCCAGCAATATAATGTTGATGAAATTGATGAAGTTAGAGACCAATGGGCCAAGCACGTGCACTCATTCATTCGGTATTAGGTAGCGATCTATATATTCTACATGCATTTTCAGGTTTGTATTTCGTCTACATCTTTCTATCTTCCAGCCTACATTTGTGAACTCTTTACTTTGGAGTGTAGAGCTACCAAGTTGTGGTATGCCCACTAATTTTTATTCCTAAGTATAGTTGGTGTATTGAGACATGCATACCAATTATAGATTGATTGAAATTATGGTGTGATACCTTGCTGGTATGAATTGATGTTGTTTTACATTGCAGATTTGGTAATTGTTTGAACATACAACTGTGTATTTGGGCAGGAACAAAACAGAAAAATGCTAAAAAAAACATATACTTTTAATAACGGTTCTTTACCAAAACCGTTATTAAAACCTATGCTTTAATAACGGTTTCTCATAGAACCATTATTAAAAACTGAGGTTTTAATAACGGTTTCCCATAGAACCGTTATTAAAGCATAGGTTTTAATAACGGTTTTGGTAAAGAACCGTTATTAAAACTCCTTATAATCTGATATTTATGCGCATTTAATACGCATTAGAGGGTTTAATAAACGCATAATCAATGACCGAAACGGTAATTCGATGATGTTTTAACAACGGTTTTTGTATTAACCGTTATTAATACATTGTTTTCAACAACGGTTTTTTCTTATAAACCGTTATTAAAACCTTATTTTTAACAACGGTTTACTGCAAAACCGTTATTAAAAGTTCCTTTTTAACAACGGTTTTTAAGTAAAAACCGTTATTAAAAATGAAATTTACGCACATATTCACGGGTTTTTGTGTATTTTTCATGACGATTATGAACCGTTATTAAAGATATAATAACTGGCGATTCAATAACGGTTGAAAACGGTTATTAAAAATATAAAATAACCGTTATTAAAATCCCTTTCCGTGGTAGTGTATGTAAATTCCTCATGGCATGTGTACCATGATAATACATGTTGTGCTTACGATGTTATATGATGTGACCCTCTAAGACAAACATGTAGGATGTTTGATAATATGATATGGGGTGAAAGGATAAAAAGGAACAAATGAGAAGTGAGTTGACTAAGGGAACATGAGATTGACCTTATTATCTCATGATCCATGAGGGGGAAAATGGAAGGACGTTATGATCAAAATGAATGAGTGATGCAACTCTTGCATGGAAGATTTTTAGGGTTTACATGGGGTGGATGGAGTCTACATGAGATGACCCTTAGTTAAGAAAGGTGCTAGGGTTTGAGTGGCCAACTAGAGTTTTATAGTCACATGTATAATTGGTGAGTAGAGTGATGGGATTTGGGTTGAATCTAAATGAGATGAGGTGTAGGATAATAAAAGAAAGTTTGGTCCACATAGACACAATTAGGGCTTCAAGGGAATACACTAAAGAGTGGTAGTGAGAGAATTTGACTGTCATAAGGTGATGGGCCTTAACCTGCACCGTTAGGAATTGGGTTTTTATTATAAGTAAATATAACAAGGAATGGATGTCAGGGTGTGATAAGAGGTGCAAAGATATCAAAATATGGGACGGGCCCTCTCGGGAGGATAGAAGTAGAGATTAGTGACAGACATGTCAAGGGTGAAATACTTTCGAATAAGATACAAATAAGGCACTAATCATTTAAAGAGAAAGATTTTTGAGCCAGATTCAGGCCGGTCCACTAGCCAATAATAGTGGCCAGGAGGTGGGGTCCCCTAAAGACCGGTCCACTAGTGAATAATAATAGTTAGGAGCGTTCTATCTTGCATGATTTCTGGTCCACCAGCTATAATAGTGGGAAATTCTATGCTCAACAAACCAAACATAATAACGAGAAGATATGGGAAAGACACCAAAGTAATTATAGTGGAACACCATGTGAGTCGGAGCCAGACTAGTCCACTGTCAAATAATAGTGGCTAGGAGAATTCTTCCCTAGAGGCCGGTCCACCAGCTAATAATAGTGGTCAGAAGCATTCTTTCTTGTATGTATTCTGATCCACTGGCTATAATAGTGGGGTTCCCATACTCACATGGATATATAATATCTGAGAGATGATTGAATAATAATGGACTAATGGCTGAAGGCTCGGAAGTATTGATTACACATTATGCCTCATGAATATTTGATGGACTTGTTAAGTATGTGAATGGTATGTGTGCGCATCGCATCATATATGTATATAACTTTGTATCATGTGTTGCATTACGGGCCTACCTTTAAGTGTGTTTTAAAAGATTACTTAGTACTATAGTACTGAAGGGTTCCATTCGTGGGGCCCGGCAGTGTCCCTTACAGGTATGTTTCAAATGTTATTCAAGTGGATATTGGGAAAGAGTGAAAGTAAATTATCCGAAGTTTTAGGGTTTCATTCTTTTTACCTTAACCCCTGATTTATATGTAATATATATTCTTGTAACCACCATCGGTAGATTCTATTCTTGTAAATGATTTATTACACTACTCTAATTTAATTATAGTTTGAGTTCTCGTAAATTGTATTTTACACTTTTAGCCTTAGAAATTGGTACCAAAATGGAAGAAGTGAACTGGTCTGGCACTAAGTGTGACATTAATATCTCCATAATTCAAAGTTTGATATTTTACTTCCGCTATTTCTTTTAATAGAACGAAATCTTTTAGTAGTAAATTTTTGGGGGTGTTACATTATTTGTTATTTACACTATTTATACCTTTTTCATATATATATATATATGCTCAATACATATTTTATTTATTATTATGAATTAATGAATCAAAAAGGAAGAATGTTCCTAGGAGTACTACCATGTCACGCCATGCCACACCACTCCACACACACTACCACCACTAACCGCTCTAACCTCGAGCCTTGTCATTGCCCTTCCAACACCAATCACAACCAAATGCAAGCAAGCAAATATGATGGAAAATAGCAGCGCATTGCACAACCGTTTGATCTCTACGAGCCCAACCGACCACTAACAATTATTCCTTGACCTCTAGTGAATCTCCACTACCCTTTATTCACTTTGTTTTAGCTGATATCTATTGGTATATTTTTTTTCCAAACCCTAACTCTAGATCCAATTGATTTTGTATTGATTGAGTTTAATAAAGTTATTACTTATGTAATTATATGTATATGAGCTGTAGGATGGATTTGAATGGGTTGATTGTGATGTATGTTATTGAATTCTAAAATTTGTGATTTGGATCTAGATATGTCTGGAATATTCTTGTTTATCTAATTAAGCTAGGTTTGGTAAATGGATTATAGAAGATGTCTTGAAACGTATCTAATTGTATATTGGTAGTGTCAATTTAATAAAATTGAATAAATTGATTGAATTGGGATATTAAGGTATAAATATAATATTACTAAATTGGCACATGTCTTTATGGTTTTAATCGAATTAATTATATAATATATTTTAAAATATGTTTAATTTCATCGCCAAAATATTAATTTAAATATTTTTTAAAGATTTAACCGGATTTGCATTGTGGGCTCAAATATCCTCATTATATTAAATTGGTCATTTTCTTTTATTGTTTTTGGTCAATTGATTATACAATATATTATTAAATAGGTTTATTTTCATTTCTAATAATTCAATCTAAATAATTTAATAAAATTTAACCAAATGATATTTTTGGGCCTAAAACCCTAAATTTTAAATGAAAGGGGTTATTTGTATAATTGTTTATTATAATATCACTTTTATTAAAAATGTTTGAAATGACCTTAATTTTGTTAGAACACCTTCAATTCTAATTAATTGATATGACTTGTCTAAATTTTTATTTTGGGATTTCAACCTTTAAATTTTTGGAATAGTTTTCTTAAACTTATATGTGTTTGATTTTATCATGTATTAATCAATTAGCTTTGATTTTAAATCAAGTAAATTAAAGTTTTAAATTATCATTTGAATCAATATTTTTAAATTGATTGGTTTGATGTTTTTGGTTGTAAACACTTAATGTTTAAGCGAGTTTTAATAAAATTTACCTACCTTTTATGATTCTATGTTTTGATTAGTTTCCTAACACAGTCTTCAAATTTCTATCAATGATCTAGAAAATTATTCTTTTGAATCCTTGAGCTAGTGATCCTCATATCCTTCTTATTTTGCTTAGCTAACTTTAAAGGGTGATGAGTATGCTCTCTATGATTTATGCATATAATGTCTTATATGAAAATTTTATGCATGTATAAAGTTATAGTTGTCAATAAAAATATTTGTTAGCATGTTCTAAGGTTTTTTAATAATATTTGGAAAAATGTATGATCATTCAAGTATGAATTAAAATTATAAGATGCCTTATATTAGGCTTTTATACTATAATCAAGTTAACATAATCAAATGGTTATGATCACAATAATGGAATAAATTAATTGATTATTCTCATTCATTTATAAACTTTATATTTCATTATCCTACACATGTCACTTAGTTATTTTTCTTATAATTGTGCTACCATATGAAGCTTGTTCTTACCTTGTTATTGCCTTGATTATTATTTTAATTGCATGTGTGCCTTATGTAAAAAATGCTATCTTGTTGGATATTTATATTATTTAGAATGAGTTCATATTTCGTTATTCACTTGTACCTGTGTGTTATCATGTCCACTCATGTATTTATAAGCATAATTCTATGATTACATGTTGTATCGTATGTTATCGCATGCACTCATGTATACCTTTAATTATTATAGCCATTATAGTCTAAGCCAGCATTCCCTCCTCTAGTTATCGCATATGTATCTTGCTATATTCATTTAATGTATGAATTTCCTTGATACCTATTAGAAGAACGATTAATCTTATGCTATATACTTCATGAAATTGTATGAGTGGAATAGTGTGTGTATCATATGTATACTTGATCATGAGTATTGTAAATTCATGATTTTCTTGACCTTTTATGTATCATATGCTCTCCATGAGTTATGTAGTTTTGATTTACTAAGTACTTGACCCATACTGATACTATCTTGGTTGAATAGTTACTACAATGGTCTATAAACTGTAGAGAGTAGACCTCTCATGCAAAACTGAGATTGAATGTTACATTGTTAGGTTGAAGAATTGTGTTTTAAGAGACTTAAGCCACCCGGAGTCCTTATCCCTCGAAGATTTACCTTTATTTGTTGTACATATTTTGAAAACTTTCAAGTGTTGTATTAAAGTTTTGATGTTTTTGTAACTAAATTTTAATTTCCCTATACCTTGCTAAGTTCTTAAAATCTAGGGTTATTCATAGGTTCTGTTTATCTTATCAGTGATGATTTTTTAAGTGAAATCATTTGCTTTCCATCTATTATTGAATATCTTTTTATGAAATTTTATTCTCTCAGTATTGATGATGTTTAAGTTTTATTTAAATAAGTCGTAGCCTTACATCTATCACAAGATAGATGATAAACATTTGTCTTATGCTAGGTATGGTAGCAACATTCCCCAGTTTTTACTATATTTGTTGCATATTTTTCTTTAAAATAAAATTTTTTAGAAGTAAAATTTTGTTGTGTAACATCTTGTATTGTGTATGTGTGTGTGTGTGTGTGTTTTATTATCTATTTTCTAATCTTGTTTCGCTTGAGATCAAGTGACTACTATATCTGATTTCTAGATTTGAATTACTTACTTTTAGCCTTACATTTGACATGAATTAAGTATTAATAACGCCTCTTATATGTTGTATGTGGCGGCAATAACTTTTATTTGTGTAGCTTAATTTCACACTAAAATAATTTTATACAATTGAAAATTTTGGTGCATGACATCTATGCCTTCCTAGAAAGGGGTGGGGTTTATCATGATTGATGCTTGGAATTCACCTTGTATTCTTTTGAATAGAATCCTTATCTTGCAATAAGAAAATAAGTCGTGAACTCAAAATGTGTCAATATATATTTAGTCACATAGTAATTTCTTGCAAGAATCTTGAACAAGATTTAAACGTAGACCGCAATGATGTTGTGTACTAGCTCAACCATAATAATCCATCTTCAATTGTTCCTCATGAATCCACTAGTATATCACCGGTTGTCACGACTACATCAATTAATAAACCATTGCACTAATCAATTCTCAGACCAAATTCTTATCGGACCAACAATAATTAGCTCCAAAAGATGTGGTCCTACAAGGACCTCAAAATGACTTCATAACGGTTAGGGAAATAGAAAGTTGCTTCAACTCTCATTATATATTAATATTAGTGATATAGGCCCCGGATGAAAAAAAAAGTTAGTGATATATAGACTTAAATATTTATATCTATTGAGACATATTTGTGTTCATAATGAGTATGTCGAATTGGATATATAAAAAAAAGTAAATAAGATACACAATATAACAAAAATATCTAATTATACCTATATTCATAATTAGAAGCATATATTGAATCTATATATATATATATATATATATATATAGTTTAGTGTAATATGCTCTAATTGTTGTTAAATACAATGTAAAATACCTTCATATATGAGAATATCGTTCAAAATATTGTATACCATATTTTAAATACGGTAAAATACATTAAAAAAAATCAAATCTTATACGGATTTTAGATAATGCAATTAAAAATGGAGCCAAATATCCGCAACAACTGCAATCGATTATTCTAGATAAAAGATCAAATTTTTACATCTCGAATTTTACAGGCATTCCTTACTCTAACATGAAGCTTTAGGCCATTATTCTGAATGCACTCATCGCTAAATCATATTTCGTCTCTTGCATACCTCAGGTCCACTCCATTATATATATTCTACAGAAATCATGTCTGCATCATACATGCAGACTTACATACATACATTCATATCTGTACATAAGCACACATAGACACACTCACACGCACAGTCAAACACAAACACACACTTAGGGAGCTAACACAGCACATGAACTGGATTACGCTTGAGAGATGCTGTCCTAAATTGTCGTCGATCGCTCTATCCAAAGAGACTTAGCTGTAGCAGTGTCTACCTCCTCGCCGCCTTGCCCAGAGACTTTGCTTTCAGCTGCTTCTTTCTCGCAGAAGTCGACTTTTGATTTTATCACTTGCAGTAGATCAGAATTGGTCTCGTTCTTCATGTTCAAGCATTCCAAGTACGTCATACTGTGGAAGCTCATCAAATGTTTGAAGTGAATTCCAATCTTAACCGTGTCTCCAATCTCCTTCACCACCACTTGGGACGATTCCATCTCAAATTTCTCTTCATTACTCTTAAGGTATCTGAAAATAAATATATTTTAATTAACTGATTAACTCACTAAAGGTTGAGCGGATCACAATAATATTGTAATGTAAAGCTCACTATGGTACGTACGTTTCAATATCTTCCTTGATCTTCTTCAATTTTTTGACAGGAACGTCTTTACTTACGGAAAACTCCAGATAATCACTCATATCCAGAATGCTTTTGTGCTTGACAATGGTTGCAGTAGCTAAGGCTGAATTCGGATATATTACTTCCTCATCTTTGCAACCCTCCTTGAGAAAGGTTGTCGTCCAAATGCCAAGTTTTTTCACCTCCAAAGTCTGTACCAAAAACCTTATTGTCAGAGATTTCATCTACAATTTTTTTTTTTTTTGACATATAAAAATAGTTAGACTCTTTAATCATAGACCAGACACTGACGACGAAATTTATATATATATATATATATATATACCTGAGTACCATCGATTACACAGACGTCACCAACATCAAAAGGGTGGACCCCGAATGCAAAAACCATTCCTTGGAATATTGTCTTTGCGCTGTCGCCAAAAATAAAAGCTATTGCTATCAGCGGCGAAAAAATGGCAGCAATGATTTCCATAGTTGTGAGTTGGACAAGGAAAAGCCAGACGATGACGACTGCAATGACGATAGCTACTGCCATGATCCTGTTCAAATATACGACGGCCTCTCGGTTACCGGCTAGGGCACGCCCAATCGTTTGACAATTTTTGTGTGCCCTCATCTGATCACAATTAGTAGTTAAGCATAAAACCATGATTGTAGCAATAATTCATGTAAAGAAAGTATGGTATGCTAATACAAAATAATAATAATAATAATAATAATAATAATAATAATGTAATGTACAGACAGAATGACCATAAAAGTAAACACATGGTAGTAGCAGACAACGCCCGCAGTTGGACAACTGCAGCAAATCATTAGCCAGCCGCCTATGTCCCAATTATTAATGGAAAAGAGAGAAGATGATTATTTTAGTTAATAAAACGTAAGATGATTATTTTAGTTAATAAAACGTACGTACCAGCCATTTCTCCAAGTCCCCATACCAAACGTCTTCCCTTGTTCGGTCTTCGTCCTTAAGCTGCTCTTCCAGGTCTTTTAAGTCTTTGTCGTTCAACTGTTGTAATTCTTTGTTTTTCGATCTACAATTCATTTTGTTAAGCTTCTCCTTAAGTTCATCCATGGTCACTTTTCTGCATGCGCAGCCATCAAATAAAATAAAGAAATAATAAGAAGACGTGAGATTGTATAGAAATCGATCTCGACGACTCACATAAAGTTCAGGCCGTAAATAATAATAATTATATCACACACGTTATTACTTGTGTGCATGTGTGTGTGTGTGTGTTTGTTTGTGCGCGTGTATTACCCGTCTTCCCCATTAGGATATTGCTCCTTCCATTTCTTCCGAAATTTAGAGATTTGAGAAGAAACGGAGTACTTGAATTCCTCGTCCTCCTTTCTAGTCCATAGCTTATCAGTTGCTACTAAGCATCCAGACAGTTCTTGGAGTAAGTCATACGTAAGCGTTTCTTTTTTAACTTGGCGATCGACTATCTTACGCAGTATTATATCCCTTGAGATCAGGGGAGTGCGCTTCTTTCTGCCTTGTTTCATCTCCGTCGTCTCACCAACACACCCACCGCCATCGTTGTCTGTTCCTCGTATGCAGTCACTGAGTACTGAAGGTACATGCGGCAGCTTTGAGTCCTTTGATGGCTTAGTTGCACGATCATCATCTTTAACTAGCTTGTCTTCTTCCAGCCCAATAATCATGATGAGGAAGTACAACTGCATCGCCGCTTTCAGCATCCTATCGCTGATTCTCTCATAAAACTCCCGCGCTTCCCACAACAGCAGAAGGAAATTCTTCAACAGCCAAAGGACAGACCCGACCAAAAGAGCAAGAAAAGTCCCCTTTGCATATTTGAATTTATCGTCTTCATCGTCCCAAAATTTGAGTCTTCGGTCGACATAAAAGCACCATGTGAGGAGAATCATAACCATGAACAACACTGCATTTATGCTTCCCCTAAGTCCCTTGGCCATGTAAATCACGTACTTGTCGTAGCTGCTCATCTTATCACTAGTAGTACCATTTTCCTGATATAGGTCGAGAAAGGGGATCATGAGACGAGTAACGATTCGGATCACATGACAGCCACAGATAATCAGATCGATCACTGCTATCCATTTGTAGATTTTCGGGACATGGATCTTATGCTGACGATCAGATTTGAAAAACACGTAAATGACTATGAGTTCCCCGCCAAAGAAACACATGCAGTTGACCGCCCACCTTGATGCATTGACGAAATAAACCAACACCTGATTGTCATCATACTCACGTTGAACGTAGGTCCTCAAGAAATTACCACATGTCCAAATGACTCCAAACATACCGGACACAAGGGCTGCCACCGACCACATCCACACGTCATAACCAGCTAATTTTCGCTCCTTTAAACCAGGGTCGAGAAGAAAGATCAAAAGTAGAACAATCAAAGCAACAAAGAGTGAAAAGGCCACGCCAGTAATATACCGTTTCGTCTGCTGGAGTTCCTCTCCCCTCAGTATTTGAGCAGGACGCGTGAAACAGTAAGGGATCAAGGAGACGACCAGCAACACAGCTGTTATTTTTGCTGGCAGGATGCCCAAGGCATCTACTGCAGCTGTTACTCCAGCTATAAGCAGCAGAATCAGTAGATACTTACTGATTACTTGTAGATTCTTATTCAAATTATGTGGTTGTGGTTGCGGTTGTTGTTGTGATTCGGAGACTGCATCATGGCTGCTGGGTGGGCTTTCAATATCCCTGCTGTGGTCAGAAAACGGTCGCGGTGTTGCCTCTTTATTAGGCGAGGGATAGGCTGCAGCCATTGGGGAGGGTATATGCATGCAACTAAAATCTGGCTGTTGGAAAGTGCAGATCTATTGAGCTATGGTGTCGGATGTGCTAAGATGCTTTGCAAGACTTCTTTATTTATACAGCCCGTGCGAGATCCAAGGTGCTTAGTTTTCACAATTTCCAAAACATTAGCACACGTTGCTGATGTGCCAAAAAAGTTTAATCATAGACTTTTTTTTAATATTAAAATTGTACGCACACACGCAAAGATAAGTCCTAAGGTTTGAAAACATGGGAAAATAAAAATCCAAAAGCAAGTTACATCACACCAACACATCGTTAGACTTAGAAAATTATTACTTAAACCGGAAATACCTTTATATATTTAATATAATTATAGTATATTTTTAATATATTTTAGCATATATATTTATTAAAAAATATTAAAATATCCTAAATATATTTTATAATTATACTACATATATAAGCAATATATCTAAAATTAAGTGGACCCTGTTCAAGTAAGCTTTCCTTTAATAGTTTTTTTCTTAATTTAGTGGAAAGGGTTTCAACTTATTTTTATAAAATTCGAGGTTCAAATTACACTTTTTTCGATGCATATTTTAAATGAAAAAATTCGTGGATATATTGAAATAAAATTGGTTGTAGTAATTTAGATAAGCGTATTGTAGAAGTTTAATTTCTATCCATAACTAAAAACTCACTCGTTGGATGGGCACTTGGGATCACCACCTTTCACTATAAAATAATTCACTTATACCAACAGGCCTTATCAGTTGGTAAAAATCATTTTTTGTTGACAAAATTTTTTACCAACAAAATATTTTCTATGACAAAGCTGTAGGTAAAAACTCTGTGCTTAAAAGTTTTACCCACGGATATGTATGATCTATTGGGAATAATTAATAGTGCCCACACATATTTATTCGTTGGCAAAATTTATACCCACAATTATATATGTGAGTAAAAGTATTAACCACAAATAATATCTATGACTAAAAGTATTGTCCACAAAATAATATTTGTGACTAAAAGTATTGTCCACAAAATATATATATATATATATATATATATATATATATATATATATGTGTGTGTGTGTGTGTGTGTGTGTGTGTGTGTGTGTGTGTGTGTGCAACTAAAAGTATTACCCACAAAAGAAAATATGTGACTAAAAGTAGTATCCACAAAATATATCAGTTGCTAAAATTATTATTATTATTATTATTATTATTATTATTATTATTATTATTATTATTATTATTATCTGTTAATAAAATGACAATGATGTCCATAATACCTATTGTAGCAATATTTACCTGTAATAACAACTTATCTTTATATAAAATGTAGTACATCATACATAATCATCGTTCTTTAGTTTAACTATCAAAGTGAAAATAGTCTTGTAGATATAATATATATACAACTTGTAAACTACGCTAACATAAAAGACATCTTCATTAACACATCAAACACCATTATCTTCATTCTCATCCTATTTAGCATCTCCAATGACTTTAGTGTCTTCAATATTTTCTTTGGTAATCATCAAGATGTATTCTCTGATAAAATATGCATGTAAATTAATCAGATTAATATAAATTCATACCGAAAAGCTACACCAGTTGTCTTTATTTAATACGTTATTCGCCTAAGATATTGTTTAACTAGTGTAGTGTCTTTTAAGAGTTGAAAGAAGCCAAACTAATACCTCAATTCACTAAGATCTACAAGTAATCCTATGATAATGACAAATACTAAAAATAAAAGGGGTAGATGATAGCAAAAGAGCATAGAATAAAAGATGAATATATAATTTCAAACATCGAGATTGTTTGCAGTTGCATTGCTTTTACCTTTTGGGATTGCCATCTTTGGCTTCACTAAATGCCCCAATGCTTAGAAGACATGTAATTAAATGCAAAGAGAGTATAGATTAAAGATAGGGAACAAAAACAACTAAAAGAAAGGCATGGAAAGTAGAACAATAGAAAACCCAAACTTACATTATATTAAATTTTTAACTTGAGGTATCCCTAAATTACTTATTTGTAGACATAAATTTGTTTGTCTATGAACCTTATGAGCACATTTAGTTTCTAAAATCCAGCAGGTACTGAGTTAAAATAAGAATTAGCATAAGACTGAAACTCTATTCAACTAAATGTAGGTGTTGTCCAAATTTATTATCTATGTGTTTCAATCTGATTTGGATAAATTTGTCATTAAATGTGAGTTGCTACAGTTCTAAATATGATTAGACACATGGAGACATTTGATTAAGTGTTAGATGACATGCTTTAATAACCTAAAGCTTAAACGTAAAGCTAAATCCTATGATAGTAATTTACAAAGCTGCAGGCCATATTCTTGAAATCTAATTTGTCTACTACTGGTTCCTTCTTGTTTTATCTTAAATTCAGTATACTTCTAAGACAATATAGGGGCTTAAATAATGAATGAAAGAATAAAAAAATTATATATTGAAGAGGGTTGAACTAGGTTATTTTTATACGTTTCTTATGAATGCTTAACCTATGTTTACTTGCTACTACTGTCATATCTGATTTTTTTCTAGTTTCACTAGCTAAATGCATATTTATAGAACTATAAAATGATGAAAAAAAATTCAGTGCACTATGTGATAATAGATTCAGCTAAGTTTTGATATGTTTTGATGGTTCAGAGAGGCATTTTTCTTCATGTTTTTACATTATTTTTGCAACATTCAAAAATTTTGATTTCATACCTGAATTCCACTCACTTTTAATTTCTAAAAAATAAGTTCAGACGTATAGTACACTAGGGAATGCCATTTATAAAGTGTGGAATCTATTGAGGATAGTTTGGATGAGTTCTTGAGCATTTTGGAGTTGATTTATCCATATTTGGGACTAATTTGCTAAAAAATTCAGACCTAATTTTAAATAGGAAAATAGGTTGTTATTACCTTGTAAACACATTTAGAGGCCTGTCATATAAGTGGGAACTCAGTATTTTAAAAGCATAATCAAATGGGATAAGTTTAGATAGAATTTATACATTTTTGGAAATAAAAGCTTCAAGTTTTGAGCTGATTTTACAGTTCAACTCCAGGTCTAATTTGTTTTTGCTAGAGCCTGATTTTACATAGATGTACAAAAGCATAACAATGCCAGATGCATAAAAGTGTATGAATAGATCTTGTATGTAATTCCAAAACAATAGATCTCCCACAAATCATCCAGTTTTCAAATGAACCTTTACAAACAACCTATAAACCAACAAACATACAAAACCTATAACTTCAAATTTCAACCATATAACATATAATTTCAATTTTCAATCAAACAACATGTAATTTAAATTTTCAACCAAAAAACTTGTAATTCCAAGTTTATAACTTTCGATTTCAATTACCAATGCCTACCTTAGCTACAAAAGTACAACAACAATCAAATACGAGTATTAAAAATAAAGTGATTAGCAAATAACCTCATTTCAAAACAACAATCAAACAAGTAGCTGACTAGAAAGAATTACAATGATGATAGTAGTAGTAAGTGCGGCCATTACAAGAAGATGAAGAAACAAATATATGTGTTTCAGATAAGGAGTCAAGTTGATATACTTGATGATGGATATAGATGGAGGAAATATGGTTAAAAGGTTGTTAAGAACAATAGATTTCCAAAGTATATATACAGTATATATTATGTGGGCATAGCTGCTGCTAGCAATCTGATTATCATTAATTAGACTATTAATTCATTCTTTTCGACCTTAATTATGTGGCTTAATAATTACTATATATATATATATATATATGAAATGAAATTGAAATACTAGCTAGTAGCTACTACCTACTACTATATGTTACTATCTTCTACGTACTCAATTTATATATGCTACTAGTAATCAAAGTGTTTTCTAAAAGTAATGAATGAATGAATGATGGCCTTCGAAATGATTGCATCTTTAAAGTGGATGATTGACAATTCACTCACCTATTTGTATCATTTCTATTCTTACTAGCTAGTAGTATTAATATTGATAAGTTCATATTTTGACACATTTTATACCTTTATAATCTTAGTTTTTAGTATTTTATTTAACGAATATAGGTGAATAATTATGATTTTATGCTTAAGTGGTAATAATTGCATAAATATTATTATTTAAGCTAAAATGGTATAAATTAAGTAAATTATAGAATATAATATTATTTATTAATATTTATTTAATTTTATTTTACAGATATTATTTTAAATAAAATAAAATACAATAAAATAAAATAAAAATTAAACCTTTGAACCAACAGTCGAAGGCTGAAGGCATAAAGGCCAGGGACCTGCGTAGCAACGAGGAACCATCTGAGCCGCATGGAAAGAAAAAGCAGAGAGGATCAGATGGCTGCGGCGAGAGGAAAAGTCAGCAGGGCTGACGTTGGGGAAAGAACAAAAAGAAAAAAAGGACGATGCACGCAATAAATAGAGACACACGAAACGAAATAGAAAAGGAGTAGAGGGAGGTTTTGACGTAGGGCAGAGCCGCACTGAATTAGGAGGAGCAATCAACACGAGGGGACAAAATCTGCACAGCGGTAGTTAGACAAAAAAATAGCAGTAGGGCAGCAAAGAGCCATAGAGAAAAAAAAAAGAGAGAAAGAGAGCCACAGACGACGAAGGACGCAGGGCAGCGCTGCATAGAAACCGAGGCCAGAAGAGTAGCTGACGCACGGGAAGCAACTGACCAGCTCTGATGCACGGGGATGGCTGTTTGGAGACATTTCGCATCCCCGAAACATCCCTCGGACGGGAAACGGCTCTGAAACGCTAAAACATGTAGGAAACGGCAGAATAAAAAAAAAGATGCCAAAATGACGTCCTTTTGAATTAGTGTGCCAAACCAAACACGACCTCCCATGTTCCTAACTTCCTGCCTCCTTCCCAATTCCCCCCATTCGATTCCAAAAGTAGAAGACGAAAGTCACGAAAATCTCTTCTCTCCTCTCCATCTCTCCTCTGCATCGACCTGCACGACGACAACAACGAAAAATCTCCTTCACCATTTTTGTCGTAGTGCTCGAGCTCCAGCTGCCGCCGCTCGTCGCTGGAAGCAATCCAAAATCTCTCCACCTACTCCGCCACTTGACCTTGCTTCGTCCAGTGTCGCTCGTTGTCATTCGGCCTGAGCAACCACCACCAACCACCGCCCATTCAGTCGTTGGTCGCTGCTTCCTACCAGCTGCCGGTGCTGCTCCCAGTCCCCGTCCCTGTTTCCTAATTTTTTCGGATTTGGCATTCCCCGTTTCTCCTCGTCCCCGTCCCCGTACATCCATGCTGACCAGTATACCGTTGGCCGAGAATAAAGAAAAAGAAAAAGAAATTAAGTGCACAGAATTCAGTGCTAGAAAGGAAGAAAAGTAGGAAAGAAATTTATTAGGTAGAATTTATTTCAGATAAAATTAATTATTATCTAAATAAATTTTTGATATTTTTAGGATTTTTTTTCTCTATTTTTTATTTATATTTTAGATATATATTTCTATGTAATTAATTCTATAATTATGGTTGACTGATTATTTATTGCTATGGAATAAATTGAAACCCTAGATTAGGATTTGAATTATAATTTCATTTTCTTTGTTTTGTGATATTGTTTCTTGACTCTATTTTAATTGTTATTGTTTATATATATAATTCTATCAAGTATAATTTATTTGGTGCATGCCTTGTTCTGGTTTCCTCATAAGTGACAGCATGTAGGATTATTTACCTGCTAGGTGGCCATATAAATATACTAGAATTTATATGTATAAATTGCAGCTAGGTTAGATAACAATTCACCTAATAGTGTTGAGATTCTAACCGAAGTAGTAAAATGTTTAGATACGTGTGGGTCAAGGAAAGGAAATACAGCTAGAAATGCTTTGTGTACTAGTTTGTGTACTTAGATTGACAGCCTTCCAATTATACTTAATGCATTAAATCTAGTTAAATATAGGAGCCGCTTGTTGCTACTATACTGCTAGTATTTAATATGATTAATATTGTCACTTTTTCGTATTAATTAATTAAGGGAAGTAATATAAGGTGTATGGACCTGCTTTTGGTGTACAACTTCGTCGATCTCATTCTCATGATTAAAAGATGACTTAGAAATTAATATTATATTTCAACCTAATCTAGTGGTGAATTTCGATTTTTCTAGCATATTTATCACATCTACGGTTTCCCATTATTTTTATTATTAGTTTATTTTATTTATTTATTTATTTTATTATTTTTATTTTTATAACCCCCATTAGTATTTTTCTTATTTATTTATTTTGTGTTATTTAGGATTTTTATTTTTATTTTTAGTTTAAGCTAGTTAAATAGAGGGGAGCCTTTTAAATTCCAGGCCTAAAACGATACCTTTATTTACCAGTACTACAATTAAAAACAGAAGGGTTTAAATTGCGTGCTGGCTATGACCACACCAAATATTATGTAGGTAGTAGCAACGATGATAATAAATTTAAAATATATGCTAAAATTATTCCCATAAAGTAGATTCATTGATGTAGAAAAGTGTATGAATAAATCTTGTATGTAACTCCAAAAAAATAGATCTCCTACAAATCATCTGGTTTTCAAATGAACCTTTACAAGTAGGCAAAAGTGAATAAACCAACAAACATACTAACTATAATCCCCCGAAATTTTAATAAACGCCCATAATTTAATAAATAACTTTTAATTGAGATAAATTAGCTTTTAAATCTATTTAATTTAATTATTTTATAGAGTTTTGAGTATATAAATTTGGACATAAATATTTAATAAATTAAAATAAATATTTTGTTAGTTTATCACACTCTTATTATTTAAATAAATTTTCAAACCATTATTTTTCTAAAATTATTCTTTTTAAACCCATATATTTAATTATATTAAATTGAATTATTAAATAAATTTATTACCCATAAATATTGTATTTTATTATTTTATAAATTAAATTATTTTAATTGTCCCATTTTCCCTTTCCGTTTTCCTTTTTCCTTTTCCTTCTCCTTTTTCTCCTTTTTCTCCTTTCTTTCTTTTTCTTTTTCTTCCCTTGGGCAGCTAGTACCCCAGACTGCCTTCCCCCCTATGCCCGGGCCACAAGCCCACTATTCTCCTCCCTCTCTTTCTCCTGCACCATCAAACCAGACCGCCCCCTTTCTTTTCTTCCTTTTCCATGTGAGACCGGCCCATCCTCCCTTCCTTTCTTTCCTTCCTTCTCCCCCAACCAAGCCGACCCAATCCCCTCTTCCCTTGCGCCAGCCTGCACGCATGCAACCCCCTCCCCTTTCTTCTTTCTTTCTTCTTCTTCTTCCTTTTTCCCTAGTGCTAAAACCCGACCACCTCCGCCATCTCTACTTCCCCACCTGCAACCCTCATCCCCTACTGCTTCCCCTATCTCTCTCTCTCTCATTGTTTTCCTTCCCTATCATGGCCCCATCAACTCTCCCTCTCCTTGCCCATGCCCCTATTTTCCCTTCTCTCTCCCTGTAACTCCCATGCCCCTACCACTCGACCGCCGCCCTACCGAGCCACCCTATTCCCTCCTTTCTCTTCTTCTTCTTTTTCTCCTTCCCTTCCTGCCTCATTTTGCCATTTTCTCAAGCCTCACATGCCTCCCTGGCCCTCTTTTTCTTCCTTTCTTCTCCTTCCATCATCCTTCCTTATTTTGCTTTGCTGCCACCAATCCACCGCTGCCACCGCCACACTAGCCACCTACACCACCCTTGCCACTCTCTACCTCACCCCTGAATCATCACAGTACCCCTCGAGCCACCCTGCATCCTCCTTCTTCCTCCCATCTTCTTTTCTCTTCTTTCCCTCCCTTCTCGGCAACCACCCTACACCGCCTCGTCCCATTGTCGTTCTGCCGCCTCTTCCACCACCTGAGCCACCAAACCAATCCCTACAACCCCCTCTACCATCCCCAAACCTCCTTTGGTCGAAACCACCACCCACAGGCCTCCATTTTCCCCTCCCTTTTCCTTCCTCCTCAGCCCCTCCATCTCGACCCATCTCAGCAGCCACCTTTGTGGCCTCACTACCGCCATCGCCACCACCCTTAGCCACCATTAACCCATCCCCAACCAGCACCTACACCCCCTCTCCACTTTTTCACCCTTCCCTTACCCCAAATCCTCCCCCATCTACCCTTTTTCTTAGCCTAAAAACCCTAACCCAAAATTGATTTTCTCTTCTTCTTCCTATGCCATTTTGAGCCCCTACCCTATTGTTTTGCATGCAACTCATGTTGTATAAGCAGGATGAATTGATGCATTTCTTGGCCCATTTTTGTTAAAAATTTTAAGGTATAATAATATTTCAATTAATTATTTCATTAAGTGAATTTTATAAAGTCTTATGCTTGGCTTTCCTTATTTCTAATATAATAAATATTGATATTATTTTTAGGTGTTGGTTTTGCTAATCAAAGCTTGTACCTTTAATCAGAATACCGGTAAGGTTTGTTTTTGCGAGAGTTAAAGTAATCATTAATTCCCACTTAAACGCATGGATTAACATATGTTAGTACAATAAGATTTTTAATATGTTATTATGTTGATATATGTTGTCTAATATAATATATGTAGTTTCTTGTGTTGTTTGATAGAAAGGAAGCATGTTAAATTATATGCTATGTATGGAATTATTGCTTAAGGTAAGAGTTTGATTATTAATGGAAATCTTAAGTACTTATCCATGTTGTATTATGTTTTTGTGATCATTAATGCATGGTTAATATTATTATGAGCCCTAAGGGTATTTTAGTAATATATCTTATGCAAGAATATGGCCTAATATATATGGGTGCTAATAAGTATTATATTAAATATAATAGTTGTGGATGATGTATTAATATTAATATCTCATGTAGTGGTGATAATTTAATACAAGTGGTGTAATAAGGGGCAGAATGGTAATTTATAATTAGAAGGGGTATTATGGTAATTTTGGAGGTAAGGGCAAAATGGTAATTTGTAAGTCAAAAGGGTATATTGGTAATTTTAAAATGGGTAAAATAGTAATTTTGGAGGCAAGGGAAAAATGGTAATTTGTAAGTCAAAAGGGTAAATTGGTAATTTTGGAAGTAAAGGGTAAAATGGTAATTTGTAAGTAAAAATGATAAATTGGTAATTTTGGAAGTAAAGGATAAATTGGTAATTTTGGAGGTAAAGAAGTAAAATGGTAATTTTGTAATTAAGGGTAAAATGGTAATTTTGTAATTAAAGGGGAAAAATGGTAATGTTGTAATTAAAAGGAAAAATGGTAATTTCATAAATAAAAGGGCAAAATGGTAATTTCATAATTAAAGGGGCAAAATGGTAATTTCATAATTAAAGGGGCAAAATGGTAACTTCATAATTAAAGGGAAAAATGGTAATTTTGTTATTAAAGGACAAAATTATAATTTCATAAATAAAAGGGCAACATGATAATTTCATAATTAAAGGGGAAAAATGATAATTTTATAATTAAAGGGCAAAGTGGTAATTTTGTAATTAAAGGGTAAAATAGTAATTTCTTAATTAAAGGGAAAAATGGTAATTTTGGATGCAAAGGGATAAAATGGTAATTTTATAAGTGAAAAGGTGTTATGGTAATTTTTGGAAGTTAAGGGGTAAAATAGTAATTTTAAAATTAAAGGAGCAAAATAGTAATTTTGAAAATAAAAGGGGTAAAGTGGAAGTTGGAAAAGAGTAACTTGGTAATTATAATAACGGATAAGAGTAATTTGGTAATTTAACCAATAAAAGGGTATATTAGTAATTTTAAAAATGTAAATTAGTAATTTAACCAACTAAAGAGTAATTTGGTAATTATGATAATAAAGAAGGGAAATTTGGTAATTTAGCCAACTGAAGGGTACTTTGGTAATTTTGATAATGGAGAAGGGTAGTTATGATCATAGAGAAGGGTAATTTTGTAATTTAACCAACTAAAGGGTAATTTGGTAATTTTGATGATGGAGAAGGGTCGTTTGGTAATTATGATAATAGAGAATGGTAATTTGGTAATTTAACCAACTAAAGGTGTAATTTGGCAATTAGGATAATAAAGGAGGGTAATTTGACCAACTAACGAGCAATTTGTTAATTATAATTAAGGAAAATGATAAATTAGTAATCTTACTAACTAAATGGAAAATATATTAAGTGTAACAATTTTGAAGGGGAATTAGTGACCTGATAAGTATACACTACTACAGAAACAAGAAATAATAACGGGACATTAATAATAGTGGTTCGAAAACCATCGTCAAATGCGTGAAAATTAATGCACAAGAAGTTTTAATAACGGTTGTAGGTAATAACCGTTATTAAAAGTGCAAGGTGAAATTTTGCACGGCCATTTTAATAACGGTTGACATAAAACCGTTATTAAAACATAATTTAATAACTGTTCAAACAAGAACCGTTGTCAAAATTGTCAACGTTTTAAGAATAGTTCCTGTAAGAACCGTTATAAAAACTTCCTTTTAATTCATTATGTTCTCTTTTGTACCAAAAATTTCAGACTCTGCCACTTCCCTCTCGTACTCTCTTCTCTTGCAAACCCTTGCACCACCTCTCCGGCTCCTCTGAATTAAGGGAAACAATCGCACCACCATCTCTCCACCACCCCTCTGCCATTGTTGGCTTTCCATGTGCGTGGTGTCATTCTTGCGAACGTAGCCAGCACTTGTACCTTTTTCATTGTTGTTCTCAACTTGTACGCCGTCGCTCCCTTTACGTATGTGTTTGTTCTTCCCTCATTGCTTAATTTGTCTCTACTGATATGTATATATATATATAAATGCATGCATGTTGCACCGAAGAGGTTGTGTTTGTTTGTTACTGTAAACTTGCGGTTTGTTATTTGAAAATCTGTTGTTTGATGTGTTGGTGAAAAATTTTGTTGTCCTTTTTTGATTGTGGTCGAGACCTTAATTTACATATATATATATATATATATATATATATATATATATATATATATATATATATATATATATATATATATATACATATATATACATGTGTGTGTGTGTGTGTGTGTGTTTATAATCTATTTTATAAAAATATGCATTATTATTTTAAGAGAATCCACAAGCCTAAAATATATATTATTATCATAAGATATGTACGTTCTAAGTATAAAATTAAGGTGTATATATATATTTTTAGCACTCACATTATTATGCAGATCATGTGTATTTATATGCTTTTTTTAATATATATTTTGTAAGACGTGTATTTATATTCCATAAAATGTGTGTTTATATGTGTTCTATTATATGTATATATGTTTATAATATATTTATATATAAGATGTGTATATATAATCTAAAATAATTGTGGTTAGGGTTAGGGTTGGGGTTAGGGAGAGGGTTAGTGTTAGGGTTAGGGTTAAGGTTAGCTATAGGTTTAGGATCATTATCTTATGAGGTTTAGTGTTAGTTTTTATTATAATTTATTAGGGTTAATTATTGTTAGGGTTAGGGGGAGGGTTAGGGTTAGGGGAGGGGGAGGGGGAGGGGGAAGGTTAAGGTCAAGGTTAGGGTTTATCGTTTATTATACTAAATATAAACTAGGGCTATAGGAAAAAATCCTAAGGATAAGGGTATTGTGCATGGGGAAAAGTTGAGGAGGTTGGTTGGGCATCGGTGTTGTGGTAAAAATTAAATAGAGATGAATAATTGTGTATAATAATAATAATAATAATAATAATAATAATAATAATAATAATAATAATAATAATAATAATAATAATCATATAGGATTTATTAGGTTGTACTATATATGTATATATGTATATATATATATATATATATTATCTTATTAATATCTACTTGATTTTACTATGCGTAGCTTGAATGATTTGATGATAGTTTGATGTTTAGCCAGTTTGTTAAATATATAACTAAAGATTATGTCCTTATTTTGAATAGTTTGATGCTGTTAGGTTTACATAGTTGGTTATGATCTGGTAGAATATATTTATGATTTGTCTAGCTAGTTGAAGATCAGTTTACATATTATGTAATTTAAATCCTTTCGAGAACAACCTTGATGATAACATTTAGTGGTTCTCATTTGTAGGTAGTGAGATGACATACCCTCCATTGTATTTTCATATGGCGCCACATACAGATGTACAGACTCATGTGATATGGTTATATGACGAGCTATGTCATTTATACGCGAGTGGCTCATCCTATCACCCCTTCCATTTCAGATCTTATCACCTTCTGTTGACCCTGCCTTAGATAGAGCCATGGGCATCGGCTACGTCTACTTTTTTGCAGTGGTTTGTCTACCACACTGATGCACCACACCCAAGATTTATTGAGGGTGAGCTATTTGCTAGAGAGTATGATAGGATATCGAGAGAACTGATGGTCATCGATGATGAGTGGAGGTATCGTCATAGCTTGCCTTGGAGTATCCACCTCGGTTACCCTAGAGTATCTGTGAGTAGACTCTCTTGCAATGATGTCAGGGATCAAATGATATATCGTGATGAGTGGACTTTTAGAGTTATAGTTTTTAGTCGGGCTCGACGAGGCTATCGGGGGATTTAGTTTTAGGGATATGAGTTTTTCGTTTTTTAGGTATTTGAGTTGTAACAACATTTTGATGTATATAGTGCCGGTATTACTTAAATCCTGTAGTATGTTTGCTATGTATGTATGTATATATATGAACTCTTTGTAAGTATGAGGAGTTTTATTAATCAGCATTAATATAATTTTGGAAACTTGTTAGCATGATTCGTATATATATATATATATATACAGAATAGAATGTAATTCTTTCTAAGCAAGAGTGATTTGAGAATTATTAAACTTATAATTCAATTGATTTTTAATAATTACTTTCATGTGGGATATATCTAGATTCAAAAACTATGGATCGGAAATGGTTGTCTGCAAATCGTCTGTCTAGAGAATATAACGAAGGAGTGGAGTTTTTCATCAAGTTTGCAGTTGAACATGCTCGGGATTCTAGTAGAATAGTCTATCCTTATTTGAAGTGTGCTTATATTCAGCGTGTCAACGCTAATGATTTGAGAGATCATTTATTTGTGTATGGAATTGATACAAGTTACACTTGTTGGATATGGCATGGGGAAACAGAGTCTAAATATGAAAATGACGATATTAGGAGGGATAGTAGTGGATCATCATTTGATAACTATGAGGGACATTCGTTAGAGGAGATGACTCAAAAGGCTGAGGAAAGTGTTTGGGATTGTCCAAAAATGTTTGAGAAGTTATTGAATGACTCGGAGAAACCTTTGTACGGTGATTGTAAGACATTTACGTGATTATCCGCTACTTTAAGGTTGTACAACTCAAAGGCATGTAACAGATGGAGTGATAAGAGTTTCACAGAATTATTGTCACTTGTGAAGGATATGCTTCCTAATGATAACTCTCTACCCGATCGTACATATGTAGCGAAGAAGATTCTATCCTTTATGGGCATGAGATTGTATTTTACATCGCAATGACAATGCATCTTTGGATAGTTGTCCTAATCTTAAATGCAAAGCACCACGATACAAGAAGAACAAGGTGCCCACTAAGGTGTTATGGTATTTTACTATAATACCAAGATTAAGGTGGATGTTTAATGATATTGAAGATGCCAAGAACCTAAGATGGCATGCTGATGACAAGATAGATGACGGGCTTCTTAGACATCCATCTGACTCCACAATGGATAACGACTGATGGATTGTTTCTTAAATTTGGTAAAGAAGCAAGAAATGTGCGCATTGTGCTTTCTGTGAATGGAATGAATCCGCACAATCAAGGCAGCTACAGTTTATGGCTAGTGATTTTGGTTATATACAATTTACCTCTGTGGCTCTATATGAAACACAAGTATATGATGTTGTCTTTACTCATTTCTGGGCCAAACCAATCAGGGAATGATATTGATGTTTATTTGGCACCTTTTATTGATGATTTGAAGTTCTTATAGGACATGGGCGTTGAAGTATTTGATGCATATAGTGAAGAAAATTTCACTTTGAGAGCATTGTTATTCTGTACTATAAATGATTTTCCGGCGTATGGCAACTTGTCAGGTTATAGTTTGAAAGGCCATTATACTTGTCCGATATATGAGGAGAATACTTCATTTGTTTAGCTAACACATGGCAGAAAGACTGTGTCCTTGGGCATCGTAGGTTTTTACCGAAGAATCATCATTATCATAGGCCAAGAAAAGCGTTCAATGGATTCCGAGAAGAAGGGCAGGTACCAATCCAGTTGACGGGTCGACAAGTGTGGCTGAAGATGAAACATTTGAGTGTCAAGTTTGGGAAGAAGAATAAAGATAAGCCTCCATCAGTTGGGTGGAAGAAGATGTCAATATTCTTCAACCTTCCTTATTGGGAATCTTTCTACGTGAGACATGCCTTTGATGTGATGCATATTGAGAAAAATATATGTGACAGTCTTATTGGTACATTACTTAATGTTCTACACAAGACTAAAGATGGGATAAATGCTCGAATGGATATGGAAGAAATGGGTATTAGATGGGAACTGACACAGCGAGACAATGGAAGAAGAACATATTTACCACCGGCGTGTCATACTCTTTCCAGAAAAGAGAAAATTTCATTTTGTGAATTATTGTACAGTGTCAAGGTTCTGGAAGGGTATTCTTCAAATGTCAGAAGGCTCGTGTCGATGAAAGAGTTGAAATTAATTAACATGAAGTCTCATGATTGTCATATCTTGATGCATCACTTGTTGCCGATAGCTATACGTGGAATTTTGCCAAAACGTGTTCGAATTACTATCACGAGGCTTTGTTGGTTTTTTAAAGCCGTTTGCTATAAAGTTATACATCCTGATAGTTTGGACGCCGTGCAAAAAGGGATTGTGATTATTTTGTGCCAACTTGAAATGTATTTTCCACCGTCATTCTTTGTATTATGGTACATCTAACTGTTTATTTAGTTTATGAGATAAAGATGTTAGGACCTATTCATGGGCATTGGATGTACCCCTTTGAATGGTTTATGAAGTTGATAAAAGGTTATGTGAAGAATCCATATCGGCCAGAAGGATGTATTGTTGAGAGTTACTTGGTGGAAGAGGCAATTGAATTTTGCACAAAGTACTTGTCAAATGCTGAAGCTCTTGGTATTCCTAAGTCTCGACATGCAGGCAAATTTGAAGGACAGAGTATTAGAGGCAAACAGTATGGGCGTGTAGACCCTAACATGTTCCATAAAGCACATCTATATGTATTACACAACAGTGATGATGTTCAGCCGTACATTGAAGAGCATATGACTTCTTTACGGATTGAAAATCCATCAAAGACTGAGAAATGGATTATCAATAAACATAATCTTTCCTTTATTGATTGGATAAGAGATCGCATCATTTCACTCATCGGACATTCCCCAACTTTAATTTCTGAAACCCTGCATTGGTTGTCTTAGAAACCTCGTTATGAAGTTTTTCAATATACTAGTTATGTGATCAACGGTTGCACTTTTTATACAAAAGAACAAGATGGGAAGAGTACACTGTAGAACAATGGGGTGACTTTAGTGGCTGAGGTAATGCATGTTGCTAGTGCGAAAGACAAGAATCCAACTTATACAGAGATGAATTATTATGGTGTGATTGAACATATATGGGAGTTAGATTACACTGTATTTAAAATCCCTGTATTCGACTGTAGATGGGTTGATAACGGCAGTGGGGTTAGATATGAAGATGGATTCACATTAGTAGATCTTAATAGGGCAGGGCATAAGCAAGACCCATTCATCTTAGCATCACAAGTGACACAAGTATTCTATGTTACTGACCCTGCTGATAACAGATGGTCTGTAGTGCTATCTACGAAAAAAAGAAATGCCAACGAATGTGATGATGAAAATGATGCCAATTGGAATAAAGAGTGTGTCTCAGCTGTGCAAGCAACTCAATTATTAAACGATGATAACAATACAATTAATGAGGAGGAAATATATGTCAGGGATGATCATCGTGAAGTAATATATGTATCAGATCCTGAATCTAATCCAAAAACAAGGGGGAAAAAAGAAGGAAAAGAAGGCAATGAGGGTAATAATATTGTAACATATAATATCTATGTTGGTTTTTTTAAATGCATTTTTCAACTCAATTATTCTCAATACATAACATTCTAACATAATTTATTTATTGATTTTTTTAGAGATATGGCCAATAAAAATATTGATAGGGATAGCAGTGATAAAGAAGGGAAAAGAGGGCCGGCGATTATGAGAATCATCACAGATATGAGGAATAAAGGACAACTGGTCGAGTTGGGATGGAATACTTACAATCTTCCCATTGGCCCTTATGCAGACATGTTCATGACTTACATTTCACTTGTGACACGTAACCGTTTTCCTATCTCCTATAATAATTGGAAGCAGGTTCTAACGGGTCATAAGGAGCATATTTGGTAGGAAATCACAGTAAATATAATATTTTATGTAATCATTTTTGTATGTCAAATGTTATTAATTTTAATACATTAATATCGGTATACATTTATATGTCTTACAATGCAGAGAGTGTTTAATGTGCCAGAGAGTAGGAAGAAATGGCTTCTTAGACATTGTGGGGAGAGTCTAATAACATTTAGGTCATATTTAGCTCATAGGAAAATGTACAGAAAAAGGGATGGTCCTCTACGGCAGAATCCACCCAAACGATACGGTTTCATCGATCAAGAAAGTTGGAACCAATTTATTGCATATCGTCTTACGGGTGATTTTAAGGTATTTGTTAGATAATAATTAAATTTTTTTTATCGATCCTAGTATTGTGCATAATATTGAAATAACCATGTCACTATGTTTTGGCTTGTCACATAGGAAAAAAGTGCCAAAATAAAGAGATTGCGAAGCAGAATAAATACCGGCATAATATGGCTCACAAAGGGTATGCAGGCCTTGAAGAGGAGTTGGTATGTATTTTGTGATTTATCTATTTACAGTGTGCTGACGAATTTTATAATATTGATACATTATAAGAATATTTTTTGATTTCTAGCTCATAACCCAAGACTTAGACCCATGTACCTCGTCCATTAATATTGGTACATTATGGAAGAAGGCTAGAGCAACAATAGATGGATATATTAATGAAGATGTAGCTGTTGCAGCAACAAAAATTGTAAGTTTGTAGATATTTGGAACCCTGCTTACTTTTCTTTTAGGAAACTATTATATTATGCTTATTCATGTAAGCTAAATTTACATATATTATATACATTACAGGACAAACTTCAAGCGTCAGATGGTGAGGAGGGGGTAGACCAATATAACATTGTATCACAGGCTATAGTAATTGTAGAACACCCTGGAAGACATAGGGGTCTTGGATTAGGTGTTACGAGAACGAGCGTACGTGGTCGATCTCGTGGTTCTCGTAATACTGATGAGCAAGTCGCCATCCTCACACAGAAATTGAACGTGGCATTTCAACGGATGGCAACAATGGAGCAAGAGTTGTCATTTATTAAATTCCAAGGGTATAAGCCATCCGATTCAGTCGACCATGATCAGCTTCACATTCCTAATGTAAATAGTGTCAGAGATAGTTGTGAAGCTAATGCATGTCTTTCTTCTCTTTCCGAGGTAAGCATTACATAACTATGAATTGTTATTAAATGTATTCAGTGTCATAAATAATTAATAATGTGTAATATTTTCGTTTAGGGTTTGCATAAATGTGACTTGTTAGCGAATGACCTTTCAACTCTTTTGGTGAAAGGAAGGGTCTGCATCAATCACAGTACCCAAACGCAAATTGTCCACGGGTACAAATTAGCCCTAATTATAAGGCCGGTGAGTATTGACACTCCAATTATTTGTACTGCACCCTTGCCTTGTTATAAAGAGGACAATAAGGCAACCACAGTGCTAGAAGCTCATGAAAGCTTCGTGCCTTGGCCTGTGAATCAGATACGTCTCAATACTGAAGAGGTATTGATATTCGATATCATCATTAGACCTTGTTTAGTAGTTACACTGTTTATACCTTTTTCACATATATATGCTCAATACATATTTTGTTTATTATTATTATTATTATTTAAGGACTCAAAGAAGAAGACTGCTCCTGCTAGTAAAACCAAGAGAGGTACTAGTAGAACGAGCAACACAAAAGAGGGCGCTGCCAAAGGAAAGAGAGCTAAATCTAAAAAATCAGTTGCCCCACAAAAGATTCCTTCTTCGAAAATATGCCAACCTCCACCAGCATTAGCTTTATTGTATTTCTATGCCCAAAACTACCTCGGGAATAATTATATTTCCATTTATTGTCATCTTGAGTATGTTGGCAGGGACAATGCTACTTACATGGTATAAACGGTTGACATAAGTGACATTTATAATCAGGAATGGATGTCAACCACAAGTGTCGCCGTTTATGTCACGTAAGCATTATTTCATATTTTAGATTTTAGTACTCTTGGAGAAATGGAATTTTTATGACCTCTTATATAAGTTATTAGTTATTAATAAATATGCATTGTTATTGTCGTCCATATATAGGTTGGTAGCTAGTCGCGCTGCGTTGGAGGGAATGTTGTTCTCTATTGTGTTTGTGTGCCCATACTACATAGCTAACAGTAGTACAATAACAGAGTGTAGGTACATAAACTATTTAGCGGATCGCATTTTGATTGAAGGACACAACAAGCTCTACCTCATTCCTCACCTTGCAACTGAACATTGGGTTTTGTACGCCGTCCGACCTGATCTTAATAAAGTTCATGTGTTTGATTCCCTTTGAACCTATGACGTGCCTTTTGAGGTCGCTCGTCGTGGTGGGAAGGAATTTATCGACATGTTAGTATACTTTTCACTTCTTACTTCATTAGCTTATTTATACATATATATATATTCTACTTTCATTATTTGAGGTATATATACTTACAATATTATGTATCCAACTCAATTTATTAGGGCACTACGGACGGAATATCAAAGGAGAGGTGGGAATGGTGTCCCAAACCCAAAGAATCTTCAATATGAGCCTATCATGGTAAGTAGGAAGATAACTATTTTGTATTTTGTTTTAATTCAAATTAATATATAATAGTTAGAGAGCTAACTGAATTCATTTGACAGTGTCCACAATAGCAAAACGACGATGATTGTGGATACTATGTATGTAGAGCAATGGATCTTATAGTCCAAAATAGATCGGTTAACATAGATCCAAGCCATGTATGTTTGCTTTTCCATATTTTTCTATTAATGAATCATGACATATATATTTTTGACCTAATGGCTAACTGTATATTAATTGAAACATGGGCGTTGTAGTTTTTCACTGATGACTATGAATGAGGCCAGCAATACATTGTTGATGAAATTGATGAAGTTAGAGACCAATGGGCCAAGCACGTGCACTCATTCATTCGGTATTAGGTAGCGATCTATATATTCTACATGCATTTTCAAGTTTGTATTTCATCTACATCTTTCGGTCTTCCAGCCTAGATCTGTGAACTCTTTACTTTGGGGTGTAGAGCTACCAAGTTGTGGTATGCCTACTAATTTTTATTCCTAAGTATAGTTGGTGTATTGAGACATGCATACCAATTATAGATTAATTGAAATTATGGTGTGATTGCAGATTTGGTATGAATTGATGTTATTTTACATTGCAGATTTGGTAATTGTTTGAACATACAACTGTGTATATGGGCAAGAACAAAACAAAAAAATGCTAAAAAAAAAACATGTAGTTTTAATAACAGTTTTTTTTTAAGAACCGTTATTAAAACTCCTTCTAATATCATATTTATGCTCATTTAATACGTATTAGAGGGTTTAATAAACGCATAATCAATGACCGAAATGGTAATTCGATGATGTTTTAACAACGGTTTTTGTATTAACCGTTATTAATACCTAGTTTTCAACAACGGTTTTTTCATATAAACCGTTATTAAAACCTTATTTTTAACAACGATTTACTGAGAAACCGTTATTAAAACCTTCTTTTTAACAACGGTTTTTACTTAAAAATCGTTATTAAATATGAAGTTTATGCACATATTCACGGGTTTTTGTGTATTTTTCATGACGGTTATGAAACGTTATTAAAGATTTAATAACGGGCGATTCAATAACGGTTGAAAACCGTTATTAAAACTATAAAATAACCGTTATTAAAACCCCTTTCTAGGGTAGTGATAGGAGATAACTTGGTAACCTAAATTGAGTAAGGGATAATTTGGTAATTATGCAACACGGAGGGTAATATGGTAATTTATCAAGTAAGGAAGGGATAACTTAGCAAATATATAAGTAAGGGATAAATGAGTATCTAACATGTCGTTGTGATTGCCGAATTTCGTGATATGACCCAAATAACGTTGAATAGCAAGGTAAGAGTATTTGATAATTAGTAAGTATCACAAGAACGAATCCTAATTTAGAATTAGATGAGATTATGATGGCCTTAATGATTCCTTTATGTTGCCTTGGATAACCATCTAAATAAGAAATATCTAACGATATCAGAACGATTGAAAGTGATTAAGTATCTAGTTGTTGTACTTTTGTGATCATATTAATTAAGACACTAATACTTAAAGTGAAAGACCTCGAGATTGGGAATAGTGGCTCTTTAGGGGTCGCTACCCTAAAGACGTGATTTAGCCCACAGTTATTCTGGTATTTGCTAGTGTGCCTTTGTTCCCCAGCCGGGCCATATATCTTACTCTATCTAGCTCTACGGACCTATTTAGGGGGTATTCATACTTATGGATTAGGTGTCCTTATCGGTAGGGTACTTAATTAGCTTTATGCACCAGTACGACCAGGGTACCTTTTCGTCCCTGGGTTGATAGTTGAAGGGTACTGAGTAGCTCATATGCACCAGTGCGATTGGTGTAACTTTGTGTCCTGGGATCTTGATCCCCCTATCGAGGCAAATAAATAGAAGTGTTGTGCTGATTAAAAAAGGAAAGCACTAATCGTGAAAGTGAAAGATTAATGAGCCGAGCCTAGTTGAATTATATTATGAGTACCGATCAATTGGATATAATAGTGACCCAGGTGTGTATTGCCCTGGATGGTGTATATCTGTAATCCGGTCCACCGGCTATAATAGTGGGGGTCCCGAGCTCAATAAATTTGATTTGGTTGTGAATAAATTATGGAAAAATACTAATCACTTATAGTTGAACACCCTGTGACTTAGGGCCAGACCGATCCACCGACGAATAATAGTGGCCAAGAGTGTTCTGTCCTAGAGACCGATCCATCGGCAAAAATGGTGGTCAGAAGCGTTCTGCCCTGTATGTATTCTGGTCCACTTACTATAATAGTGGGGTTCCCGCACTCACACAGATATTTATAATCCAATAAGATTGATAATGATGGACTAAGGGCTTAAGGCCCATAAGTATCGATTGTTCTCTATGACCTATTTAATATCTGATTGATTTGTTAAGTATGTGGATGTATGAATGTAGATATTAAGTATTTACCTTTCATTATGTACATATATAGTATCATATGTTGCATTGCAGGCCTGCTATTAGGTGTATTTTAAAGGGTTACTCAATACCGTAGTACTAAAGGGTTTCATTCATGGGACCCCTGCCTATTCAATGAGCAGTGTCCCTTATAGGTCCTTTTCAGGTGTTATTCAAGTGGACTCTTGGAAAAGAGCGTAAAGTACCATCTAGAATATCTTGAGAGTGTACTCTTTCTCCTTTAAAATTTATGGTTTCAATGTATTTGTTGATTTGTAACCACCACTGGTGGATTTTTATTATTGTAAAGTGTTATATACGTTACTCTGATTTAAATATGTTTGAGTTTGTCGTAAGTTGTACTTTTCACTTTTAGCCTTAGCACTTGGTACTAAAACGGTAGGAGTGAACCGGTTTGGTACTAAGTGTGGTGGTAATATCTCCAAAATTTACATCTTCATTACTTCACTTCTGCTGATTATTTTAATAAAACTAAATTTTTCAAGAGTGAATTTTGGGGGTGTTACACTAACAACCTGTAACTTTAAATTTCAACCATACAACATATAATTTCAATTTTCAATCAAATAACATGTAATTTCAATTTTCAATAAAACAACTTGTAATTCCAAGTTTTTAACTTGTAATTTCAATTACCAATACCTGCCTTAGCTACAAAAGTCCAACAACAATCAAATACCAGTATTAAAAATGAAGTGATTAATAATTAACCTCATTTCGAAGAAATATTAAAAGATCTATAAATAATAAAAATAAAAGATATTACATATTTAAACTTTAAAATTGATATATTAATATACTAAGTAACGAGAGAGATGAGTGAGGAGCCAAAATTAGGTAGAAATATGCATATTTAAACAAAAAACTAATGGATTTTCTGCTAATTATTAGAAAAAAAATCTATTTTATCAAAAACAATAAGTTAGAAATACAATTTAATCAATTTTAAACCAAAGCTAATAACCAACAAGTGAAAAAATCAAATATAACTCAATTTTATAAATTATTCTTAAAATTTATGACTTTTAAGCTTGAAATGAAAATTCAGGCAATTCAAACCAATTAACCATAATTGAAGGATCAAAAATACAATTAAACAAATTCAGACAATTAATTTTAGCAAAAAACATCACAATATTGACCAATTCCAGAAAATCACTTTCAGAACTAGGGTTTTAGCCCCAAAACATAATTTGGTCAAATCATATTAATTTCTTCAAATTGAAAGTTTAGAAATACAATTAGACATATTCTATAACATATTTCAAAATAACCTAATGATCAATCAAATTTCAAAATCGTAAGAGTTTTGACCAAGAAATCCGATTTCAATTGATTCTACACAAATTTCTCAAATTAACAAATACAACCTACAAGTAAGCACATAATATCAAAAATATCTTAATTGGATAAATTCGAACAATTCAAACATAACTAGGATAAAAATTCCAAAATCCTTGAAATCGACTTAATTAACCCAAATCAATCCAACCAAAATACACAAACAACGTATACAACTTAATCCCACTACTCAATTTGGCTTAACAAAAGCCAATCACATCAAAATCAATTCAAATTAGAAGTTAGGGTTTGAAAATTATACCTATGAATCAAGCTAGCTAGGGCTCATTAGATCCAAGCAGAGGATCAATTGGTTGTTGGAATGGTTTTTAGACGATGCTGGTGTTCTTATGTTGATGTCACTTGTCACCGATCGCTGGAAGGGGTGGTTGTGGAGGTCTCGAACTGTTGGGCATTGTTGCTCTACTTGATAGCTACTAGCGTCCCTCACCAATTTTGGTGTTGCTGAAATTGACTTACGGCTATCTGAGGTGGTGGTGTGGAGGAGTGATGGTGAATGAAGGTGGAGGTCAACAATGCTGGAGCGAGGTCAAGCGACATGCTTTGCTCCCCTGCTCGCTCTTGTTGTTGCGCTCGCTAGTTGCTATAATGCATGCTAGTGTGATCCTTAGCTCATGAAGGTTTCTCTGCCAACCTCAGCACTAGGTGGTGGTGGTTTGTGGTTAGAGACGGAGGGAGTGGAGCTGGGTCAAAGTTAGGAGAAGATAGGGGAGTAGAAGGTCGGGGTATAGGGTTTGATTTCACGCAGAAGAAAAATAATGGGGAGAGGGAAGATAGTAGGGGGATGTTTTTTTTTTTTAACTTTAGTAAATATTTAAAAAAAAAGACAATTAGAAAACTTTCAATTAAGATAAATCATAATAGAAATACACTCATAAAAACTATAAACAGTTTTTCAGATAAAAATAAAAGACTTATCCAAATAAATATTTTTATTTTAAATAAATCAAAACGCTCATTAAAATAAAAAATACAATGAAAACATAATATTTAAAATAAATCAAACGAAATGTTTTTATAAATGTTTGAGCGACTAAAAATAAACTAAAACATTTTCAAAAAGTCATCATAAGCCAAAATGGAAAAAAAAATGCAGAGAAAAACATAAATAAGTTGTAAAAATCTTTAATTTAATATATTTTTTTAAGATCTTATTGACCTCGTAAAAAATAAATAAATTTAAAGATGAAAGTATTTATTACGGATAAAGATAATAAAAGGTTCTACAATAGATGACATTAAAGATAATATTTCAAGTATATGAGAGAAATATTCTTATAATAGTTTAAATGACTAAAAATAATTTAACACATTTTTAAAAAAGCCATCTATAAACCCTGAAAAAACAATTCTATTAATAATAAATAGTTATTATAATATTGACTATAATAATTATAATTTTTTTCTTACAAATAATATAATTAATTTTTCTGCTACTGATATTATTATCATTATCTAATAATATTATTGAGTAATAAATTAAATAATAATTAGTAATATTCTAAAATATTTAATATAAAATTGATATTTTATATTGTATTATTAAGATAATATTAATGATAATTTATAATAAAAAAAATAATAATAATCATTATTAATAATTAATAATAAAATAGATAATTAATATAATAATTGTGAATAATTATTAGAAATAATTAATATAGAGAAATAAAATATAAATATGAATAATATAAATATTTATCATAATTTTCAATAATTAGTAGTAATATTTTTTTACTAAAAATTAATAATAATAACAATAATAATAATAATATCCTAAAATAATTATTCTTGGTAATAATTAACTAAGAAGTATATTAATAAGAATAATATAAATCATTATTTTAAATAAATTAATAATAGTATATAATAATTACTAATGTTTTATTAATAATGTGAATGATTATTGATAATATTTATTATTATTAAGATAATATAAATTTGAATGATAATTTTTAGTATTTAACAATAAATTAATTTAATAGTAAGAGTACCCACAAAAAAGGAGTAAAAAAAACTCAATATAATTTTTAAAATTAGAAAGTAATATTTTTGCTTCTTTTAAACTCTAACTACACAACAAAGACTCAATGATATAATACTAAAATATACTATATTATCAATCTATATCCCACCACAAACTACTAAAATATTTACTTAATTAATTATATTGTTGATGATTTTTTTTTTGCATGACTAAATTTTTTTGAGATGGGTCATTTTTTTGCTCTCTACCATATTTTTTTATTCTTTTATCCTGTTGGTGTAGTGCTTTCCACCGAATCATGGGATGAAAAAAAATTTTGTACCTCTATTATGGACAATCTAAGTGGTAGTACATATAACATATATTATTTCATTATAATTATTGAAAGACACCATTGTGAACAATAATAATATAAAAAATTAGAAATAAAATAATAATATATGTAAACTATTATATCTAATAATGAATAATGAATTAATTATTATTATTATATTAACAAGAATAGAATTAATCATTATTAAAATTATATAAAAACAAATATTATTGTTGTATTTCATAAATACTAATACCAACGGATGTATGAGTGGGTATTAATTATATTAATATAATGTTACTAATAACCATAGATATAAGAGAGGATACAATATCTGTTGGTATAATATATTAATACTAATAGATAAACAATTTGTATTGAAAAACTTATATTATTATCCACAAAAAAATTATTTATTAGTATTAATAGCTTTTATGGATAGAAAAAAATATTGTATCTAAGTTTCTGGTAGCAGAAGTAATTATTTTGTAGTGTTTAAAAAACATATTCGGGGTCTAGGACGGAGGCAACGTCAGTAAAAAACCTTTTTGGAAGTAAGCTAAAATCGAAACCCGTGATAACTTTGTGGGGCGAGACAACGCCTGTCAAACAACATTATCTCCTTGACTTTGAGGCGACCATTTATTGCCGCTTCGATTACTCGCGTTGCACGAGGACAGAAAACAAAATCGTCCCGAAGCATGTTTGATGCTGATGCACCAACCTGGATATTTCATCGCTACTTTAGATATTTTACAGTCATTGGCAATTCGTAGCGAATTAGAGGTGCTAAATGGATCGGAAGAGCCAGGTTATATGGGGTCAGATTATTTTTGGAACAGATTATTTTTTTTTTATATTTTATAAGTTGGTTGTGAGTTGAGTTATTTCGACTTCAGATTATTTTGTGTTATCTAATTATTTAGATTTGGATTTGAGTCATTATAGATAACAATTGTATCAGATTAATTTATCTGATTGAGTTAAGTTTTGTTTGAGATATTTTGGATTCAAGTCGGATCAAATTTAGATTATTTCGGATTAACTTGTTAAGTCAGATTGGGTTAGATTTAGAGATGTAAACGAAGTGGATTTTATCTAAAATTATATTAATTTTATATGTCGGATATTTAAACGGATATAGATAAGTGGATATAGATGATGAAAAAAAAATCCTCATTGAGATCGGGTACAGATACAGGTATGGGATATCTGTACCCATAATTGTATCCATATCCTTATCTATTTATTAGATATATAATTATCCTTTTACCCTTAATTTTAAAATAAATATAATATAAATTAAGGTTAAAATTATCATTTGGCTTAACTCTAAATGAATTTATCATTCGAGTAATGGATTTATCCGCTAGATAATATCTATTAACAGGTATAAACGGATTATCTGTCAGAAAACAAATATACAATAGATACAGATATGTATGTATTAGTAGATATCCGTTCGAGATAAGAGTGCGAGTATAGGTATAATACCCCCAAAATTCACTACTAAAAAATTTCATTTTATTAAAATAATTAATGGAAGCGAAATAATAAAACTATAAATTTCGAGGATATTACCGCCACACTTAGTACCAGACCGGTTCACTCCTACCGTTCCAGTACCAAGTGTTAAGGCTAAAAGAGAAAAATACAATGTACGAGAAACTCAAACCATAATTAAATCAAAGTAGCGTAAATAAAAATTTACAAGAATAAAATCCACCAATGGCGGTTACAAAAATAAGGACCACATTAAAACTGGGATTTAAAAGGAGAAAAAGTACAACCCTAGGACTTTCCGAATAGTTCCTTACGCTCTTTTCCATTGCCCACTTGAATAGCACCTAAAAATGACCTACAAGGGACACTTCTCATTGAATAAGCAGGGGCCTCACGAATGGAACCCTTCAATATTATGGTACTGAGTAGTCCTTTAAAGCACACTAAAAAGCAAGCTCGCAATGCCACACATGATACAAAACTATATACATATATAATAAGATGTGCATATATAACATTCACATACTTAACAAGTCCATCAAATATTAATAGGTCAAAACGTGCAATCGATAGTTCTAGGCCTTAAGCTATTAGTCCATCTTTATTCAATCATCTCTCGGATTTTATATATCAATGTGAGTGTAGGAACCCCACTATTATAGCCGGCGGATCGGTTACATACAGGACAGAACGCACCTGACCACTATTATATGTTGGTGGATCGATCTTTAGGGTTAGATGCTTCTAGTAGCTATTATGCCGGTGGATCAGTTTAGCCCTGACTCTCATGGTGTTCTACTGTAAGTACTTAGTGCCTTTTATATATCTTATCAAACTTAGGGTTCGGTTTATCGAGGTCGGGATCCCCCACTATTATAGCCGGTAGATTGGTCACTTACAGGGCAAAATGCACCTGACCACTATTATATGTCGATGGATCGGTCTTTAGGGCACCCTGGCACCTAGCCACTATTATGCCGGTGAATCGGTCTAGGCCCGGTTCAATAATATTCTACTTTAAATGATTAGTGTCGTACTATGTCTTATTCAAAAGATTTCACCCTAAACATGCATGACTAACATCATCTACGCTTATCCTCCCAAGAGGGCTAGTCCCATATCTTTAGACTTCTACACCTCCTTTCCGACATCCTTTCCTTATTCCACTTGCTCACACTGGAAGCCCAACTCCTAAGTGTATAGGTTAAAGCCCACTACCTTATACCTCTAAGTCCACTCGCTGTTTTATCCTAGGGTTTTTTCTAGAAACCCTAATTTGGGACTATGTAGTCCATCCTTCTCTACCTCACACAACACAAATTGTTTTAACATCCCACACATCATAACTCTTAGATTCAACCCTCATTATCTCACTTTACTCCCCCAAATACACGTGTGACCATGAAACCCTAGGTGGCCATGCCAAACCCTATCCTCCTTTCCACATGTCACCCTTATACTATCCCACGTACTATTTTTCACCCAAAGCCTCCAATCACCCAAACAACTCTTCCATTACCTTCCTTACACTCCAAGGCAACTTTCCATACGTAAAGTTCATTCTCATGTAAACCCTCAAAGTCTTCATGCGAAACCCTAAAACTCCCATGTGAAACCCTAGATTCTCTCATGCAAAGTTCATCCACTTTATTTTGCTCAAAGTCCCCTTTTATTCTTCCTCTCATGGATCAAGGGATATTTAGGTCAATCCCATATTCTTTGGTCAACTTACTTCCCCTTGGTTCACTTACTTTTCATTTTTCTTTTTCATCCTTCCACCCCATATCACTACATTAATTATCCTAGCATGCATATCATAAAAAGGGTTATATCACATCACATCACAATTCACAACACAAACAATTTGTACACATGCCATAAGAGAAAACAAGAGCATACTTCAAATCCAAGCTGTGCTACACATAAAGAGTTATAACAATAGCACAAGATATACAACATATCATTATACAGGCATCCAAGGCACATAAAATACATAACACACATAAGGACTTAGCGACACCCTTACTCGGTTTAGATTACCAAGTTATCTCCCATACTTATTAGGTCACCAATTACCCTTCGTAATTGTTACACTTATCATATATCCCATTTGGTTGATTAGATTACCAATTTTCCCTTCTCCCTTATTATAATTACCAAATTACCCTTTAGTTGGTTAAATTACCAAATTGTGCTTCCTTATTATTATAATTACCAACTTACTCATCTCCATTATCATAATTACCAAATTACCCTTCTCCATTATCATAATTACCAAATTACCCTTTAGTTGGTTAAATTACCAAATTACCCTTCTCAATTATCATAATTACCAAACTACCCTTATCTATTATCAAAATTTTCAAATTACCCTTTAGTTGGTTAAATTACCAAATTACCCTTCTCCATTATCATAATTACCAAATTACCCTTTAGTTAGTTAAATTACCAAATTACCCTTCTTCATTATCATAATTACCAATTTACCCTTTTCCATTATTATAATTACCAATTTACCCTTCCTTCACACCAAACTACCATTTTATCCTTCTCGTTTAGTAAATTATCATTTTACCCTTTCTTTACACCAAATTACCATTTTAACCTTCTACTTTCTTAAATTACCATAATACCCTTAACTTCCAAAATTACCATAATACCCTTTTGCTTACAAAATTATAATTTTGCCCTTTTGCTTACAACATCACCATTTTTCCCTTTTACTTCCAAAATTACCATTTCGCCCTTTATTTACAAAATTACCATTTTACCCTTTCTTACATCACTTTTATTAAGTTATCATCACTACATGAATATTAATATTAATACTCCATTCTCATCATCCAATTCCACCAATTATTATACATCAACAATATACTCATTAACATCCACACATATTCAGCCACACTCTTGCACAAGTCATATCACTAAAATGCCCCTAGGGCTCACAATAATATTATTCATGGATCAATGGTCACAATAACATAATATAACATGGATAAGTACTCAACGTTTTCATTAATAACCAAACTATTTCCTTAAGCAGTATTTCCACATATAGCATATAAACTAACATGCTTTCTTTTTTTATCAATCACTATAAGCAACTAAATATAATATATTAAACAATATATATCATGCAAAATAACATATTAAAACCCTAATGTGCTAGCATACGTTTATCCATGCGTTTAAGTGGGGTTTAATGATTACTTTAATTCCCACAAAAATTGAACCTTACTAGTATCCCCGTTAAAGATTCAAACTTTGATTAGCAAAACTAATACTTAAAAATAATATCAATACTTATCATATTAGAAATGAGAAAACCAAAGCATAAGACTTTATAAAACTTAATTAATGAAGTACTTAACTTAAATATTATTATACCTTAAAATTTATTACTAAATTAAACCAAGGAATGCAGCAACTCATGCTGCTCATGCAGCATGAGTTGCATGCAAAACAAGGGAGAAAAGGCTTAAAGGTGGCATAAGGAGAAGAAGAGGGAGTCAATTTTGGGTTAGGGTTTTGGGGCTAGGAAAGAGGGTAAGTAGGGGAGGATTTAGGGTAAGGGAAGGGTGCAGGGGTGAAGAGACGGTGTAGGTGGTGGTGAGGGATAGATTGTTAGCTGCCAAGGGTGGCAGCAGCAAGGCTGCGAAGGTGTAACACCCCCAAATTTACTACTAAAAAATTTTGTTTAATTAAAAGGGTTTAGCAGATGCGAAAAGATAAAACCGTAAACTCAGGGGCATTACCACCACACTTAGTACCAGATCGTTCACTCCTACCATTCCAATACTAAGTGGTAAGGCTAAATAAAGTTAACATTAAACACGAATCATTAATAAAACACAAGTCATACAGAAATCAGAGTGCGATTTAGGATTACAAACCAAAGAGTACGTGACTAGGGTTTTTCAGACATAAAGCAAAGTACAAAAACACAACTAAAATATGATGATACAAGGTCCAATAAAAGAAATAGAGTCCGATCGAGTCGCTCTCAATCCCCAAGTCAGGTTTAGGCTCAACGCTCAGCCCCATCCGATGCCTCGTAAGTGTCATAGGCATTAAAGACGTCGTCCCCTACTTGCACAAGCTCAGATAGGTCTTCTGCTCGTAGGAATGAGCAACACCCATGAAACGGGTGATTAGTACGCTACGTACTAAGTAAGGTAACAGATGCGCTAAGGCCAGCATACAAGACACACAACACAGTATACATGGCATAATCACATGAGCAACATGTAGTAAAACAGATAATAAAGGCCAACTACGGTCCGGATAGACTTATTCTTTAGATCTCTGGTAAATATAGAGTCGATTCACATCATAGTCTTTATCAATCCAAGTGAGTGCGGGAACCCCACTATTATAGCCGGTGGATTGGTCATGCAGGGCAAAATGCTCCTGGCCACTATTATTCGCCGGTGGACCGGTCTGGGCCCGACTCACATGGTGTTTCACTGTAATTACTTCGTATCTTTCCCATATCTTATCACAATTATGTTTGGTTTGTTGAGCGCGAAAACCCCCACTATTATAGCCGGTGGAACGGTCATGCAGGGTAAAATGCGCCTGGCCACTATTATTCTCTGGTGGACTGGTCATACAGGGCACCCTGGCTCCTAGCCACTATTATTCGTCGGTGGACCGGTCTGGGCTCGGCTCAACAATCTTTCTCTTTAAATGGATAGTATCTTATTTGTGTCTTATTCAATAAGCAATTCGCCCTTGACATACATGTCACCAACATTCTACTTCTATCCTCTCAAGGGGGTCCGTCCCATATCTTGAGACTCATGCGCCCCTTATCACACCCCAACATCCATTCCCCCTTAAACCTATAGAAAATGTAACACTCCAACTCCTAAGGGTGTGGGTTAAGGCCCAACACCTCATAACATCAACTCCACCTACTATCACCCTCTAGGGTTTTCCCTTGAAAACCCTACTTGGACCTATGTGGCCCAACTTTCTCCCACTTACACTATCATTACTTCATTCCTTGCCTCGCATCTTGTCTCAATTAGATCACATCCCAAAACATATCACTTTACCTCTCGACTTCGTATATGACCGGAAAAACCCTAGTTGGCCACCTCAAACCCTAGTACCTTTCTTCTCCCACAAGTAACTTCTCTCTTTTCACCCAAAATATCTTCTCTCCCATGGAACCCATACTCGCCCCTTATATAATAAATTCTCACTTTGAACCCGTACTCCACTTTTCCTGAATCATCTTTGCTCCCACATTTTCAGATTACTACTCTCCCCCAAAACCCTAATCGGGTCCCTTAGACACCCTTACACCAACCTACGTACTATTCTTCATTCCAAGTCTCCAATCACTCCACAACTCTCCCTTTAGCTTACTAACACCCTAAATCAACTTTTTTCACGTAAAGATCATCCCCATGTGAGATTTATCCACTCCATGCAAACTCTCAAAGTCCCATGAAAATTTTAAGACTCCCATGCATGGTTCCCATCTTTCATTCATTTTGGTCATTCCTTCCTCTTTAATTTCCCTTCATGGATCATGAGGTATTTTGGTCAACCTCATATCCCTCCTTAGTGAACTCACTTCCCATTTTCTTTTTGTTTTTCCTTTCATTTCCATATCATATTATCAATGGTCCTATCATGCATGTCCTAGAGGGCCATAACATATCACATCATAATCACCATATATACATATAACACACATGTAATAGGAAAACATATACAAACATACTTCAACTCCAAGCTGCGCTACTCATAAGACAAGTTAATGACAATCATGTAATACACGACGTAACATGATATAAATCATCCAAGGCATACAAGTCACATAACACACATGGGCCTTAGCTACATCCTTACCTAAAGCGACGCCGGGCTTGGAGCACGCTCCTACGACTCCTTAGGGTTTTGGCTCAATTCACCTATAAGAGGAAAAATACTAAGGATTAGTTTTCCTCCTACCAAAAAGTATCATTACTCCTTATTTTAGTCTAAGATTAGGATTGTTATTATTAAAGGGAGTATTATACGTGAAAACTAGGATTTTTATCTTCAAGTTAGCCTACTAGATATTACTAGTCAAAATATGTTTATGTTAATATTTATTACTATACTTACATTATTAAACCTAATAGCTTTATTCTTCTAATAATAGCACTAATACTAGTTATAGCAAAATAGTGACAATAATAATAATAATAGTAATGTTAATGCTTATAATGATAGAAACCCTAGCATTTTTAAGGCTAAGTCTAATAATAGTATTAGGGTTAAAATAATAGTATAATAATTACAATACCAACAAAGTACAATATTCCTAAAGATAATAATGATAAAATTTATATTTTGAATAATGATAATATAAGGGTTCAAATATTTTTGTCACAATAATAGTAATAAAATAATAACAATAATAATAGTAATAACTAATAATGATACCATAGTAACAATGTTAGTGCTAAAGGCATTAGGAATAATATATTAATGATATTCTAATATTAAATAGTAAATTACTAAGGCTTAAGTATTCTTCCTCTTTAATGACAAAACGATAATACTCCAACTTTGGTTTAAATAACATTAATAATAATAATAATAATAATATTAATAATAGTAGTAGTAGTAGTAGTAGTAGTAGTAGTAGTAGTAGTAGTAGTAGTAATAATAATAATAATAATAATAATAATAATAGAGATAACTATATTAATACTAAAGTTGTTATTAATAATAATAATGGTAGTAGTAGTAGTAGTAGTAGTAGTAGTAGTAGTCGTAGTAGTAGTAGTCGTAGTAGTAGTAGTAGTAGTAATAATAATAATAATAATAATAATAATAATAATGATAACCATTTTAATGTTAAATTTGTAGCCTTTTTAAATAGTTTACCCTAGTTATAAGTATTTTCTGAAATTAGGTTAGGAAATAAGGGGGGTACATAATAATAATATTAGTAATGGTAATAATAATAATAATAACCATGATAATACAACACTAATAATAATAAGAATAATAATAATAGTAATATTAAGGATAATGCTAATAATATTAAATAAAATTATTAACACTTATAGAAAATAGTTTAGGGGCTGGGGAAGTTGGAGAACCACCTAAGGTTAGTGGTGGAACCGGCGGCGGTGCGTGGCGGCGATGACAGCAGCGGTGGAGGAGGAAGAGAGGGGAAAAATGGATATGTAGGTAAGAGAGAGGGAGTGGAGGGGTGTTCGAGGTGGAGGAAGGTGCAGCAGGAGAAGAGGGGTGGGATGAAGGTGGTGGTGTAGCTAGGAGTGGTGGCGCACGGTGGTTGGTGCGGTGACCGAAGGTGGTGGAAGATGGGGGAGGTAAAAGGAGAGGGAGGCAGGAGGAGATGACGGTATGGGAAGGTAGGGGAAGGTTCCTTGGGTGGTTTGGAAGGTGGAGGAGGTGCTGGTTGCGGCAAGGGTGGCGGCAGAAGGCGGCGCGAGGGGCGGCGAGGGGTTGGAGTGGCTGCTCGGGTTGGCGACTTTGCACTGCTGAGGCAGCACATGCAGGGCGAGATAGGGGGTGATGGTGGCTTAGTTTTGTAGAGGGAAGTGCATGGATGGTTTTGGTGGGTGGCGTTTGCGGCAACGGTCGTCAAAGGCCGCAGAACAAGGGGCTGTTTGGGAGGCGGTGAGCGGCTGGGGTTCCTGGGCTGCGACAAAGGAGGCTCGACCCAAGCTGTTAATGGGGGGTATTTATAGGCTAATTGAGGAGGAAAATGACAAGGGAAGAAGAAGACATGCGGAGTAGGTGTGGCAGGACCACTAGCCGGCGGTGGGAGGCGGTGCAGTTTGCCATGGCAGGTTGGGTCGGGGAGGGGGAGAGAAAAAGGAAAGAGATGGGCACGCGGGGTGGGTAGCTATGGGGCTTCTTGGGGTCGAAAAAAGGAAAGAAAATGACAGGATGAACAGGGGAGGATGATCGGCGTTGGGCTGGTGGTTGTGTAACACCCCAAAATTCACTACTTTTTTTTTTGAAAGCGGAAGTAATTAAGATAGAAACACTTAAAACCTGTGAATTCTGGGAATGTTACCGCCACACTTAGTACCAGACCGGTTCTCTCCGACCGTTCTAGTACCAAGTGCTAAGGCTAAGGGAAAGATTTACATTAAATTTAAATCAACAGTTCATAAAAGAACTCAAAAGATCATACCTTAAAATCAGAGTACGCATAAACGTTTATAAACGTAATAAAATAGAAATCAGAGTGCGAAAACAAAGAGGATAAATACTCCAATACAAAGAAATAATAGCAGGAAATAAAATTACATAAAGACTGAAATACGGCCACAACTCTCTCGAACCTGAGCCAACCACAACTCAACACACAGCCCCACCGGATATCTCACCCACCTGCACAAATCAGAAGGGCATACTACTCGTGGCAATGAGCAGCACCCATGAAAAGGGTGATCAGTACGCTACGTACTGAGTAAGGTAACCGAGCACTAAGGCCGACACATAAGCACATAATCCATGCAGAAAATAACAGGGCATAATCCAACATAACAACATAAAGGTATATGAACAATTCAGATAAAAGTACAAAGGCCCATATAACCCAGATTAATCATTTAATTAATCTCTTATCAGAATCCGATTCACACCATGCCTTTTATCAAATCCATGCGAGTACGGAAGCCCCCACTATTATAGCCGGTGGATCGGAGGCACATAGGGTATCATACCCTAACCACTATTATAGCCGGTGGATCGGATACACATAGGACTACGCATCCTAACCACTATTCCTAACCGGTGGATCGGTTGGCTCCGGCACGCATGGTGTTCCACTATAAGTAATTAGTATCTTTTAGGCATTTTAGCAAAACTCTGGTTTGCGGTTGTTGAGCTTGGGAACCCCCACTATTATAACCGGTGGATCGGTCACACATAGGGTAAAAACCCTAACCACTATTCCGAACCGGTGGATCGGTTGGTCCCGTCTCAACGATCTTCCACTTTAAATAATTAGTGTCTTAAGTATCTTATTCAAAGCTTTCCCTGGACATGCATGAATCAACACACATCACAAATCACAATTACACTTTAATCACCAAATATACTTGATACGACAAAAACCCTAAGCAGCCACCACAGACCACCATTATCCTCAACAAATTATAATTCAGTCTCCTCCGTACCCTTAATTTGCTCCTCGTGCTATTTTCCATCCCAAGTGCTAAAACGCCCAAACAACACTTACATGACCTTCCTTATATCTCAAATTAACTTTCCACACGTAAATTTCATACCCATGCAGACATTAATCTCCCCATGCAAACCTTCAAACCTTTTTCATGCAAACCCTAAAATTCCATGTGAAACCCTAATTTCAACCATGCAAACATTAACCATTATGTAAAGCCCAAAATCTCATCATACAAAACCCTAACTTCAATCCACATAACCCAAAGATTTATTCATACCAAACCCTAGATTCAAACCATATACAACCCAAATATTCATTCACACAAAACCCTAAATTCAATCCATACCAACACAAAGATTCAAATCATATAAAACCCAAAGATTTTTCCACATAATACAATTGATTAGATTCTCCCCTTTCATAACCACAAATTATATTCTCCCATACAAGACTATAAGTTAGATTCTCCCACATAAAATCATAAATTAGAATCTCCCAAGCAAAACCATAATTTGGATTAATTGGATTCCCCCAAACAAATCATAAATTAGATTCTCCCAATCAAATCATAAATTAGGTTCTCCCATATAATGTCATAAATTACATTCTCCCCAAATAACGTCTTAAATTAGATTCTCCCTAACAAACCATAAATTCAATTCTCCCATATAACATCATAAATTATATTGTCTCCATACAAAACCTCAAAAATCATAAATCAGATTCTCACACACGAAACCCTAAAATTCTCCATTTTATTCCTTTACTCATGAATCAATGGAATACTTAGGTCAACTCACATCCCTTAATCAACTTCTTTCTCCATCCTCCTTTTTCATCCTTTCTCCCACATAAAATCATATCAACATCCTCACATGCATGTCTTACAGGGTCATACACAAATAATACACATGCCATACGAAAACATACTTCAACTCCATGTCATATCATATACGGCATAATTAATAATCATAAACATAGAATGCATAGCATACAAGGCACACAATGCACATTAGCACATAAAAGGCCTTAGCACCCCTTACCTAAAACGACACCGGTCTTGGAGCACGTTCCTACGCCTCCTTAGGGCTTTGACCAAATAATAACATATTAATAAAATAACTTTAACAAAATTCTAAATTTACTAAAGATATAAAAATAATAGAGATATTATAAACCTTGATAATATAGGGTTAAATACTTTACCCTAATAATAATAATGATACTAATATAATAACATCAAGGATAATAAAACTAATGTCAATGAGAATATAAATAATAATAACAATAACCATAATAATAATAATAACAATAAGCTTTAAAATTTAAAGTGGGGTTTCGACCCTACTTATAACTAATGACATACCATTTATTTAATATTAATAATAAAATTAATAACATATATAATAATACAGAAATAATAAAGATAATGATAATATTATTATTAATGGTTATAAGAACAGTAGAAATAATACGACTAAAATAAATAAGTGCGAATGTTAATATAAAATTAGGGCCTAAGATTTTCCAGAATAAATAATAAAATGATAATAATAATTATTCTAATAATTATTCTAATAATTATTCTAATAATTATAATATTAATAACAATAATAATAAGAATGATAATAATCCTATCATAATTCAATTAATAACTTAAAATTCGAAACTAACAATAAAATTATTTTATTACCACTATCTACCATGCAAGTACAATTCAGCATAAATTTTATATCAATAATAATAGAACATATTAAGAATATAAATACTAAGAATAATAATAATGGTATTTATATGCAAATAATTGAAATAAAATAAATCAAGGCTTATAATAATATGGAAAATGGTTGAGAGGGTCTAGGGTTCAGCCTTAGGCTGGTGGTGATAGGTGGAACCGACGGTGGTGCACGGCGGCAGCGGCGGTGGCCAGAAAAAGAGAAGAAAAGAGGAAAAGATGGATGTTAGGAAAAAGATAGGGAGAATTGAGGTGAGATAAGAGGTGTTTATTGTTTCCCAGGAGGATAGGGACAAAATGATGGTGGTGGTGCAGCCAAAGGTGGCGGCGAACGGCGGCGGACGGTGGTTTAAGGCTTCGGGGTCAAAATTCAGGCGAAACGAGCATCCAAATTTGCATGGTTATTGAGGCTCGTACAAGAAGAATCGGGAGGTGAAAATGGTTTGGTTAATTAGATGAACTTTCAGGGAAGAGAATGGAGTGTTTCGGTGGCGCTGAGGTTATCTGAAGGCGGCGGAAGAGGCGTCTGAAGTTGGGGTGGCGGCAGCTCGGGCCGAGGGTTTTCGGGGAAGAAAAATCTTCAAAACTCCTACAACTAGGCTATTTATAGATGTTGGAATGGATAATGAGGAGCTGGAGGTCGACATGGAGGTTTTAAATGCAAGAATTTGGGCAGCCGGCGGGGAAAACGGTCGGGTATCGTTTGGGTTGGTTCAAAGGTTCGCGACGTTGGGGAGCGGAAACGGGAGAGATTTAACGCACGAAAATTATTCCAATTTATTTTTGGAGTTAATAGGAAGACAATGAGACAATAAACGGCCGGTATTAATCACCGTATCCGGAGAAGCCATTGACGGCAGCCATTGTTGCAGCGTCGTCGACGGAGGAGGCTGGGGAAGAAGGAGAAGGAGGTGAGGTTGGGCCGGGCGGTCGGCGAAGGAAAAGAAAGAAAAGAAGAGAGGCGGACCGGGCGGTCGGGCGCGACGAGGTAAGGTTTTTAAATGAAACGACGAGCTTCAGCGTAAACGGAGCGAAAATGCGGCGTTGGAACGGGGCGGAAGGAGGACGCGCGAGCGCGGGCTGGGCCGAGGGAAAGAAAGAAGGGAAAAAGGATTGGGCCGCGGGAGAGGGCAGCCCAACGGGGAAAAAAAAGAAGAGGAAAAAGAAAAAGAAAGAAAAAGAAAAGGAAAAAGGAAAAAAGAAAGAGAAAAAGGAAAAAGGAAAGGGGAAAAATAATTAAGTTAGGGTCAATTAAATTAATCTGAATATTTAGGATATTTAAAAATAATAATATTTAAATAAAATAATATTTAAATCCCTTTTTAGGCTAAATTAGGATATTTAAAATATTTTCCATAAATTCCATTTTAATTAGCAAAACACCCTAAATTCCTCCAATTAAATTATTTATAAAATTATTATTAAATTAAAACTATTTTCTTATTCTTATTTTAAATAAAATAATTTATTTAATTAATTTCCAAAATAACATACTTAATTATCCAAAATACCAAAATTTCTCTAATAAAAATACTTACAAAAATCTTCTTAATTCTTCCAATGAATTCCTTTTTATTTTAATAAAATTTATTTATTTAAATAATTTTTCTAATAAAATATCATTTAAATGTAATTTATAAAATTAGAAAATTTTCGGGGCATTTCAGGTTGCCAGCGGATGTCGGGGCTGCAGATCGGCATTACAGGTGCGTTGCAAGTTGGGGAAGAAGAAGGCAAAGGAAAGGGGGAGGACCGGTTGGCCTAGGGGAAAATAAAGAAAAAAAAGAGGACTGGCTGGCCTGGGCGAAGGAGGAGGGTAACGGCTTGGGCTCTGCTAGACAAGCTAGGGAGGAGAGTTTGGGCCGCGGGCTGGACCAAACCGGGGGAGAAAAAATGGGAAAGAAAGAAGAAAGGAGGAGGGAGAGAAAAAAAAGAAAAAGGAAAGGGAAAAAAGGGAAATTAGGGGGGAAAATAGATAAAATAATTTATGGGAAATAGGTTGTATTAATTTTGGGTAGATAAACAAATTTTAATAATTTGAATTAATATATTTTAATATATTAGTTTAAAAGGTAGATTTTAGAGAATATTGGTTTGAAACATTATTTAAATAATATGAGTGTGATAAAATAGAAAATTATTTATTTTAATTTATTACACATTCACATCTAATTTTATATACTTAAAATTTCACAAAATAATTAAATTAAATAAATTTAAAAGGTAAAATCCTCAACATAATTAAATTAAGTAATTTTAAGACCTAGGTTATCCCAAATAAAAGTGGTTTATTAAATTATAGACTCTTAAAATTTTGGGGGATTACAGAAGGTGGCTATCGAGGTGGAGGTAGCTGAGAAGGAAGGAAAAGGGAGGGAAAACAATGAGGGGCTACAAGTGTTGGTTTCGGCCAAATGAGGTGTGAAGGTGGTAGGGGAGGTTGCAGGGAATGGTTTGGTGGCTCAGGTGGCGGTAGAAAGGGTGAGACGACAGCGAAAGGATTATGATGTGTTATTAATTGCTATTTTTTTATTATTATAACTTTTTAATGTTGTGTTTTTATGTAAAAAAATATGGTAAAATTAGAATATCATGAATGCATAAGTTCATAATAAATGTAATAAAATAAGTAAAATTTAAATAATAATATATGTGTTAAAGCTTAAAATATAAATAAGTCATGATATATCATAGTTGGTTAATATCAAATTTGATTATGTCAAGTCAGGTCGGGTTGATGGTAGGTTACTGGTTAGGGTCGCATGAGATCACTTATATTCAGGTTAGAGTTGGGTTAGGTTGAGGTGGGTTGATGAATTTATCGGATTATATCGGGTCGGATTTTGTGAGTGTTGGGTTGAGTTGGGTGGGTTAACTTTTGCCATATCTAGCTATGAATAAGAGTGTTGCTAAAAAAAATTAACCTTAATAATTTTTTTTTGCTAAAAGAGCCATTTTTTATTTCTATTTTATTCAATAAAAAATTACTTGGCTACAAAAAAAATTATTATCAAAGCACTTTAATAATAATAATAATAATAATAATAATAATAATAATAATAATAATAATAATAATAATAATAGTAGTAGTAATAATAATAATAGTAGTAGTAGTAGTAGTAAAGATCATTTTCAAGCTTATAGTGATAAAGAAAACTCTTTGACAATGAAAAAAGTAGTTATTTAACAATGGAAAAAGTCTGTGGTAGTTTACATCCTAGATACATTGTGAGGATGCAACATGGATACATAGACATCCATTTTTTTTTATCGAAATCTATTTTGAATGTTAAAAGAATTGTTAGTATATTTCAGCTACTGGTCTTGATACTTTACAAAGTATCAAAACTAATTATCTTTGATTTGGGTCATTAAAAAACTATACTAAAATTCTTCTTAGAATTTTCTCTATAAATAGACATCTATATTACTATATATTAAACTTAGGGGGATACATGTGTATGTGGAGACATACACATCATATAATAATATACATATTTTCAAACTAGATACATATCATCCACAATATCATCTTCTCAAATATAAATACATAGTTGATATGCAATTTTAGTTCTATAGAATTACCATTATTATTTTAACATATAAAGTGTTTTTTTATTTATGTTTAATAACTATATTAACATTTAGTGTGGTTCATAAAAAATTAGATATAAAGTTTGGTCATAATTGTAATTGGTGTGGTCATATGTTAGTAATTTAACCTAATATATATCTCTCTATTTAATTCTTGATGGTAGAATTATAATTAAATGTATATATATAAGCATGTGCTTAACACATAATAATGGTTTAGAAGTGATAATTATGTTAACTAATTAATTATCCAAAATTCTAAAATTTAAGAAAGGAAAAGGACCCAAAAATTGGTTATTATAACCAACTATTGACATTGGCATGGTAACTAAGTGTCGTGCACCTTGGTTTTCAATATCATTTGATATTCTTCTCTTTTTCTATCCCATTTCTAAAGACATGTGCACACATGCCTATCATAGAGGGAAATAAAGGAGGGTTTTTCTTTTTCAACTTTTGCACAAAATTTTTGAGAAATCAAGCACAAAGATGATAAATTCCAGAGGTCCCTCCTCTTTTGTTAAAGCCATGCACTATCAGATTGAAAGAACAAGGGTATAAATCACTCCATTGTGTGTGTGTGTGTGTTGTGATTCAGGGATCTTTTGGTGTTGTTAATTTAATTAATAGTTGGAGGCACGATTTCTATAGTGGTTATAATGTATTGAAGATTCAATTATGCATAAATTATATTATTTCATGTGTTTAGGATTTTTGCATAAAATTGTCTTGATTTGTGCATGAAGTAATGAAATTAATTGTGTTATGTTCATATTTCATGTCATATACAATCTAAAATTTGATATTAGAGTTTCTAAGGCCTCTGTCTTGATCTAATTTACAATGTATAATCAATTGTCTTTGTTGTCAATTTTTTCAAATTGAGAGGAGTAGTGAAAAATCACATGCTCGGGATGAAACACGGGGGATTTTTTTTAACACAGGGTGCCGACGCTTTAATTTATTGCCTCAAATTATTTTTCTATAGGAAAACACAATACATGTTTATTAACATAGGAGTCATGTTTTTTTCCTAGTTCTTAGTAATCAAATTTTGGAAAACATGGGGTTTGTTTATTAACACGGGTGACACATGTTTCCTCAACACAAGTGTGGTATCCTACATGGCTTTCTCACATTAGAGGTTATTCTATCTGGATATTTTTCTCTCTTTTGTTTATATTCCCATGCATATTAAAGCCATGCTTGGAGAAGTTTTGATTACATGAAGTATGTATCCTATGTGGCTAAAATGATTTAAGTGATTAGGACTTAACCACATCAATCCTAATCGTGGACCATCATGCATTCATTTATTTTCTTGATCACATCTATTACATGATACTAGTTGTCATGTATTACTTATATATAGTGGGTATAATCCCACAAGACAATTCATTAGCATATGTAAAGTACATTGGAATAGAATTTTGAGTCTTTATCCTCAATTCGCCCACTGATATTGAGGTTATGGGATAACTTGATAGCTTTAGTATTAAGTTGTATGAGTCCTTAGAGTAAATTTGTTATCTTATAGGTAGATTTAATATCTTGATTCATGTTATTTTCCATTGACGATATTTTATACATTAGTAGAGCATATATACATGATTTTGTGTTTTTACTAAACATGTATAAGTTTATTTAATTAGCAAGCTCCATTCTTGGTAAATGACTATTTCTTTTTTAGACATCAAGTTGTTAGGGCACAACTTTAGTGCTTCTATGGAGATATTTCACTTATAATTGGGCTTTTAATTTGGTTGAGGTGATCAACTAAGATGAAAGCACATTATTGTAACACTCCCATTTTTCACACCTAAAAACTTTCATTTTAAAGAATAGTGCGGAAGTTAAAATAGAAAACGACAAAGGTTACAACCACGCCTATCATAAGATAAATATTTATTATTTATCTCATACTAGATGCAAGGAAAAAAACTTATCCAACTAAAACTTAATTTTCATCTATACCAAGAGAATAAAATCCCACAAAGAGATATCTAATAGAAGACGGAAGGAAAATGATTTCACTTAATGAAATCATTGCTGACAAAATAAGTGAAAAACCTATAAAATGACCCTAGATTTTAAAAACTAAGAAAAGTAAAGGGAAATTGGAATTCAGTTACAACACCAATAAAATTTTAATATAACATTTAAAATTTCCAAAAATAAGTAGAAAGAAAATCAATAGAAATCCCCACGGGATAAGAACCCCAAGTGTTCTAACTCTCTTAAAGCTCAAACCTAACAATGAAACATTTGATCTCAAACATGCATGAGAGGTATATTCCCCACCATCATTGGATTGCTGTAGGATTCATTCAACCAAAGTAGTATCAATACGAGCTTAATATTGAGTAAATCAAAACTGCCTAAATCATGGAGGGCACATAATGCACATAAAGACATGGTAATATTAAACATACAATACCCATGCTTAAGTATATATGTGATACATATACCATTTCAATCATACAACAAATCATACGATTTCATGAAGCATATAGCATAACATTAACTGTTTACCTAATAAGTGTAAAGGAAAGTCATATATAAAATGATAAGAGCAAGACACACATGCAATAACTAGAATAAGGCATGCTCCTATGGAATATCATAATTATAAATATCAATGGCACACATGGGAACAAGTGACAATACAAGAGGTCATGTGAGACATGCTATAAAGTACGATAAAATATGTAGTCATGGATTCATGCCTATAAACACATTAATGGAGATGGCAACACACGAGTACAAGTGTATGGAAATACATGAACTCATGCTGAGTAACACAATTATACTAGAAGATAGCATTCAACACATAAGTCCACATGGATTAAAATAGCATATCATGCAATAACAAGATAATAACATACATCATATGGTAGCACAATTATAAAGAAGCAACTAAACAATATTTGTAGGATAATGAGACATACAACCTATGAATGAATAAAAACAATCAAGTATTGTATTACATTATTGTGATCACAACCATTTGAATATATTAACTTGAGGATAGAGACTCAAAAGAACCATAACAACTAATCTAGTATGCAAATAGTTCTAGACCTAGCTGGCTTGCCGAAAAATATAACCAGACCGCTAATAAATAGTGTATTTAATCACTTAAGTATGCAAACCCTATACATAGCCAAAATATATCAAGACATATATAGATTAGAAGAGGGCATCTTTAGACCTCGTAAGGTACCTAGGATCACAAAAGAGAAAACTATTGGAATGGTATGCAAGTATTGACTCAAGATCTTTCACTTTAAGTAATTAATGTTTTATTTAAGGATTTAACCAAACATGAATAAGGTTTACATAATAACACTTATATTACTTCCATCAACACAATATAATTCCATTATTACATTCTAATTTTATCCATGCACTTGATCCACAAGGGATCAAGGCCCGAACCATGTAGCATTAAAGCTAATTAATTCCAAGTGTTATTAAAGTTGATTAATTCCAAGTAGTATTAAAACTAATCCATTCCAAGTGGTATTAATGTCAATCCATCCTAAGTGGCATTAACGCTTATCCATTTCATGGCATAAAAGTTCAACATAAAGCATCATGCAATTTCAATCCATACTTAACCAATTATATAACTAAAAAACATTATAGCAGGCTAACATATATTTGTATTGAAAATCAAAAACCTCATAGATACATAAAAGTATCATATTAGACATGGTATGTGCATGACACACATAAATCATATAAAACATACCTATCACCTTCAACCTCAAGATGACATACATTTCATGATTCCATCATAATCAAAGGTAAGTAGAGACTTACATAAGTTTGAAGCTAGCTAAAAAAAATAAGAGAAAGGGGGAGATCATGAACTCAAGGATCCACAAGATTTCTATACAAGATCGCCAACATAAATTTTAAGACTAGGTTAGAAAAATAATTAAAACATAAAATAATAGAAAGTAAGTAAATTAAAACCCACTTAAACAATTAGGGTTTACCACCCAATACTTCAAATCGATCAATTTCAGAGAATTGATCCAAATAATAAGATAAAAATATAATTTAAATGATTTTTTTATCAAAAATAGTAATCGAATAAGTTAAAGAAGAATAAACAAATCAATTTCATAAAGCTAAATCTCAAAACTAAGGTTTTAGGCTCTAATAGCAGTTCGGTCAATTATTGTTCAAATATTAAAATGGATGATTCGAATACAAAATTAATGATATTCTAAAATGCATAAATACATGCCCCAATTTAACAAAATTAAAGTTTTGATCTAAAAATCCTAATTTTGTTAGTTTTCAGAAAGATCTAATTCAATGATATAGCTCTGCAATTAGGGTTTGAGCCTAAAAATCCCAACTCAATAAATTTCATTAGTTTTATCAAATTGAAGCTATAAATATAAAATTAGATATATTTCAAAATATATTATATAATATATTTAACAAAACTAGCTTAATAAAATAAATCTAAGCAATTCAGACATATCTGGGTTAAAAACACAAATTTCACTAATCAAAAATATATAATACAATTAGCCATACCAAATAAAGCATAAAAATCATTTTTACATAACCTAGCAATCAATTTAACTTAACTAAGCTTAATTTATCCAAAATCAGCCAAAATCAAAGTTATGATTTAAGAAAACTCATACTAACCAAAACATATAAAAATGAAGTGGGTAAAGGATAGTAAAACATCATTGAAGGTCAGCAATCACTCACCAGCAGTTGGGTTGGACTCAAAGTAATTTGACGATGGTGTGGTGTTGTAGCTCGTAGCATTACTCTACTCCCATAGTAGCCATTATTATAGTTGTTTTTGGAGGGGTGGTGACGTGATACAGGTTACGGTGGCTAATGGTGGTGGTTCAGCATGGAGTTGTGGTATAGTAGTGAATCTGGAGTTGTGAGGTTATGATGGATGATGGAAGGAGATGCTAGAGCAGGGTTAAGCTAAAGCTCCTCTATTCATGGCGGCTATTGTCATCACCTATTGTCCATCATAGATAAAGGTGTAATAACTCATCCTAAAATACTCCAAATTATTTTTAAAATTATGTTGATCTAAAATAAATAAGTTTTGGTTTTAGAGAGGGCTTTAAATTTCAATAAAGTTGTGAATTTAAGCTCACTGATCAATTGGCTTGCCTAACCGATTGACCGATATACTCAAGAACTGACAATTTTATTTTTTGATAAATTAGTCGACAAGTTTGCTCAAGCTGATTGAATAGTTTGCTCAAACCAATTAACTAGTTGTCTAACCTATCAAATGGTTGTCTAGAAATTTGAAATCCTTTTGTAATTTTGATTTGAATCTTTTTCAAATTTTTATGAAAATTTATAATTATAATTTATTTGTGCTAATATTATAATCTATTTGTTCTAATAAGCATATTAAGGTGCTTTGGGATTATTTTTGCATTATTTTGAACACTCTTCAACTTTATTTAGTTAAAATTTCCCTAAAAGTCCTTTTTTATGCATTTCTCACCTTCTCTCTTCTTCCTGACTTTCCTCTCTCTTCTAGCAGCAATGGATACATGTTTGACTTTCTAAACTTCTTCCTCTACCTACCAAACCTTAGCCATGCCTCTTTTCGGTCATACCTTACCTCCCTTACCTCAACTTGTGATTCTTATACTTTGGTTTTTCACACTCAGCCTAGTTCAAACTTTCCTCTCTCCCACTTGAGAATGTCGAGTATCTCTCTCTCTCTCCTATAAACTCGATCCCTAATGTAATTTACTCCCTATCATCTATGTTTACTAATTCTCTCCCTTTTCCTTTGTGAAAATTTTCCAAGGGTACTTTTCCTTTCTTTTCTCCTTTGCTATGAAAAATAGAGGTTACTTCTAGTTTCCTCAACCTTTAGTTGAAACTATTATATCTTATTTCTTCTCTGAATCTTTTCTTTAGCTTCTCTTTGTGTCTTTTAAGTAAGAAAAAGTTGAAGTTTTGAGAAAGGCTAAAGACCTTGGTCTTTGGTTTTGATTATAGTTTTGGAAAAATGTTTTGCTATGCTATTTTTATTCTCCTCCTTCTAATTTTGTTTTTATTAAGTTTTGAAAGGATATTTAATGGTTTTAGTTCTTGTTTCACTTAGGAATCTAGGATTGGGTTAAAACCATCAAGTTAGGAGAATTTTATGCTTGAAGAATTTATTGGAGGCAAAGCAATATTATCTTTAATATGAATAAAATATTTTGTTTTTTTGGCTCCATATCTTGGCACATTTTTTTGTTGATCATGAGTTAATTATATTATTGGATTCAATCATATGCAATATTTTTCTTCTTTGAAGTTTTAAGCATGTTTCAAGTTCCTTGTTAATATGAATGATTTTGGTAGTTTTGGAGCATGATTTCATTAAATGCCAATACTACCATGTACCCATGTAATTATATGTGTTTAATGTGTATTTTATGTGTTTTAAGTGATAGAAGCATGCTAGTCTTAACATGGTAAAGTTGGGTGAAATTTTATGATAGGGATCACAAATCTTTACCCTGTTTTGGCTAGATCAGTCAATCAATTTGTTGGATCGATTGACTAGTTATGTGAATAGTTGCTTAATTTGGGATATTTGATTGATTGGTTTCAAGATCAGTCAATTAGTTCAATGAACTAGTCAACTTCTTCCTATGAGTAGTTAAGGTTTGCTACACCCATCAACTAGTTCCTTGTGATCAGAGTAGTATCATCTCTACTTAGATCCATCATCCAATTTAGCCACATCCATTGACTAGTTTCCTATAAAAATTTGGTACATAGGTCTAATCAATTAACTAGATCACTGCTTTTGTTTTCTATTAGGGTCTGAAACTACTAAACCAGTCAACCAGTCTAACTGCATTTCATCATGTTTGCTTGTTATTTATTGTTCTTCCTTAAGGCCTTCTATATTAATGTCTCCATGTAATTATAATATTTCAATAATGATTCCAACCATATTTATCCTAGATTTAATATGGATCAAAATGATGATATTTTGGCCTTGATTTTGTTAAGTTTAGTGTCATCTCTAAAGATCCAATTGGTGACTTATATGCCTCGTGATGTGTTTTGTGTTATCACTTAGAAACACCCAATTAGTTAAAAATATGAAATTAATTGTGATTTATGATACCAATTGGTAATTAATAATTAATAAGCTAAGATTTCATTCGCATATTTTTCTCTGACTCTCAAGGTAGCTAACTATGAATTAATATGTGGGTCACCCTGTGTTTCATATTTTCACTCAGTGCCTATTTCCTTATCTACCGTGTTCCAGTCAGTAGGGGATATGTGCATATATTTGAGGTACAGGTTTATACTATGGCAGATCAGCATGGGCTTAATGTCTAGTATGGGTGGTTAAGGTATCTCAGTACAAACTCTCTAGCACTTCGTATTGTCCATTGATTAGGCGGGTATCGTTTCCCAACTTTTTAGCCCTCACGGCAGAGGAATTCAAGGTGTGGTGGGTGAGATATCCCACTATAAGCCCCCCTTGATGTACTTTGACCTCGTGTAGTGGGTGTGGTATCCCAATATATGTTAGCCCTCAGGGTAGATGCACTCAATGTGTGGTAGGTGTAGTATCCTTAGAGAAAATCCCCTTCAATGTATCCTACCCCCATGTGGTGGGTGTGATATCCCATTGTGTGTATATGATGCCATAACTTTTATTCATGGTGGAGAACTAGAAATTATGTGGTCACTAAAGGAAGATATATAATATATTTTACAATATGTGGTTCTAATGTATTATGTGTAATACTATTCTTCCATGATTTCCATAAAAGCATGCCTTTTTATATTTCTATCATAAGCTTGAGTGATTTATTATGTTAGAATGATTATCACCATGCTATATTGTGACTTCAATATACAACATGAGCCATTACCATATTTTAAGTATTTTGTTTTACTAGTACTTTACTATATTAATACTACATTTGTGTGGTCACTATAATGATCCTACTTCTTATCCATAATGTTGGCTAAATATACTTATCAACAAGTATACCAGTTGTAAGTGTAATACCCCGTATTTTAAAATTCAATTTTATTAAGCTTAATTATATTATTGACATAATTTGATATAAACATTTAATTATTTTAATTTTGATTCATTTTATGGATTTATCGACGATTTTGAATTTAATTAATCGTTGCCGTTGCGAACCATTCTGGACAAATTCGTTCACGACCGTGATTTTATTATATTCTTATGATTTCGATTTTCGGTTAAAAATATATATTCCCATTCTTTCTCGTATTTTGATTTTTAATATTTTAGATTCGTTTTCGATTATAACTTCGTCGTGTGATTACGACTTTATTTTGGAGTTATATTTCGTTAACGAAATATATTATTTAAATTATAAAATTTCTGTTTAAATAATTAAAGTTATTTTAATGATTTTATCCGTAGAAAATATTTCTGACTTTAAATTTATTTGTTTTCGAAAATCGTTAATATCTTCGGGAAGTTTTAAATTATAAAGGGTTTTTGGAGATTATTTATGAATTTCTTTCCCGAATTAATTTTCTTCCGTTTTACGCTCTTTAGTTTGCGGAAAACCGATTTCAGAAATTATTTGAATTAGTCTCGGTTTATTAGAATTTAATTTAAATATTTACTAATATACTTTTAAATATTATTTCAAGGTATTATAATGTATTTCCGTAAATAATATAAATTTTTAGGTTTATTGGTAAATTCTTCCGAAAATACTTCTGAAATTCTGTATATAGCTTTTATATCGATTTTAAGCCTTCGGAACCTTACGAAATGATTTTTCATTAAATAAATTTTAGATAAATTTTTCCAACAATATTTTTAGATGTTAGTATTTATTTATATGTGTGTATCTGCAAAAAAAAAAAAAAAAAAAAAAAAAAAAAAAAAAACTCAAATCCCGTCGGTCCCCTCTCTTCCTTTTCCATTTCTCTTCTCTTCTCTCCCTTCTCTTCTCTTTCCCCTTTCCCGACCAGTCCCTGTTCTGCAGCCCCAAAACGCAGCCCTCATCTCCATCTTCTCCTCCCTGCTCCTCCACGCTAGCAAACCTCCAGCCACCGCAACTGCAGCAACAGCCGCAGCAAATGCTGCAGCAACAGCCGCAGCAAATGCTGCAGCAACAGCCGCAGCAAATGCTGCAGCAACAGCCGCAGCAAATGCCGCAGAAGTGTAGCAGCAGCGCAGCAGCAACGGATGGAAGCAGGAGCAGCGAACGGGAGGACAGCGCCACTGTCCGGTCACCGTCGACGTCGCCCGACCACCGGCGAGCACTGTTCGACCTCCAGCGAAGCTTCTCCGGCCATCTCTTGTCCCGATTTGTTGGTTTTGTTTGGTATAAAATTCTAAAAACCCTAACTTTTGATTTGATTAATTGAGTATAAATTAGCTTATGAAAAGCTAAATTGATTGTTTGATTATGTATATATATGTTGTATGATTGATTTGGAGTGGTTAATTGTAGTGTATTTGGTTGATTTGTGAAAATTGAATTTTTGGGCCGGGTTATGCCCGAATTTTCGGAATCGTCCGATTTAACTATTTTGGGTAAATTGATTTTACAATATGCTATGAAATGTATCTAATTTCATGTTGGAACTTTCAATTTGATAAATTTATGCCGAATTATTCGGAATTAACCTTCTATGTCAAAATCCGTGTGTGATGAAATTGGGTTGCATAATTGAATCGTTTTACTCAATCGATTTTGTAATATCGTTTGAAATGTATTTAATTTTATATCCGAAGTGTTGATTTGGGAAAATTGTATGAAATTGATCGGAATTGGATTTTTAGGTCGAAACTCTTACGGGTTTAAATTGGATTGTGTAATTAGGTTGTTTTATTCAATTGATTATACAATTTATATTAGAATACATTTAATTACATTTCTGAATCGTCAATTTATATATTTTAGCAAGAATTAATCGAATTTGCGTTCCGGGCTTAAAAACTTTAATTGTGCTAAATTGAGTATTTCCTTTATTGGTTTTGATCAATTGATTATATGTTATGTTATAAAATATGTCTAATTGCATTTCTAAAAATTCAATTTAATTAAATTTATAGAATTTTACCGAATTGTATTTTCGGGCCTAAAACCTTAGATTTCAAGTAAAATTTTGGAATTGGTCATTTATATGGTCGTTTTTCTAAAATTGAATTTATAGAAATAGTTGAAATGATCCTATATGCATTCTAATACCTTCGATTGTAATTAATTGGTTTGAATTATTTGAATTTATATCTTGGGCTTTGAAACCCTAATTTTCGTATATGAATTTATAAAATTAATTATGCTATACTTCTTTTACCTAATCGATTGTCGGATTTGACTTTAAATCATTTGAATTATGTTTTTATCTTATCGGGTTAGATTTGGTTCTATGCAAAAGGTTGGTTGTCCTTTGGATTGTAAAACCTAATGAATAAGTCATTTTTGATAAAATAACTTATAATCTATTATTCTTTCCCCGACTTTCCAAATCAATTTGAAATGTTCCAAGTGATGAGTGTTAATCCGATTTGGTTGATATTTAATTTTAAATCTTAATCGAGCTACGCTCGCAAGTCATAGGTTTTATGCACGTTTTTCAAGAAAGGTTGTTTATGTCTGTTTGTGTTGATTTTATTATAATTGAATTGTTGATCGATAAGATAGTTTCTAACCTAGTTCCGATTTCCATCGGTGATCTAGGAAAACATTCTCGTGGATTGTCGAGCTTTTGATAACTCTCTCTTTCTCAATTTGCTTAGCTAGCTTCGAACTTAGGTAAGTCATTACTTACCTTTAGTTATGACGGATTCTCAATGTATGTCTGCTTGGAGTGAAAGGTGGTGATGATGATTATCGATTATTTAATTATATCAAGCATATGCTATGTTCTATATGGCAATTGCATGAATATATGGATTTGTAGCCTCAATACAACGCGTGTTAATATGACGCTTGGATATTATACGTGTGTAAGTGTGTGAAGGGCTGAGTATGGATTGAATTGCATGATACCTTATGCTGTATTTTATGCCATGTACTCATTCGGCTTTAATGCTCCTAAAGTTATTCGGCTTTAATGCCTCATGAATTGGATCGGCTTTAATGCTTCTAGAATCGATCGGCTTTAATGCCACTTAAATTGGTTCGGCTTTAATGCCATTTGGATTGGTTCGGCTTTAACGCTGCTTGGATGGTTCGGCTTTAATGCCGCTTGGCTTTAATGCCATTTGAAATTGATATAATAATGGAACATCATTGTGTTGATGGATGGGAGCTAAGTGCTGTTATGTGGGCCTGATTTCTGATTGACTAAATTCTTGAATAAAATATTAATCACTTAAAGTGAAAGATCTTGAGTTGGGACTTGTATCACTCGGGGTAGCTATCCGAGTTAGGTTTGGTATTCACTTGGTACCATTCCGGTGTTTTTCTATTCTGTGATCCCGGGTGCCTTACGAGGTCCGGAGAGGCCCTCTTCTACTCTATAGGTGTCTCGATATATTTCGGCCCTATAGGGGGTATGCATACTTAAGTGATTAGGTGTCCTATTTATTGGTGGTCTGGTTACGTTTCTGGGCGGGCCAGCTAGGGCTAGTACCGTTCGAGTACTAGATTAGTTGTTACGATCTTTGAGTCTCCATCCTCAAGAAAATATAATTAAACAGTTGTGATTACAATAAGGGAATATAATAATCATGAATTATTCTCGTTGGCTCTTGGACTTTATGTTCTACTTCCTATACATGTCTCTTGATTCTATCTTACAATAATGTTTTCATATGACAAACGTCCGCATTCAATTATCATATGATCTATTATTTAAAGTACATGTGGGACTTGTGTGTAGAATGATACCTACTAGGGTAGTGTGTGATTCTTAGCATGTGATTATGATTTTCTTGTAAGCTTGTACCTTATGTATTGTTATGTCTAGTCATGTATTATAAGCGTGAGTCTGTGACTCCATGTTTTATGGTGTGTGTATCATATGTATAATCGAGCATGAATTATTGTATGAGTAGAATGACGTATGTATCGCATGTATAATTGAACATAAGTATTGTAAGCTGAATGTTGCCTTATCTTATATGTATTAAGTTTCTTTCCAAGAGTAGGGTAGTCTTGATTTACTCAGTACCGGACCCGTACTGATACTACCTTGATTGTTTGGGTCCTGTGATGATCCACTGATGGTGGGGAGCAGACCATTTGTGCAGGTTTAGTTTCAAATGTCTTATTGGTGGAAGGAATGTTTTCCTTGTATTTTGAGAGTAGGCTATCCGGTGATTCGATATGGCAAATAATGTTGGCTCCACTGTTGGGATGCCCCTTGGTTCTCTTTTCAGATTTTATTGTATCTCAAATGTATTATTTTGGTGTATAAATCGTTCATTTGATTTGTATTTAGTTGGTTTGTGATTTTGTGGGAGATGTATTTGGATTTAATATCCTTTATCTTTTAAGTTTTAAAGTCCAGGATTATTTTACAGGTTTCTGTTGATTTATTCAACGATAATTTTTATCCAGCGACATTAATAACTTTCCATCTGCATGTGGATATCTCCTTGTGGGAGTTTATCCTCACTGCATAGATGTTGGTTGAATTTTATTGGACAGGTTTTAGCCTTACATCTAGTAGGAGATAGATGTTGGATATTTATCTCGTGTTAGGTGTGGCGGTAACATTTCCCAAATTGTGTTTTAGCTTCCGCATTATTTTTTAAATTCGAAATTTTTCAGGAGTGAAATTTGGGGGTGTTACAGTAAATAATACAGGGCACTAAGAGTACAAGATTATCGTTCCCACACACGCTAAATAATAACACAAAGACTCTAATCACTCTAATCATTCCTAGGCAATCAAAATCAGATAAAGAAGTAACTAATTTTAAACTCTTTCAAATCAAACTAAATTAAAATAAAACATCAAACAAAATCTAATAATGGTAAAAATAAATAAATTAAAGCTACCAAGGAATTCAGATACACCATTATCCAATTTTAATGACTAATTAATTAATTACCTGATCTTTTTAATTACTAGCTATGTGTCAATGGAAATGTTTAATTAACGCACTCTCTTGAGCTACATAGTCCTATCACCAATTATTATTCCTTCTATCTCTAGTCAAAGAATTTAAATAAAATATGATGATTTAGGTTCAATAAATTATTTATCTATCCCTATTGTTGTAGAAATCATGCAAATGTTCTCACAACCCATTCAATTCCTATTTATATTATTTGACCTAAAGTAGATAATCAGCTATCACATCTTTTCTCGAATTATTGAATCATAATTAAAGGTGATTAGTTTATTAATTACGTATAATCTAGAATAATAACATAAAACACATTTATTAATCTATTAATTAAGAAATCAATTAATCTATCAATATAAAGAATAAAGTTTGACCATATCCTTGGTAAAAAAAAAAAACATGCTATTAATTAAAATCAAAATAATCAAATTTAAAATAGACTCTAAGTTATATATAAAGTATTGAACCTAAAAATATTTGAATATAAAATTACAACACTTTAGATTCAAAATAAGAATTAAGAAAATAATATTATATAGCATTGATGGTCGGTGATATTGAATTTTTTTTCTCGGCTCGTTTTGGCCATCTGCTTTCATGTATTTTTCTTCATAGGTTTAATTATATACAGATACCAAATGTCACTTTTTTTATTGCAAAATATTGGAAAAACTTATGATTGACAAGTCAAACACATATCTTTCTTCTTTCTTCTATCTTTTTCTTTCTTCTTTTCTCAATATTTCTGTATGTGTTGGTTGCTATTTCTTCAGGTTGTTGATGCAATATCTACTGATATTGCAAATATAATATTATAATAATAAATAGAAAATAAAATTAGTATATACAATTCCAAAATTTTCTAATCCCAACCTTAACTTTAATCTAATTTTAGATCCTGATTCACTCAAATTTAGGAAATAATACTAGAAATAATAGTTATATATCTCATATTTATCCTTACAAAAAAATTTTGAATCACTTAAATCCGAGTTCAAATGTAAAATTTAAGGTCAAAATACTCCATACTCCTAAAACCCATACGAAAATTAACTTTAAACTCTAAATTAATGAAACACATGAGATTATTATAAATTAAGCACATAATTAAAATTAATATAAATAACATCATATATTATTCAAATCAATAAAAAAATGTTAGAGTAAAATAGTATAAAATATGTAATAATATTTTTTCATTCACACACTCACACTTAACTTCTTGCTAGTCCTCAAGCAAAACATGATTCTAAATAATAATAAAAAAATCAAATAAAAAAACCAGCTAGCCATTTTCATAGGTCCCATGATTGCACCTAGCATATGCAACTTACTCTTTAAAGTACTTGGTCACCTTTAAAGGATGGGTGATGTCTTGTGAGGATTTCGTAGATGATATACCCATAAAATCACACACAAATCACATAAAATTTAAAAATGTATTTCTAACACCCTTAACTAATGTTATCTCATAATCTTTTACGTTTAAGATTAGCACTCAACTAAGATTTAGTACCAAAAATTTTTAAGGATTAAATTTCAACATATAGCTCACACATAATTATAAAAAATAAGAATAGAATAATAATAATGATTGAAAATATAATCACGCCTTAGTAATATCAAGATCTATCCGCACAAAGGTATACCTTCTTATTTTTACTTTTCTCACATATTAATGACTGCATATGTATAAGCACGACTCATAAATGTGAGATAAGATGATAAAAATAACAAGTAACTCATATATCAATAAGGAAGTGTAACACCCCGAGTCTATTCGACCACATGGGGGCTATCCTGGAGTACTTTTAGATTGATCAACTATCCCCATAGATCAACATGAGTCCTTTCATCATGCTTTTTCCCCACTCACGTGCTTCTTGATAAATTTTATAAAATTTTTGGAACTTCCTAAGAGGGTCATCCATCCTAAAAATTACTTCACGGCCACCACGCTTAAATGTAGAGCCAGATCAATCCTTATAATACTCTACTCAAATTGAGGTATTACAAGAATACTTATATTTTATGGATAAAAGCCTCATAAAAGATATTAAATACTTCTAAATGGACTGAACCATATACTTGATTTATGCAACTAATCTCTGATAGATTAAGGTCACCCATATCGAGAATTAATAGGACTTCATAAGTATTGTAACTGTGCTAAGTTCAAGGGTATAATGAAGAATAAGGAAATAAGAATTAAACAAGATATCCTAAAATCTAGTAGAATTATGTTGATATAGAGACTCTTCTTATAGATTTAAACTTATCAAGGTATTTTCTCATTGCATAAAATAGCATCACATAGACCAAATATCTTTATGTTGGACCTTCACATCATTTTCGCCACTTCTCTTCAAAATAGAAGAAAGGAAATAAACTAATTACTCGCTCTCTTTTCTTCACATATGTGTTTTTTGTCATATCATTTTTTTTTCAATTTATATCTCTCCCATGTTTATTATTTTTGATATCATTTAACAATTTCATCACATCCTACCTTGAATCACCTTTGTAACTCTCACCAAAATTTCCACTAGTTTTTAGAATAAGGGTAAAGATGCATTTTACATATGGTTAGGAAAATGTGGGTTATAAAAAAAATGTCAATATAAACGGCTCAAAGTGGTTAACTAAGGGGTGTGCAACCCATGTACATATAAAAAAAATGGAAGAACTCTATCTAGCTATGTGTGGTAAATCCTAAGGTACCTTTATCACTTTCTTAATCAGAGTAGTTATGATTTTAAAGCTTTGATTAGCATATGAAAAAGTTCTAGCAATCTCTATAGTCCAACACAAGAGCTAAAACAAGTAGTTTCATCAAAACATATAAGTTTATATGAGGTTTACAATGAAAAAAGAAGCCAATAAAATATAGATTATTTTATGTGAAATGCTCAGACAATAAGACTTATATGGCTCAAAAGTTCACTACAGATTGTGATGAATCTCAACATACTATGTTGATGGTTAGACGATCATACATGATCTTACTCCATTCATATCTAATCCTATATATATTTATTTCCTACATTGAAAATAAGCCAAAAAATCTTCACTTGACTTTATCTACGTTTTGTGATCCTCTATTTATCATGATTTCAAATATATGATCATAGTAAGGGCTCAAAGACTCAAAAAAATAATAATAAAGTCAAGTATGCACACTCACATAAAACACTCAAAATAAGTGGAAAAAAATGGCATAGACTTAACATAAAACAAAATAAATAAAATAAAATGTCAAAAATAAAAAAAATAAAAAATTTCAAAAAATAAAAATGGAATAAACACATAGCATGCTAATAAAGCATAAGGACAAAGTTAAATTCAAGCTTTTAGCATTAGCTATAAAGAATTTCGAGCAAGAAAGTAGTAGATACATAATATATCCCACATAAAATTTTTACAAACAAATATGCTTATTGTTCCAATCTTTATTTTTCTCTTTTTAGATCATGATTTTTTTTTATAGGCATGCACCCTTAACTCATTTAGATCATAAAAAATGGTGTACCCTATGACTTGTTTTTTGTAATCTAAATTCTCTAAGTAACTCATACCCAAGGATTGAAGAGAGAGACTCAAGTACTACCTGGTAAGGCTTTTCTTCCTCAAAAAGAGGGTTCTCAATATCATACCCTAACATATCCCATTTTGGATGAGGTAAGAACATTATTGTTTTTCCTTCATTTGTCAAGAGACCTTAATAATCCTGCAACATGAATTATCATGAGGAAGATATTCACTTGCATAAGGTAAATTAAATGCAGCACTAGAATATGATTATTCAAATTTTTTATATTGTAAACGTTGAGAAAGAATGTAAGGTTGATAAGGTTTTACCTCAATCTTACAACTCTCACCGGGTGTGCGTTTCTTAGTTACCTCCTCATGAGGTTTGATTACCGGATTGATTTGGTCATCACTTGAATTCTCCTTCTCATCCTTCTCCAAGCTCTTAGATGGTAAATATGAAATTTCCTTGCCATTAATCAAAGTTATTGTCATCGGTTCTTTCTCTTGATTTGTCTTAATATTACTAGGCAAGGTCTCTTGAGCTATCTTAGCTAATATGTTGGTCGACTATGTAATACCCCTAATTTTTAACCTGAAAATTACATTTTGAAGAAAATGTAAAAGCACTTGAAAAGAAAAATTAGGAAATATTACTACTACATTAACCATGATAGAGGTGTGATCATCACCTACCCCATGCTTGATGTAAGGCAAAATGGAATAACGAACAAAAAGATGCATGCTCATAATAATATTGAACAATGCCAATGATAACAAGGATGAGAGAAAAAATATAGATAGGAAGGAATAGAAAATCAAAATATGAGAATCAAGACAAGTGTTTAAATAAATGGAAGAACAAAAACTTCCCAACGTAGTGGGTAAAACACCTCTAGTCAGTTAGCCTAACTCTTCAGCGCAAAATATAAATCTCTAACTCCAAGGAATGGCTAGAAACTGATCCACATCATCATCCTTAGCATTCTCTAATTGAAAACCATATGCTTGAGAAATGTCCTGTACCCCCCAAACCAAAATCCAAATCATTATAGTAACCATGCAAGTGTAATATCAATATAGTGAAGTACTGATAAAGCAAACTACCTAAAACATGGTAAGGATCATGCAATACATTGAAGTCGCATAGTACTATGGTGATAAGCGTATCAATATAAATTAACACTTATACTCATGGCAGTAATACAATGAGGTATGCATGCATAGAGGTTATGGAAAAATAGCAATATGATAAATGCATCACAACCACACAATGTAAGCCATATTATAATCTTCCTTTAGTGAGCATATAATTTCTAATTATTATGATAATTTGTATAACCACCATGAGAAAAGGTCATGATAGCAACATAAGGGTACGTAGGTCCCTATCACCAAAGTGGAGCACCAATCCCAGTATGGATATTTAGGTGATGACACCAAATGCAAACATAGGGTTACCATCCAATACTGGAAAACTAATCTGAATATGGGTGTTTAGGCAATGACAAAAAAACAAAAACCAAGGCATACCCTCCATTACTAAAGCACTAATCCCAATATAGGTGTTTAGGCGATAACATCAACTGCAAACATAGGCATACCCTCTAATACTGGAGCAAAGATCCCACTATGGGTTTATAAGGAATAATACCAAATGCAAACATAGGTATACCCTCCAATACTGGAGTACCGATCCCATTATAGGTGTTTAGGCAATAACACCAAATGTAAATGGGGAAATCTAAACCTCTTAATTGGGTGTTTATATGATAACGCAAAATGCAAAGTGAGACAACCCAAACCTCCTAGTAGGGTGTTTAAGTGATGACACCAAATGGAAATGAGGTAATATAAACCTCCCAAACCTCTTAGTTGGGTGTTTAGGCAATGACACCAAATGCAAGGGATAAACCCACCCATCATGGTGTACCCCATTACATGAGCACTAACACAAAGATGGTCTACCATAATATTATTCCTAATCCCGCATGGTAACCACAACCTAATAGGGGAAAGGTACTGAGTGAAGGAGATGAAACTCCACCAATCATGGCATACCCTCTATATGAGCACTAACACCATAACGGTCTGCCACATTATTATTCCTAATATGCATATAGGTGAAAACCTTGTAGTACAGGAAAGGTATTGAGTGAAAAGAAAATAATTATTGCAAGGTATAAAAGCCACCACTTAGGTGTTTAGAGATGATACCAAAGTTAACCAATTCAAGTCCCAAACACCATCATTATGATTCTTATAAATTCCAAGGTAATTATGGTTGTAATCATAATTTAAATGTTGTAGTTACATAGAGGTATTAACATAAAAGGCCCAAAAGAAGAGTGATCATTAACAATGAACCAGGTAAAATACAATCATACCAGTTGATCAACCCCTGGGACTAGTCAACTGGTGTGGTCATACCAAACTTGAACCAAAAATAACACCAGTGGACCAATCAACTAGTTGGTCTCACTAATCGGTTGTTTATAGGGAACCAGTCAATGGGTCTAAGTAGAGACTAGACCACTTTGGTCATAAGGTCACCACTTGATTGGTTTAGAAATCCATTCGACTTTTCATAGAAGCCAATTGACTAATTCATTGATCCAATCGATTGATCTCAAAACTATTCGATCAAAATTTCCAAACTTTGTAACTATTCACATAACTAGTTGGTGAGTTTGACAAACCAATTGAATGGTTTGGGTAAAACAATTCCTAAACTTGCAATATACACACCAAAATTTGTCAAACTTTACCATATTAATCCTAGTATGATGTTATGTTAAAAAGCACATAAAGAGATATGTTGCACACATATAATCACAGGGATACATGGTAATATAGGCATTTGAACAAAATCATTATTAAAATGCCATATCATGCATAAAATTAGAGAAACCAACAATGCTTAAATTACAGGAAGAAACTCTACAACATGCATGAATTCTAGAATACATGTATCCAATACCCAACACAAAAACACACCAAGAACATGGAACCACAATAATCGAAAAAAATCTCATTCATATTAAAGATAATAATTCTTACCTTAAAATAATTCTTCTAACACAAAACTCTCAACTTGATGGCTATCTAGCAAAACCTTAATTCCTAAGAGAATCAAAAGTTAAAACCGTTAAAAATCCTTTTTAAAAGTAAATTAAAACAAAAGAGGAGGAGGAGGAGGAGGAGGAGGAGGAGGAGGAGGAGGAGGAGGAGAACAAGAACAACAAGAATAAGAACACAACTCAACCTTTTCTCAAAAATAAAATTCTAAGGAAAATAAAGCTAGAATCTTCAACCTTTCTCAAAAATTAATCCTTCCTTTCTTTAGAGAAACAAGGGAGAATTAAAGAAAATATTAGATTAAGAAATGAGAGATAATAAATCAATCAATAAGGGAGGAAAATAATAGAAAACCCTTGTTTTTCTCAACGAAGAGGAAAAAGGAAGAGAAATGGAGAATTCTCAACACTTAGCAAATTTCACTAAGGGAAAGGAAAAGGAGAGTAAGAATAATAGGTTAGAAGTGTAAATAAGTCAAGAATAGAGAGTATAGAAGATAGATCTAGTCAAAATCCACAAGAGGGAGAGAGGTAAGATAGGTATAGTTGAGTGTGGGAAACCATGGTGTAAGAGAAAGCATGATGGTGTGAGGAAGGTTTAGTGTAGTCTAGGAGGTAACAATTTCAGAAGGTTGGTAATTCAGAAAAGATGTGTAAGAAGTCAAAACATATAGCCTAGCTGCCAAAAGAGAGAAAGGAAAGTGAGGGAGAAGAGAGGTAATTAAGTATGCCTCAAAAAGAACTTTTTAGAAAAATTTTAACTAAATAAAATCATAGAATGATCTAAATAATATAAAAGTAATCCCAAAGAACCAAAATATGCTCATTAGCATACATAGATTCTAATTAGATGTTTTCATAAATTGTAGAAAGGGATTCAAATCAAAATAAAAAACGGATCTAAAATCATACTATAATAAGTCGATCGGTTAGAGCAAACCAGTTGATTGGTTTGTTGAGAATAAAATTATCAATCTTTGAGCATATTAGTTGATTGCTTCTTTTGAAATTCATATTTTTTTAGAATTTCAATCCCTTTTCAAAATTAAGAATAATTTATTTATTATCAACATAAATTTAAACATATTTTGAAGGATTTTAGGACAGTGTCCTAGTAGAAATTAGTTTGTCTGATAAAATTATCCACATAGTTAGCTTATTCATATGGCTGATAAAATAGATTACCTACTTGATAGTCTCTACTAACATGTGGTCCTCCACGTATGTAACATCTAAATGCTTGCATCTGCATGTCAATAATGCTCAAGTTATAATTTTTTTTTATTTAAATCACCTAATAGAGTATAAAGATAAGCCATGATTATTAGCTTTTGGTTCCTTAATGAAATATACCTACATTATGTCAAAAAACCATTAGAACTAAGGTTAGTTATTTAAGCAAAAATAAAATTAAAAAAAATCAAAATAAAATTTAGAGAGTTATTGGATAATGATTTAAATTTTTGGGCCAAAGGCTATTAAATTTGCCCCCGACAATGGCAATAAAATTTTTATGCCGGTTAAATATACCTATTAGCAAGTATACTAGTTACAAGTAATATATGGCACTAAGAGTGCTAGATTATTCTTCCCACAAAGAGTAATGATAATACAAAGACTCTAATCACTCTAATCGGTCCTAGGCAAACAAAATTATATAAATAAGTAACTAATTTTAAACTAAGAATTTCAAATCAAACTAAATTAAACTAAAATAGATGCAAATAAAATATAATAATAGTAAAAATCAATTAATAAAAGCCACCAATGAATCTAGATCTACTACTATCCAATTGTAATGATTAATTAATTAATTACTTGATCTTTTTAATTACTAGCTATGTGTCAATGAAAATATTTAATTATTACACTCTCTCGAGCTATGTAGTCCTACCATCAATTATCAGTCCCGCTATCTCTAATCAAAGGATTCAAATAAAAGACGATGCTTTATGTTTAATTAATTATTTCTCCTTCCCTATTCTTGCAAAAATTATGTTATTGTTTTCACAACCCATTCAATTTGTATGTATTTTATTTGACCTAGAGTAGATAAACAACTATTGCATCTTATCTTGACTTGTTAAATACTAATTAAAGGTGATCATTATATTAATTAAGTACAATCTAGGATAATATCATAGCATAAAATACATAGAGTAATATATTAATCAAGCAATCAATTAATCTATCGGTATAAAAAGTAGTATGTCATTATATCCTTGGTAAAAAAAACTAAGAATATAAAATTGATGCACTTTAGATTTAAAATAAGAACAAAAAAAATATTATATAGTACGAATGGTTAGCGGTATTGGATTTCTCTTCTCACCTTTGATTTTCTCTACTCCTTTCGGCCCTTTGTAATCATTTTTTTCCTTCTATTCTACCTTCGTATTTCTCTTGATAGGTCTACATATATACGCATGTAATGTAGTTCTATTATATTTTTTTATAAAATATTGGAAAATTTTATGGTTGACAAATCAAATATATATATGTTTCTTTCTTTTATCTGTTCCATTCTTTTATCCTTTTATTTCTTCTTTTCACAATCTTTTCATATGTGTTGGTTTCTATTTATACATATTATTGGTGTAATATTTTCTGGATTGCAAAGATTAATAATAATAATAGTAATAGTAATAATAAAAAATAGTAAATAAAAATTAGTACATATAATTCCAAACTTTCCTAATCACCCCCACCTAATCCCATTCTTAACTTGAATATAACTTTCTAACCCAATTCACTCAAATTTAAGAAATAATACTAGAAATAACAATTGTAGGTTTCCTTTTATCTTTACACCACAATTTGAATCACTTAAATCCGAGTTATAATGTGAAAGTTATGGTTAAAATACTGTAGATTGTCAAAACCCATATGAAAATCAATTTTAAGCTCTAAATTAATTAAATAAATGAGATTATTATAAATTAAGAACATAATTAAAAATAATATAAATAACCTCATATATCATTCATATAAAAAAAAAATTTAAAGTAAAAGGGTATAAAATATGTAAAAATATTCATTCATAAGTCCAATGAGTAGAGGATGATTTGTAGGGTTTTGATTTTTAGCTAGAGTATGTTGAGGATGATACCGTGAGCTAGTAGCTAGCACTACTACGTAAACAGAAAATAATAACGAGACATTAATAATAGTGGTTAGGAAACTATTGCTAAACGCATGAAAATTAATGTGCGAGATAGTTTTGATAATGGTTATAGTTCAAAACCATTATTAAAACCCCAACACTAAAATTTTACAAGGTAGTTTTAATAACGGTATATGAAAAATCGTTATTAAAAGATCATTTAATAATGGTTTCTACAATAACCATTGTTAAAAGGCTGATAAGTTTTGATAATGGTTATTACAAGAATTGTTATTAAAAGATATTTCATTCAGTTCTATTTCATGCCAAAAAAAATCAGACTCTACACCTTCCCTCTCTTACTCTCCTTCTCTTGCAAATCCTCACACCACCACACTGTACACCACTACTCCGGCTCCTCTCAACTCAGGAAAGCCACCAGTTATTCTCTTTTGCACTGCCAACTCTCCTCTTCCTTGCACCACTCTTTCACTTGCAGCACCACATCTCTGTCGTTCTCAACTTTGCATGTGCTATCATTCTTCTGCACCTTACCATCACTTATTCATTCTTCCTCTGCCATGTTTGTATGTGGTCGCCACTCTCCTCTTGCTCACTGCTGATTCTCTTGCTTGCATAGCTTTTTCTCTTCTTATATATATACATAAATGCATGCATGTTGATGCAGGTTGCGTTGTTTGTTATTGAAAAGTTGCAGTTTGTTGTTGAAAAATGTATTGTTGAATGTGTTGGTAAAAAATATTGGTGTTCATTGTTGAATTAGTCGATACAGTTATATATTAACATATGCATGTGTTGGCCAAGACATTTACATATACATATATATATATATATATAACATGCATGGGTGCTTAATTACGAAAAGAAATAAAATATTTAAAATTATTAGTAATGTCACTTGTAAAAACTATATATAAATTTTCATTAATAAGTATAGGGCACTATAAGGTATAGGAAATTTCATATAATAAAATGAAAATATATCTTACATATGCACATCATTAAATGAAAATTTCAATTAGAGATGCATGTTAATGATTTTTAATTGACGAGGATTAAATAGATATAGAAAATAAAGAAGATATAATAGTGAATAATTAAATAGAGAGGAATAATTGTGTATACTAATAACAATAATAATATAGGATTTATTAGAGTTTAATATAGTTAGCTAGGTTTAGGATTAGGGTTTATTAGGATTAGGGTTAGTTTTTATTATAATTTACTAGGGTTAGGGTTTAGCGTCTATTATACTAAATATAAAAGTAAATAATTAAATAGAGAGGAATAATTATGTATAATAATAATAATAATAATAATAATGTAGGATTTATTAGGGTTTAATTATAGTTAGCTAGGTTTAGGATTAGGGTTTTATTAGGTTTAGGGTTACTTTTTATTATAATTTATTAGGATTAGGGTTAGGGTTTATCGTTTATTATACTAAATATAAAACTGAATAATTAAATAAAGAGGAATAATTGTGTATAATAATAATAAAAATAATAATATAGGATTTATTATAGTTTAATTATAGTTAGATTGGCTTAGGATTAGGGTTTTATGAGGTTTAGTGTTAGTTTTTATTATAATTTTTAGGGTTAGGGTTTGGGTTTAGCGTTTATTATACTAAATATAAAAGTGAGTAGTTAAATAGAGAGGAATAATAATAATAATAATATAGGATTTATTAGGGTTTAATTATAGTTAGCTAGGTTTAGGATTAGGGTTTTTTGAGGTTTAGGGTTAGTTTTTATTATGATTTATTAGGGATAGGGTTAGGGTTTGGGTTTTGGTTTAGCATTTATTATACTAAATATAGTAATTAATATGTTATCAGGGTTTAATTATAGTTAGCTAGGTTGATTTTACTATACGTAGCTTGAACGATTTAATGATAGTTTGATGTTCAGCTAGTTTGTTATATATATAACTGAAGATTATGTCCTTATTTTAAATAGTTTGATGTTGTTAGCTTTACATAGTTGGTTAAGATCTAGTAGAATATATTTGTGATTTATCTAGCTAGTTGAAGATCAGTTTATATATTCTATAATCTAGATCCTTTTGAGAACAACATTGATGATAAGATTTAGTGGTTTTCATTTGTAGGTAGTGAGATGACATACCCTCCAATATATCTATGCATGACGCCACATGCAGATCTACAGACTCATGTCATATAGTTATACAAGGAGCTAGGTTGGTTGTATGTGAGTGGAGCATCCTATTACCTCTTCCATTTCAGATCATATCACCTATTGTTGACCCTGCCTCAAATAGATCCATGATCATTAGCTACATCAACTTTTTTTACATTAGTTTGTCCACCACACCTAAGATTTATTGATGGTGAGGTGTTTGCCAGAGAGTATGATAGGATATCGAGAGAGCTAATAGTCCTTGATGATGAGTGCAGGTTTCATCATAGCTTGCCTGCAACCATCCACCTTGGTTACCCTAAAGTATCTGTGAATAGGCTCTCTAGCGATGATGTGTGGGATCAGATGACATATCATGATGAGTATAATTTGAGATTTATAGTTATTAGTTAGGCTTGGCGAGGCTATTGGGAGATTTATTTTTGCGGTTATGAGTTTTTCTTATTTAGGTGTTTGGGTTGTAGCAACCTTTTGATGTACATAGTGTTGTTATTGCTTTAATCCTATAGTATGTATATCTTTTATAATTTGAACCATTGTACAATGTTTTGTTATGTATGTGTGTGTGTGTGTAGAATAGCATGATACATTTGAGATTAATTTTTTCTAAGCATGAGCGATTTGTGAATTACTAAACTTATAATTCAATTGATTTGTACTAATTACTTTTGCATGGGATACATCTAGATTGAAAAACTATGGATCATAAATTGTTGTTTGCAAAACGTTTATCTAGAGAATATAATGAAGGAGTGGATTTTTTCATCAAGTTTGTAGTTGAACATCCTCAAGACTCTAGTAGAATAGTCTATCCTTTTTTGAACTGTGCTAATATTCAACGTGTCAATACTGATGATTTGAGAGATCATTTGTTTGTGTATGGAATTGATACAAGTTACACTTGTTGGATATGACATAGTGAAACATAGTTTAAATATAATAATGATGATGTTAGGAGGGATAGTAGTGGATCATAATTTGAGAACTATGAGGGACATTCGGTAGAGGAGATGACTTAAAAGGTTGAGAAAAGTGGTCGGGCTTGTTCAAAAATGTTCGAGAAGTTATTGAATGACTCGGAGAAACCTTTGTACAGTGATTGTAAGACATTTACTTGATTATCCGCTACTTTAAGGTTGTACAACTTAAAATCATGTAACGGATGGAATAATAAGAGTTTTATATAATTATTGACGCTTGTAAAGGATATGCTTCCTAATGACAACGTTCTACCCAATCGTACCTATGAAGCAAAGAATATTCTTTCCTCTATGGGAATGAGTTATGAGAAGATACATGTATGCCCTAATGATTGTATTTTATTTTGCAATGACAATGAATCTTTGGATAGTTGTCCTAATCATAAATGCAAACCACCACCATACAAGAAGAATAAGGTTCCCGCTAAGGTGTTATGGTATTTTCCTATAATACCAAGATTAAGGCGGATGTTTAATGATGTTGAAGATGTCAGGAACTTGAGATGGCATACTAATGAGAAGATAGGTGATGGGCTTCTTAGACATCCATCTGACTCTCCACAATGGATGATGATTGATGGCTTGTTCTCTGAATTTGGTAAAGAAGCAAGAAATGTGTGCCTTGCTCTTTCTATAAATGGAATGAATTTGCACAATCATGGCACCTAAAGTTTATGGTCGATGATTTTCGTTATATACAATCTACCTCCATGGCTCTATATGAGACACAAGTATATGATGTTGTCTTTACTCAATTCAGGGCCAAACCAACTGAAGAATGATATTGATGTTTATTTGGCACCTTTGATTGATGATTTGAAGTTCTTGTGGGACATGGGTGTTGAAGTATTTGATGCATAGAGTGAAGAAAATTTTACTTTGAGAAAAATGTTATTCTGTACTATAAATGATTTTCTGACGTATGCCAACTTGTCAGGTTATAGTGAGAAAGGCCATTATGCAGGTCCGATATGTGAGGAGAAACTTCATTTGTTCAACTAACACATGGACGGAAGACTGTCTTCCTTAGGCATTGTAGGTTTTTATAGAAGAATCATTATTATCGTAGGCAAAGAAAAGCGTTCAATGGCTTTTGAGAAGAAGGGCAGACGCTAATTCGGTTGACGGGTCAACAAGTGTGGCTGAAGATGAAACATTTGAGTGTCAAGTTTGGAAAGAAGAATAACGATAAGCCTCCATCAATTGGGTGGAAGAAGATGTCAATACTCTTCAACCTTCCTTATTAGAAATCTCTATACGCGAGACATGCCCTTGATGTGATGCATATCAAGAAAAATATATGTGACAGTCTTGTTGGTACATTACTTAATGTTCTATGAAAGACTAAAGATGTCATCAATGCTTGAATGGATATGGAAGAAATGGGTATTAGACAGGAACTGACACCGCGAGATAATGGAAGAAGAACATATTGACCACCGGCATGTCATACTCTTTCCAAAAAAGAAAAATTTTCAATTTGCAAATTCTTTAACAGTGTCAAGGTTCCAGAAGGGTATTCTTCAAATTTCATAAGGCTCATGTTGATGAAAGAGTTGAAATTTATTAACATAAAGTCTCATGATTGTCATATTTTGATGCAGCACTTGTTGCTAATAGCTATAAGTAAAATTTTGCTGAAGCGTGTGCGAATTACTGTCACGAGGCTTTGTTGGTTCTTTAACGCCATATGCTCTAAAGTTATACATCCTGATAGTTTGGATGCCTCGCAAAGAGGGATTGTGATTACTTTGTGCTAGCTTGAAATGTATTTTCCACCCTCATTCTTTGACATTATGGTACATCTAACTATTTATTTAGTTTATGAGATAAAAATGCTAGGATATGTTCATGCGAACTGGATGTACCCCGTTGAATGGTTTATGAAGTTGATAAAAGGTTGTGTGAAGAATCGATATCAGCCAAAAGGATGTATTGTTAAAAGTTATCTTATGGAAGAGACAATTAAGTTTTGCGTGAAGTACTTGTCAAATGCTAAAGCTCTTAGTATTCATAAGTCTCGACGTGTAGGAAAAATCGAAGGACAAGGTATTAGGGGCAAATAGTTTGGGCGTGTAGACCTTGACATATTCTGTAAAGCACAGATATATGTATTACAAAATAGTGATGATGTTCAAATGTATATTGAAGAACATATGCTTTCTTTATGGATTGAAAATCCATCAAAAACCGAGAAATGGATAATCGATAAAAATAATCTTTCCTTTATCGATTGGATAAGAGATCGCATCATTCCACTCATCGGATATTCCCCAACTTCAATATATGAAACCTTGCATTGGTTATCTCAAAAACCTCATTATGAAGTTTTTTTATATACCAATTATGTGATCAATGGTTGCACTTTTTATACAAAAAACAAGATAAAAAGAGTACAATGCAGAACAGTGGGGTGACTTTAGTGGTTGAGGCAACGCATGTTGCTAATGCAAACGACAAAAATCCAACCTATGAAAATATGAATTATTAAGGTGTGATTGAACATATACGAGAATTAGATTGCACTATATTTCAAGTCCTTGTAGTTGGCTGCAAATGGGTTTATAATAGCTATAGGGTTAGATATAAAGATAGATTCACATTAGTAGATCTCAATAAGGCAAGGCATAAATAAGACTCATTCATCTTGGCATCACAAACGACACAAGTATTCTTTGTCACTGATCCTACTGATAAAAAATGATCTATGGTACTATCTATGAAGAAAAGAAGTGCTAATGAATGTGATGATGAAAATGATACCAATTGGAATAAGAGTGTGCCTCAGCTATGCAAGAAACTCAATTATTGAATGATGATAACAATAAAATTAATGAGGAGAAAATATAGGTCAGGGATGATCATCATGAAGTAATATATGTATCAAATCCTAAAACTAATTCTAAAACAAAGGAAAATAAAGCAATGAGGGTAATAATATTGTAACATATGATATGTGTGTTAGTTTTTTTAAATTCATTTTTCAACCTTCCTCATTGGATATTTATTGTATCGATAATTTAGTGGTAAATTATGGTCAATACATAACATTTTAACATAATTTATTTATTGATTTTTTGTAGAGATATGGCCAAAAAAATAGTTGATAGGGACAGTAGTGATGAAGAAGGGAAGAGAGGACCCACTATTATGAGAATCATTACCGACATGCTGGATAAAGGAGAACTAGTCGAGTTGGGATGGAATAATTATAATCATCCCTTGGCCCTTATGCAGACATGTTCTTAATGTACATTTCACTCGTCATGCATAACTGTGTTCCTATCTCTTATAATAATTGGACGCGGGTTCCAAAAGGTCACAGGGAGCATATTTGGTAAGAAATCACGGTAAATATGCTATTTTATTTAATCATTTTTATATGTCAAATGTTATTAATTTTAATACATTAACATCGGTATACATGTATATGTCTTATATTGCAAAGAGTCTTTAATGTCCCGGAGACTAGGAAGAAATGGGGAGCTTCTAAGAACATTTAGGTCATACTTAGCTCATAGAAAAATGTACAGAAAGATGGATGGCTCTCGATGGCAGAAACCACCCAAACGATATGGTTTCATTGTTCAAGAAAGTTGGAACCAATTTATTGCATATCTTCCTTTGAACGATTTTAAGGTATTTGTTATATAAAAATTAAAATTTTTGATTAAGAATATTATGCTTAATATTTAAATAACCATATGACTATATTTTAGCTTGTAACATAAGAAAAAATTGCCAAAAATAAAGAGATTGTGAGGAAAATAAATACCAGCATAATATGGCTTACGAAGGCTATGCAGGCCTTAAAGAGGAGTTGGTATGCGATTTTGATTTTCCTATTTCAATGTAAAAGTCTGATGTTGTAATAATATTCTTAATGTAAAATTATTTTTTGATTTATAGCTCCTAACCCAAGACTTAGATCCATGTACCTCGTCCATCAATATTGCTACATTATGGAAGAAGGCTAGAGCAACAAAAGATGGATATATTAATGAAGATGTAGATGTTGTTGCTAAAAAAAATTATAAGTTTGTAGATATCTGAACCCTACTTTTTTCTTTTAGAAAACTATTATATTATGCTTATTCCTATAAGCTAAATTTAAATATATTGTATACATTACAGGATGAACTTGTAATGTCAGATGATGTGGAGGGGGTGGACTAATATAACATTATTTCCCAGGGTACAAGAATTGTAGAACACCCCCGGAACACACAGGGGTCTTGGAGTAGGTGTTATGAGAATGAACATGTGTGGTCGATCTCATGGTTCTCATAGCACTAATGAGCAAGTGGCCATCTTCACCTAGAAATTGAACATGGAATTTGAACGGATGGCAAAAATGAAGCAAGAGTTGTCATTTATTAAATTTCAAGGGTATAAGCCATTCGATTCAATCGACCATGATCAGCTACACATACCCAATGTAAATAGCGTTAGAGACAATTACAAAGCTAATGCACGTCTTTCTTCTCTTTCTGAGGTAAGTATTACGAACTATGAATTGTTATTAAATTTATTCGGTGTCATAAATAATTAAGAATGTGTGTAATATTTTATTTTAGGGTTTGCATAACTATGACTTGTTAGCAAATGACCTTTCAACCCTTTTGGCGAAAGGAAGGGTATGCATAAATCATAGTACCAAATACAAACGATCCATGGGTATAACTTAGCCCTAAACACAAGGCCAGTGAGTATTGACACTCCAACCATTGGTAGTACACCCTTGCCTTGTTATAAAGAAGGCAATGTGGTAGCCACAGTGCTAGAAGCTCATGGAAGCTTTGTGCCTTGGCCTATGGATCAGATACGTCTCACTACTGAAGAGATAATGACATTCAACATCATTATTAGACCTTATTTATTACTTACATTTTTTATACCTTTTTCATATATATATGCTCAATACATATTTTTCTTATTATTATCAATTAAGGAATAAAAAAAGAAGACTGCTCCTACTAGTAAAACCAAGAGAGGTACTAGTAGATTGAGCAAAAAAAAAGAGGGCGCTAATAAAGGAAAGAGAGCTAAATTTGAAAAATCAGTTGCCCCACAAAAGATTCCTTCTTCAAAGAAGAGCCAACCTCAACCAACACCGGCTTTATTACATTTCTATGCCTAAAACTACCTCAGGGACAATTATATTTTCATTGATTGTCATCCTAAGTATTTTGGGAGGGATGATGCTACTTACATGGAATAGATGATTGACATAAGCAAAATTTATAATTAGGAATTGATGTCAACCACGAGTGTTGCTATCTATGTCACGTAAGTATTATTTTATATTTTAGATTTTAGTACTTCTTGTTATACTGGAATTTTTATGACCTCTTATAGGAGTTATGAGTTATTAACAAATATGCATTGTTATTGTCATTCATAGGTTGCTAGCTAGTTACACTACAATAGAGGGAATGATGTCCTCTATTGTGTTTGTGTGTCCATACTACATAGCTGACGGTACTACAATAAAAGAGGGTAGGCATATAAAATATTTAGCAGATCACATTTTGATTGAGAGATACAACAAGCTTTATCTCATTCCTCAACTCACAAATAAACATTGGGTTTTGTATATTGTCCGACATGATCTTAATAAAGTTTATGTATTTGATTCCCTTTGAACTTATGACGTGCCTTTTGACACCACTCGTCATGGTGGGAAAGAATTTATCGACATGTTACTATACTTTTCACTTTTTACTTTATTAGATTATTTATGCATATATTCTACTTTAATTATTTGAGGTATATATACTTATAATATTGTGTATCCAACTCAATTTATTAGGGCACTACGGATTGCGTGTCAGAGGAGTGGTGGGAATGGTGTCTCAGACCCAAAGTGTCTTCAATATGAGCCTGTAATGGTAAGTAGGAAGACAACTATTTTTTATTTTATTTTAATTCAAATTAATATCTAATAGTTAGAGAGCTAACTGAATTCATTTGATAGTGTCCACAACAGCAGAACAACGATGATTGTGGATATTATGTATGTAAAGCAACGGATATGATAGTCCAAAATAGATTGGTCAACAGAGATCCAAGCCATGTATGTTTGCTTTTTCATATTTTTCCATTAATGTATCATGACATATATATTTGGTAATTTACCTAAGTACTAACTAGATATTAATCAAAACTTGGGCGTTGTAGTTTTTCACCGATGACTATGCACGAGGCCAGAAATACAATGTTGATGAAATTGATGAAGTTAGAGACCAATGGGCTAAGCACGTGCACTCATACATCAGGTTTGTATTTCATCTACGTCTTTTGGTCATCTAGGCTATGATGTAGGAACTTTTGACTTTGGAGTGTAGAGCTACCTAATTGTGGTACGCCTAATCATTCTCACTCCTGGGTATGCAAAGTGTATTCAGACATATTAATTAGAGCTTGATTGAAAATATGGAGTATCATTTAGGAGGAAGAAATGCATATATATATGAATTGATGTTGTTTTATATTGTAGATTTGGTAAATATTTGAACATATAACTGTGTATGTGGGCTGGAACAAAGCACTAAAAATAAATAAATAAAAACATATAGTTTTAATAACGGTTTTTACTGAAACTCTTATTATAGATGTTTTAATAATAGTTTTGAGTAAGAACCATTATTAAAGCAAACATTTTAAGAATGGTTTCCTATTATAACCATTATTAATACAATTTATTAATAATGGTTTTGAGTAAGAACCATTATTAAAATTTTATATTTAATCTCAAATTTATGCTTATTTAATACGTATTAGGGCTTAATAAATGCATAATCAATGAGTAAAATCCTAATTGGATTATATTTTAACAACATTTTTTGTAATAACCGTTATTAAAACTTTATTTTTAACAATGATTTTGACTTAAAACTGTTATTAAAATCTAGTTTTTAACAATGGTTTTGACTTGAAAACCATTATTAAATACAAAGTTTAAGCCCATATTCGCAGCTTTTTATATATTTTGTATGACTTCTATGAACCTTATTAAAGATTTAATAACGAGTGGTTCAATAACAGTTTGAAACCATTATTAAAATCATAAAAATAAGCATTATTAAAACCCCTTTCCGGGGTAGTGTAGTCATCGCTTAGGGTTTGGGTGTTACATTCCCATTTAGTTAAGAGTTAAGGTAATGAGGTAGATGTACTTTTTCCCACTATTTTAGGATGTTTTTGGTTCTCTTGGTTATTTGAACTCTTGGTTTTGATTCCTTATATTTGAATTTTATATACTCTCTCTTTCATCTATATTACTATTTTTATCATTATTATCATAGAGCTATTGCATAATAACTTGAGCATGAATTCTTTCTCTCTTTTTTTTGTTCTATTTTGCCTTGCATTAGACATGTGCTAGGCGATGATCGCACTTCTATCATGATTGATGTCGTAGTAAAATTCCTCAGTTTTCTTTTATAAACACTTCCACATTGTCTTTAAAATGACATTTTTTTTTGTTCAATATTTGGGGTTTTTATTTAAGGAAGCTGACAACTTATGGTGGTGGTGACATGGTGTGGTGGTGGGTCAACATAGTGATCTAGGTCGAAGGCCAGAGAAGTCAGCAAAGGTTTTTCTGGCACAAGAAAAAGTAAAAGGAAAGAAGGAGAGAGAAGAGAAAAAGAAAAAAAATGGAGGGTTGGGGTTGGTCAACGGGTTGTTAGTTTTTTTTCCTACAAACATATAAAGTATGGTATAGAGTGGTTTTATCAAGATTCATTTAATTTAAATCATTTCACTAGAAGTCAAAGATATATCATCAAGAAAATTAATTTTGGAAAAAAAATTCATTAATAAGTTACGGAAATCTTAATTTCAAATTTCTAAAGGTCTTCTCGACTTTGTAAAAATATATAATGTAACACCCCCATTTTTTACTACCAAAAAATTTCATTTGAAACAATGCAAAAGCAGAAGTTACTAAACACACTTAGTAAAAACGGGGTGCTAAGCGGCACCTAATATAAGATAGGCTTCATTCAATAATCCCATTTTGATATAAGGCTACACTAAACCATCCAATTTAAAATAGGGTGTGCAAACTCAAGTTACATAAACATTTAAAAGATCGTTTACAATGAATAATCTTGATAGTCCTCGACAAAGTCAAATATAGGAAGAATGATAAGTTAAGAGCACAGAGCTATATTAATAGAAAGCAAGATAAGGGCATGGCCCTAGAACCCTGGTTTGTCATAGACAGTATAAAAACCTCTGGATATCCACACTTTCAACCCCCAAACCCAAGATAAAGTAGGCCCACTACTGCCATCCCCAAAAACTTATACATGGCTCTCTGCTCATGGGAATAAATAAGTTACCAAGCAAATGGGCACATCAGTATACTATGTACTAAGTATGCCAAGTTTTATCCTCAACAAAGTCACAAGCATACAAGATTCTATCATGTCATGGATATCATGCTTAACATGTGTCATGCCAATACCATATAAGTAAGTGTAGTAATACATTAGGATTCACCATCATGCATAACTCAGGCAACTTATGATGTCTCATGCTCATAAGCCTAGTGCCATATCATAGGTAATCGCACAAACGTACTAAACATGTTAGTCCAGGTAACCGCTACGGTTTATTTTCAAACATAATCAATTAATTAGGTTATACCATTTCCTTATCCATATAGTGATATAGGTCAACATCTAGTGAATCATTCCAATTATTAAATAATTATTCATTCAAGCCTTTATTCTAGTGTTCATTCTAACTTTTATCCTTATTATCATCCAAACCATTTGTTCTAATTATTATCCAATTATTCATCATCAAAACCATTTGTTGCCATCATTATCCAATTATTTATCATTGAAACCATTTATTCCCATCATTATTCAATTATTTATCATCAAAACCATGATTTCCATCATTATCCAAATATTTATCCATTATTATCCAGTTATTTATCATTGAGCGATAGACTATGCACTACCCCATGGTCTCGTATACCATGGAAGCCTATTCAAACAAGGGCTATAAAGTCTAGGCCGAAGACAATCACCATAATGGATATAAGTCCAGGTCAAAGCCAACCATAATAAACATAAGTCTAGGCTAAAGCCAACCACCTAGGTAACTAGACCTTTTAGTATCAATACCCCCTAATACGTCATCAATGTTTAGAGTAGGTAAGGCACATGGATCTACTAGTCTCCCACCCGAATGCACCAAAAATGCTCAAAGGTAGAATAACCTCTGGTAGCTAATTGGGGATCAAGTAACCCAGACCCATACACAACTTGATTATCTTTTACTTTACGTGATTGGTACATTATTCATGAGGTTGTGTGATCACACAAGGCCGATACATAGAGCAAGTAAGACATTCGCATATTTTTTTATATTAATCCATTTCCATCCCCTACCCATGTTTAGGGTTTCCATTTATGCTTGTTCAATGTTAAATGTGCCTGTTATATCATTTTATTTAAGTACATGCAATGATTCATTAATCTTTTTCTCAAAACCATCACATTTCATATGCGGTACATCTATTAAGCCTTTATAATGCTCGTTGAGTATGTTATAAATTATGGTCCATTTAATCCATTCATTAGATCATTAATTCATGATAAATCTATAGTTTATTCCTTAAAAAATCCTATAACAATCCCATGCATAACCTAAAAGAATAACACAATGAAAAGAAACCAAATCACAAAACAAGCCAAACTAGTCGATCATTGTGGCCCAACCAGTCAATTGGATGCACCAACTAGTTGATCAGTTTAGGTCGATCAGTCAATCAGTTTCCCTTTACCAAACCATGTTTTCCTCAAACTTGTAAGTTATTTTGGGAAACTAATTGACTGTTCATAGACCAGTTGATCAATTTTTCCCAACCAATCAATGGGTTTAAACAGAGAGTAAGATCAAAACCTTTGGAGGCCTACCAGTTGATGGGTTAGGTCAACTGGCTGGTTGTTCTAGGAACCAGTCGATAGGTTTGACCTATAACAACACTAAACAATCACTTTCATGCAAATGATGCTTATAAATCCTTATCATACGATATTAGAACATGTTTTAACATCACATAGCACATTTTACCTTACATTAATTGCACATTTCAACATTAATCATCATACTCCAATCTTTTCTCAAGATTCATGCTTTTCACTCACAATGCACCATTTAACCATCCACATCCAATTCTCTCGCTTGTATATTCATACCAACATGTAATATCAAACTTAAAGATTTTTATATAATGCATTATTACTCATAACCCATTTTAGAAGTAAGAATAACTTATTTGATGCAAGCAAAACTTTCCTTAAACAAGAATGTTTGACCTATGAAATCCTCAACTTTCAAAACCTTAAAAATAAGAAGTTTTAAATTAGAAATTCATGAATAAATTTTATAAATTCAAACTTGAAATAGAAGGAAAAGAATGAACATACCACACCCAATGGAAAAACAGAGGATAACTCAACTAAACAACTCAACCTTTTTCCTAAATCTAACTCTTTCTTACTTAATAATTTTAACATGAGGGAGTTAGAGATTGGAAGAGTGAAAGGAATTCAACTACAAGGTTCAATATGAAAAAGGGGAAAGGTGAATTCTAGAGAGTTAGGTATTTTTAGTGGATAAAAGAAAGGTGAATAAAAGGAGTAATTAGGGCTATTTATAGCCAATAAATTAATATAATTCACAGGTGTGGTCAAGAACAGATCAAAAACTTAAATTATTATTGTTTCAATTCGAGTTAAATGAATGATTTTTATCCAAGATATGTTAACCTATCCTCTAGAGCCCAAATGGTGACTCTAGAGGATTACATGTTAGTTGGTCCAGGAATGTAATACACAAGAGGGGTAATAGAAGGTCAGCATCGAAGGAATCTTCCAGCTAAGCAAAATTGAGCCTAAGATCGAACTAATGATCTCAAAAATGTTCAAAAGAGAGAGGTGGAAGAAAATAAGGCTAAGTTTATCTCTTCCCCCCTCTCAATTGTCCCAATTAACTCCTCAAATCAATCTAAGGTACTATTTTTGGCCTAAATGCATCAGGACAAAGGTTAAGAATCTCCTAAGAACAATTTAGCATGGGTTAGTAACATTTCATTTTCGTATAAAATTTTTTCTCAAAAATTTGAGTTTTGAAAACATACTTAACTCAACAAACCATTCAGTCATTTTGGCTTACCAGTCGTCTATTCTACTAACCATTTGATCGTATTATTCTAAGAAAAATTATTTTGCTAAAATAATGAACCAGTAAATTCGTTCATAGAGCCAATTGATTGGTTCACATGAAAAACTTATTAAATTTAATTTTCCAACCCCAATTCAAATCCAACTTTATCTCAAAAAAATTCATAATCTCAAATCAAAACTAAATACCAAATTTTGGCATAATTTCTCATTCAATACTTTACAAAAAGATGGGGTATTACATATAAATACAATGAAGAAAATCTTTAGTACAGATGAAAGTTATTAAAATAATTTTATTATTTTAAAAGGATTTTATAATTTAAATAATTTATTTTGTTAACTAAAATAACTCAAGAACAAAGTTGTAGTCATACAATGAAGTTATAATTGAAAATGATTTTAAAATAATAAAAAGAAATGGGATGGAACGCAAATATATTTTTAAATAAAAATAAAATCATAAAAATATAATAAAAATAATGGTTATGAAAAAATTTACATAGAATAATCCATATTTTCAATGATTAAATAAATTCTAATATGAATTCAAAACTGTGGAGAAAACCAGAAAATATAGGATGTTAAAATAATTAAACATTTTCATCAAATTACATTAATAAAATCATTAAGCTTGAGAAAATGAACTTCCAAAAATACATAGTATTATAATTCTGATATATGATAGCATTCCATGGAAAATACAAGTCATGAGTGATAAAATAAATTCAGTTGTATAAGCATCATGGGCATAAAGGATAAGATATATCATGTTATTAAAGGCCTTATTGAACACCATTAGCATAACATGGACTTGCTTAGGGCTATTAATCTAATACTTTAACAAGCACCTTGATCATGAATTTTCATTTTTTAATATCACCATTGTTAAAGGTATAGAAGAGTGTAGAATGTACATATAGGGCTTTATAATATAATAAAGGTGTTTGGTGTTATATGTCGATTGCATCATTGATTCAATTCAGTAGTACACAAGGGAAAGTGGTCCATTAATGAACTATTATCCATGTGTGTAGAAGATGAAGAAAGGATTTAGATGGTTACAAAAGAGAGTTTGATGATGGTACCAAGCAAAAAGACAAAATTAGTGAGCTAAAAGGAGTAAAAGGTAATATTTCATCTCAATGTACGTCAAAGTGACAGTTGAAATGCCTTTGTTCGTGAAAAGAAGTCTAACACCCTATTTCATCTCAAAGTAAGTAGAAATACGAAAATACTCTTAAGAAAAAATAAGGTGTTATTGTTGCACCTAACATAACATAGACGTCTAACCATCCATCCCGTGTTAGATTCAAGGCTTAGTATCCAATCAAACAAATATATAAGGAACAAAGGGCATAAATTGGAAATCATAAAGGATAATATGATTTAGGATTTAAAAAACAAGACCACATTAGGTCCAAAAAAAACTAAAATACATAAAGAGGGTGTAACAGAAAATAGAAGAAAACTATAAAATTTAGGTCTCTCAAATATTAACAAGATAATAACAACCAAAATTCCATGCTTGGTTTCCCCATGCCAAAACACATAATAGGCCAACTACTAACCACCCTTAAATAACTACACAAGGTCTTTCGCTTGTGAGATTGAGTAGGTGACGGAATAAATGGGCATGCCAGTATGCTACTTACTAAGTAAGCTATGTTACTTAGTCATGGGAGTTCACAATGCACACATGATTATAGAAAGACATTGATCATGGTGGCACACATCCTCATGCTTATGTAGTAATAACCAACTTATGTGCTTTACTAATATGGCATTCTCATCATGGCACTCAAACCATGCACATGGAAGTAAATACTAACATGCTCAAGACATAGGATTCATAGAATATCATACTTCACACCAAGTATAGGAAGTTCATGGTTTATCATGCTTATTAAAAAAATTAGAAATCATGGATAACAACAAGTTATTATATGAAGTCACAAACCAATGGTGTGAACTATTAGAGAAACTCTAAGGTCCAATTTACTTAACAATTCATAAGATTCATATCACCATGTTATATAATCCATTGACTTAATTACTTATGTTTCTTTTATCTTTTGAGAAATGGGTTAGATTATCCCCCATGGTCACTCAATACCCATGGAAGCCAAACTGATAATCAAAAGACATAAAGTTTGGTCAAAGCCAAAAGAACCATCAATGGGCATAATGTCCAATCGAAGTTAAGAGAATGACCAATGGACATAAAATCTAGTCAAAGATAAATAAATCACCTAGGTGACCAGTCCCTTTCGTATTGATACCCCCACATCATCAGTGTCAAGAGTAGATAAGGCACTAAGATCAACTAAGATCCCACCTAAATGCACTTAAAGGTAAATAAATACTCCCAAATGAATATTAGCTCCTTGTAGCTAATCAAGGATCAAATAACCTTCACCCATATAACACTCCATATTCTTCCACATCAAATGATTAGTATTTTAATAACCAAGCCATATACCAAAGAAGTCCCATATAGCACACCAAGTAAACCATAACAACATAACTATTCCAAATTATCCATCACAACCCTTCAAGGCACTTAGTCAATATCATCAATTCTTGAACAATTTGATCCACCAATTAAGTTAATTGATTCATATCAAGAAGTGAATTTATATCATCCAAGAATCATATCAATACATAGTGTCAAGTCTCAAACCTTTACAAGGTCAAAAGGAAACAAATAAAGCATTCTAGTAAAAACTAATTAATCAATTATGTAGATCAGTTGACACAAAACCATAGTGTCCCTATCAAAACCAATTAGTTTATTGAACCAATTGATTATTATAGAGAGGAGTTGGTGTTTTCCTCTAAACTAATAGATGGGTTCAAACCGAGATCAACCCAAAATTATCACTAGAGAACTAGATGATTGGTTTGGCTAACCATTCGACTATTATAAAGATCGCTCTATCAGTTTAACCAAACCAGTAAATAGGTTCAAATCAAAACCAAATCAAACTAAAGTCACCTCACACATACCAATTAATTTGTTCGGCTAACCATTAGATTATTTTAAGGACCAGTCATTCGATCTATGCAAAAACAACATGTGTATGTATTTAAATACATGATTTAGACCTCATTTACCGACCATATCACATCCATATCATTAGACATTGCAAAAACTATGATTAATCATGCTGCATTTCCAAAATAAGTCAAACATATGCATAAAAGTCATATTTTATCAAAATAACACAACTCAAGGCATGATTCATCACAACACTACTACTATCTTATAATCATGCAAAAATCATAATTTCATACATACACTAACCCACGTACTCATTCACTCCACACCCCAACGTAAGAATGACTTACCTAATGAAGCTTAGAAAACTCCACACCAAGTAGAAAAAACTTTAGCTAAAAACCCCAAACCTTAAACACCTTAAAAGGGAAGATTAAAACTAAAAAAATAGATTAAAATTGTATAAAACAAACTAAAGAAAGTGATTAGGAAAAACCAAAATATACAACCTCACCAAGGTAGACACTAAGGAAAACTAAGGAAGGTATCTTCAATCCTCAGTCTTTTTCTTAATTTAGCATTATCGTATTTAAAAGTAAAAAAAAAATAAGAGGAAATATTAGAAGATGTGAAGAATATTAGAACTTAGGAATACAAAGGAGAGAATGAGTGGAAACACAAGGGAAGGAAAAATATAGTAAATTTAGTGGTTGAGAGAAAATGAAGAAAATGAGAGTTAAGGTTGCTAGTATGCCCAAAATATAATGGGAAAATAAGGGAATAGGTACAAAACATCAAAATCTTAATTATGCCACTCAAATTTAGGCAATTTTAGGTAATTTTTTTAAAAGAAACATGTTTACTTCTCCCATGTCTTAAATGGTGATGGATATAACATCTCAGGGCAATGTGCCTTAGAAAAATTTGAATATAATAATGGAAAAAGGACAAGGAAGCAATCATCAAGTGTTGTAGGTATTTTCTACAATGAAATGTTTTGTTAGGATTTGTATATAATAGAGAGGAAGAAGAAGACTTATGAGGTTATCAGCCTTTATTTGTCTGTTTTGGTCCACGAATCCATTCAAGGTAGGAAAATAACATAGATTAATGGTAAAAAAATTCAAAGATGGTTTAGAAATAAACTGAAGCATGGTTACTAAGATTCAAGATTATTAAAAGAATTTCTCATCAAAATCAAATTTCAAAAATCATACAAGTCAGGAAAATAGGTTAATCAGTTTGGTGCACCCCTCAAGTAGTTCCACCAATGGATCTACTATCTAGAACTAGTTTTTTGGTTACCTTGAACCAAAAACCAAGCTAAAATTGACAGAGCAATTGATCAGCTCATAGAACTAGTTGATTGATGTGCCCAAAAAATCATTTTCTTCCTTACTTTCCAATACTTTCTGGATCCTTTGCAAATCAAAGTTAAAATACATTTCTAGAGCAATATCAAACATCGTCCAATCACCATAAATCATATGAATTTTCAAATTTATTATAGGTATAGTTTATAGGGTATTACAAGAAGAGCCATGTGAAGAATGATTACATTAAGTATGTTGCAAGTCTCTAAATGAAAAGTTATACAACCTCTCTAGTATGTTATGAATCTCATGTAGTCAATGTTTAGTATAACACATATTAGATTGATTTTAGTTGAATAATCCAAGATTTTAACTCTTTACATAATATACAAAATTAAAGGAACTAATAGGCTACAAACTTTAGTTCAAGTTGTTATTAATGTAGTTGGTTTTGGGTAGTTGATATTAATGAGAGGTTGAAAACGATTTTACCATCATGATAAGCCTTGTATGGTGTATAATCATAAGGTCTTTTACTCCATTTATTAGCAACATGATTCCACTAATACTATAATGAACATAGATATTGTTTCTTACTTTTGTGTTAAGAAATGTAACTCCTTTATGTTGTGGTATAGGATATTATAAGGACATATCTCCATAGATAAATGATAAGTTTGGTAAATGATGGATTACTTAGAACTTATTATTTTACTAAGTTTTGACTTGTTTAAGTTGCATTAAAGGAAAGTTGAGAAATAAGTTAAGTATATGTTCCATCAAGAGAGCACTTTGAGATTAGACATAGTAATATGTGTAATTCTAATGAGGATTCATGTGGCCATATATACTTTATCTCTTTTTTGGATAATCACTAGAGTTGTATATATCTATACTTATTTTATAACAAATATGAAGCATCATATTCCTTTAAAGTGTCAAAAGATGACGTTGATTATAAATGTGTTTAAAGGATCAACATGTCTATTTAAGGATGCATGAATTACATTACAAAACAAGGATGCCAAACCGCACTTCTCTGGACTAAACCTTAAGTGAAAAGGCTCAAAGTGCGCCTAATCAATTATTATTTCAAGTAAAATATTTAAAAGAGCAATCAAGTTTCAAAGAAAAAGAGATTATTAGATCAAGATACCAAGAATCAATACCTGAAGGTTTATAATTTAAATCTTAGGTAATCTTGTATGATTATGTGAGCATCAACAATTTTGATCTTACTTTCCTGAGTTTTAAAATATTATTTAGATTTATTTCATATGAATTATTTGTTGCTTTTCGATTCCAAACATTTTTCAAAGTGTTTTACAAGTTTTTGGTTTTAGTTGAAACCAATCAACTAGTTTTCCAACTAATTATATAGTTTGTGTTTCAAAACCAAGGCTTTAAAATTTCAAAAACCTTTGAAACTAATTAACTATTTCATAAATGTGTGACAAAATCAAGGATGCAGAAAATAAAAGGCTTACTCTCAACCAAAAAACCCATCATGATTCTACAGTGTAGTCTTGGTGAGAAGAAGTACCATCTTATAAAATTACGCAGCATCATAAATGAAATTTGGGACAAGCTTATCCAAACTCATGAGGAAATGACTCAAGTGAAAAATTAGAGAATTGTTATGCATGCTATGGAACTCAAGTTCTTCTCCATAAAGCAAGGTGAATCAATAAGTGAATTGAGCAACCGATGCACTTCAACTATGAACAAACTTAAGGCATTGAGTAAAGTTTTCATGAAAGAAGATCAAGGAAATTCTTGAGAGGTATTACCAAAGAATTGATTCCAAAATCCATTGCAATTAAATAATCTAGAGATCTTACATCAATAAATACCAATGAAATCTTTGAAGATCTTATGATTCATCAATCAAAGATGGAAGATTTTGGTAAGGAAAAAAAGAAGAAGAAGCATTCAGCTCTAAACACATTATATTCCTCATCAAGACAAAGAGAATCATTGTTGAAGAAAAAATTGAAGAAGTTGAATAAGAAGAAGGTGATGATGAGGCTATAATGGATAAATAATAAATTACTCTTATAATGACACATTTTAAGATATTTCTTTATATTAGAGGAGGAAGGCAGTTATCCAACACTTCAAGAAAGCTAAAGGAGTCATCTAAGTGAAAAAAAAAAGATTAAGTGTCATAATTGTGGCAAGTCCAAACATGTTATTTAGGATTGTTTTGAGTTTAGAAATGAGATAAATTGATAAATGGAAAGGAACAAGGGAAACACAAATTAAGGAAATAAAGATCTTAGGAATGCGATTGATGCATTTGGATAAAGTGAAGGAGAGCCATTAGAAGGTGAAGAAGATGTAGCAAATCTCTACTTCATGGCACTTAGATAAAGTAAAGGTTTTAATTATGGTGACAAATGGGTTGTGAAATGCCAAATCCTTAAAAACTTCTTTCTAAAATCCCCTAAGGCTTATCAATTATATTTTTCTCCCTCACCTATTTCATATGATGTTTGTAGAAAAAATAGGCATGTATCTTCTATGTGTAAACATTCTAGGAATGTAAAATCCATTTATATGCATAAAAAGGCGATTATTTTTTATGCATGTGGAAGAAAGGGACATGTTTCTTCCTTATGTGAGTTTAGTAGAAATGTTAAAAATGTCTTAAAATATAATAAGCTATGGGTGCCTAAGGGAACCATCCTTTAAGGATTGGTAAAAAAAGTCCCTCGAGGATGTATTGAAAGGGTCAATAAACTAGGACATGTGTGTTTGTAGGCTTGATTCAAAGTAAAAATGAGAAGACAAATGATTCTGAGATATTGGGTGCTTAAGGTACATTATGATACCCTATCCTAAAATCCTTCAAATTATATTTAGAATTACATTGATAAAAAATAAATGAGTTTTACTTTTGAACTCTTTTAGTTTTGAAATGGAATTGAAATTATAATATAAATTTAAATTTTAGGCATATCAATTGATTGGTGCACTAGAGAAATTAACATTCTTGTTCTTGGCAAACTAGTCAACTGGTTTGCCGAAACCAATCAACTAATTATCTTGTAAACTCAGATCTATTTCAATTTTTTATTCAAATTTCTCACTAATGATTATTAAAATTCTAATTAGATTCCAATTATGTTAATAAGCATGTTTTAGTGCTATGGGATTATTTTCACATTATTTAGATCATTACATAATTTTAATTAGCTAAATTTTCCAAAAAGGCACTTTTGGAGGCTAGCTTCACCTTTTTCTTGTCCCTCACCTCTTCCTCTCTCTTATGGTAGATGGGGCTAGGAGATTGAATTTATGCACCAGTCACTGACTTTTCAACTCACTACCATGCCCATTTTTTACTGCACTCAACCCCCTACCACCCCAATTCTTAGCTTACCTACACTCAACCACACTAGCCTCATCCCCCTTTCTCTTGAGAATGTTGACCAGCCTTGTCTCTATACTCCTAATTTCTAACACATTCTCATTCTTCACTTGTGTTCTTTCTTTCTTCTTCCTTCTCCTTATGGAAATTTTCCCTAAGTGTTGAGCACCTCTCCATTTTCCCTTTTCTTCCCACTACTGAGAAAAAAATAGAGGCTCTCTCTAATTTTCTCCTATGATTTTGCACGAGTTGTGTTCATTTACCTTCTTCTAATAGTTGTTTTAGTTCTCAATTTCTTTCCTTAAGAAAGAAAAAATTAAGGTTGAGAAAGGTTAGAGATTCTAGTTCTCCCTTCTAACTCCCTATTTTTGAGTCAAAGGTGATGTTTTGAGTCTTCCTTATTCTTCTTCTAATTTTTCTTGGTTTTTAATGAAGTTTTGAAAGATAATTTTAATGGTTTTTTACTTTGACTCTCTTAGGAATTGATGTTCAGCTAGATAAGCCATCTAATAGGAATTTTGTGATAGAAGAATTGCTTCAAGGTAAGGCATTCTTATCTTTAACATAATAAGATTTCTATGGTATATTGGGTTTCCATGAGTTGGTGCATATATGAGTATAACCTAATTGTGTTCCATGATATGAGCAAATGGTATAATTCTAACAAAGTTACTATTGTTGAAAGTCTCTAATTTTAACCATAAAATGCGTTGTTTGAGCTTGCATTATTTAAGTATGTACATTACCATGTATCTATGTGATTCTATGTGCAGCATGTATTTTTATGTTTGTTTTGACACAAAAGCATGCTCGGATTTATTTGGTAAAGTGTGCTAACTTTTGGTGTGTGCTTCATAAGTCTAGGTAATGTTTTACCCAAACCAATTGATCGGTTCCTCTAACCACCCTACTGGTTTTGTAGGTATTCAAATGATTTAGAGTTTTGGATCGATTGGTCGTGAGATTAGTTGATTGGTTTAGTAAACCAGTCGATTAGTTTCGATGAATAGTTGATCAGTTGGTCATACCTATCGACTGGTGTCCCTATTGACCAAAATGGTTTAGTCTCTACTTAGACCCATCGACCAGTTGGACCAAACCAATTAACCAGTTACTATAATAAGTTAATCAATTGGTCAAACCCATCGATTGGTTTCTCTACAGTTTAAAATGGGTTGCTCCATGCTTAGACCCATTGACCAGTTGGACTAAATCGATAGACTTGTTCTCATGAACAATCAATAGATGAGACTAACCAATCAATTGGTTCTCTAATATTATATTTGTTCCGGTCTGGGATGGCCAAACTAGTCAACTATTCTAAAGGATTGATCGATTGGTCAAACTAGAGGCCCCCTAGTTTTGTATAATTTGCTGTGTTTATCTTGGGCCTTTGGTGTTGATACTTCCATGTATTTATAGAATTTTAATTATGATCAATTATGATAGACCAAATTTAATATGGATCACCATGATGGTACTTAAGATTTGATTTCTAGTTAAGTTTGGTGTCATCTCTAAACACCTAATTGTTAGATTTTATACCTTATGTTGAGTTGGTGTCATCTCAAAACACCCAAATGGTGGCTTTAATGCCCTAAGATGTGTTTGGTGTTATCACTTGGAAACACCCAATTTGGTTAATTAATAGATTTTGATTGTGTTTGGTGTTATTACTTGAAAACACCCACTCTGGTTATGTGTGGACCTTGTTATGATTTGTGATATTACTTAAAATATAAATTAATGGTTTAAGATTTCATTCGAGCCTTTTCTCTGGCTCTTGGGGTAGCTATAGGGAGTTAGTGGGTGGGTCACCCTTGGTTATATTTTTCACTCAGTATCTTTTTCCTTCTCTACTAAATTGTGATTTGTAGGGGGTACACACATATATTTAAGATATAAGATTATAATATAGCAAGCCAGCATGGCATCAGTGTACAACTCAACTGGGTGAGATGTCCCAGTATAATCGCCCTAGCGCTTTATATTGTCTATTGCTTAGGTAGGTGTAGTATCCCAACTTTTTAGCCCTTGTGGCAGAGATATTAAGGTATATTAGATGAGGTATCTCAGTATAAGCTCCCTTGGTGTACTTTGACCACCTATAGTGGGTGTGGTATCCTAATTTGTTATAGGTGCAGTCGATGTGTGTTGGGTGTTATATCCTCAAAGAAAGCCCCTTTGGTGTATCCTGACCTTGTGTGATGGGTGTGGTATCCCATTGTGATTATTCTTGCTGCCATGACTTATGTTCATAGTGGAGAACTAGGTTTGGTAGAATAAACTATCATACTAGCAAGAAATTGTGTGGTCACTAAAGGAGGAATCCTAATATGGTTTATATTATATGACTTGCATGTGTTACTGTATTTCCATACTTCCATGATTTCTATGCAAGAATGCCATATTGTACTTGAGTTATCCGTTATAATATTGCCATGTACTTATGTGAGTTCAATAGGTTGCATGAGTCTTACCATGTTTTAGGTACTATGTTTTAATTGTACTTCACCATACTGATACTTCACTTATGTGGTCACTATGATGATCCAACTTCTGGTTCGTGGAGTAGTGGATGATTTATAGGGTTACAACTCTCAATTAGAGCATGCTAAGGGTGATGATGTGGGTCATTAGTAGGCTATTGCTAGGGGTTGGAGGTTTATGATTATCTCTCAGAGTTAGGTTAACCAGCTATTAGTATTTTACCCACTATGTGGGGGTATTTTTATATTTTTGGTTATTTAAATTCTTGCCTCGATTTCCTATATTTTATTTTGTAAAATTATCAAGTTTATTCTATCTATAAACCATTTTAGTCTTTAATATCTTTTATTATCACAAGAATGGTATGAACATGCATTCTTTTGTTTCTTGTTCTGTGTTGCCTGACATCAAACATGGGTTAGGTGATGATCACACCTCTCTCATGGTTGATGTTGCGGTAACATTCCTTGATTTTTTTTCAAATGCTTCGTCATTATCTTAAAATTAAATATTCTTATTCAAAAATTAGGGGTGTTACATACATGACAGGGGAACGAACAATGTTGTCAAAGTTGACACCCTATAATAGCGGAAGTGTCACATTTGGGGATAATTATAAGGGGAAAATCATTGGAATTGGAAGCATAAGTATTTGTAACACTAAAAATCTAATTAAAAATGTGTACCTTGTTGATGGAATTAAGCATAAACTTATTAGCATAAGCCTATTGTGTGACAAAGGTTATGTTGTACATTTCAATAACTCACATTGCATGATCTCAAAAGGCATGCCTCTATTTGGTGTCCTTTTATGCCTTTATTTTTCCTTGAATCAATATTTTATATATGCTAGATTGCAAATCTTTTTAACTTCACAATTCATGTTTAAATGCACAAGATAATTATTCTTGGTTGAGGCATAAAAGGATATCTCATGGTAGTATGGATTTGCTAAACAAACTTTCCAAATGTAAATTTATGTGTGATCTTCCTAAATTAAAATTCATGAAAGATAAATTATATGATTCATATCAACTAGGAAAATAACATAGGACTTCTTTCAAACTAAAAAATGATGTGAGCACTTCTACACCACCAAATTTATTACATATAGACCTCTTTGGTGCAACTAGGAAAAGATGTATGGGTTACATTGGTAATATTTGATGATTTCTCATGCTACACTTAAAACTTTATTTCTTATGTCTAAGGACGATGCTTTTTGATGTGTTTGTTGTTCTTACTAAGAGGGTGCAAGTTTATAAAGGTGTTATCATCAGCTTAATAGGGAATTACAACGGAAAAAAATCATAAAACTTAATGTTCTTAATATTATGTGAATGAAATGGGATATCACACAACTTCTCTATCCCAAGAACCTTGGAGTAATAGAGAGAAATAATAAAATGATGCAATAGAGATAAACAATAAGACATTGGAGAAAGTTGAAAGAACCATTCTTGTGGACTCCAATTTACCTAATTACTTTTGGAAAGAATAAATCTCAATCACCAACTATGTCATGAATCAATTACTCATCTATGCAATTATCCAAAAGACACCCTATGAGCTCTACAAAGGTAATAAACCAAATGTTAGTTATTTATGTACATTTATTTGTAAATGCTTTATCATCAATAATGGGAAAAGCAACTTGGGTAAGTTTGATTCTAAAGTGAATGAAGCTATCTTCATTAGCTATTCATTACATAGAAAATATTGACTAGTCTTTAACAAAATAACTCTAGCAATTGAAGAATTGATCCATATTTCTTTTGATTAATCCACTTCTAGTATGTATGGTACAAAGGATGAAGAAATAGGTCCCTCAATTCAAGTGGAAAACTTACTTGAACAAGAAGATTCAAATACCTAGGAGGATTAAGAAGAAAATGTCCCCCTTACTCTACATGAGTATGAAGTAAGGGAAGATCTTCCAAGATCATGGAGATATGCTTATAAGCTTCCTCAAGAATTCATTATTAATGATCCATCTAGAGGAGTGAGCACTTTATTCTCAATAGATAACATTTGTAAGCACTTAGTATTTGTATATCAAATGGAATGTAAGTCTAACTTGAAAGCTATGAACAATACAAATTGGATGATGGCATTGCAAGATGAGATTAACCAATTTGTGGAAAATCAAGTATAGGAACCAATCCCTATGCCTAAAAATAGACCCATCATTGGGACTAAGTGGGTATTTAGGATTAAGTTATATAAAGGGAGGTAGTGGTTAAAAACAAAACCTATTGGTTTCCAAGGGGTATAAACAAGAGGAAGGCATTAATTTTGAAAATATAATGTAACAAACATGTTTAATATGATTTGTACATCAAAACCCTAATGTGTTATCTTACTATGTTTGATATTTTGGTAGAATATAGGGATTAAAATGTAACAAGCATGCTTAACATGGTTTATACATCAAAAAATCTAATGTGCTATCATGTGATGTTTAATATTTTAGTGAAGTATAAGGATTACTAGATTTTCTACAAAAATACAATTTTTAGGTAACCTACTAAAAATTATCAAGCTTCACGATTCAAATTCTGCTACCTAAAAGTAAAAAAAAAAACATTAACCATATTAATACGTAAGATATAGAAGAGAAATTTTTATTAAAATATCTGTCAAGTAAATTACCAAAATGATCACAAATTGCAAGAGGGGGAAATGGCAATCATATGCTGCATGGGTTGGTAGCCTGAATCCATGCATGTGGAAGGGGCTACTATGGCATGAGGAGGTTGGATTCTTGGGTGGTGTTGGGCTTCGGTGGTGTTAGCTGTTGGAGGTGGTGGTCGAGGGCGGTGCTAGCTTAGAGGGAGATGGCAGGCAATGAAGGAGGTAGTGGATGGTGGTGGTGATGGCTAAAGAAAAATAGGTTGGTTTGTGGTGCTAGGGTGAGGGGAAATATAGCTAGGGTGGTATTACATTGGTGCGACAGCACACAGTTGGGGCACGGAGATGGGGCACAGTTAGAGTGGTGGTTAAGGGAGATGAGGAAAGGGTTGGACATGGGTGTGCAAGGAGAATTAGTGGTGAATAGGTCATGGAGGTACACTAAAGAGAGGTGGATAGTGTCTTGGGTGAGGTGCAATGGTGGAGGCAAGGGGAAAAAGAGAATAAGGAGAGGCTAGGAAATGGTGCTAGTGTTGGGTGAGGTATGATGGTAGATAGATGGATGGGTACAATGACAAAGGCAAGGAGGAGGAGGAAGGAAGCCAGGGTGGTGATGGTGCTAGGTGGCTATGGTTAAGGTAGGGGAAGGAGGGAATACTAGATGGTGGTTCTTATAATACCCCATTTTTAAAAGTCTTAATTATAAAATAGTAATTATGTGTAATTAGTTCTAATAATTATTTTAGGTTCTTTTGCATTAAATGTATTAATTGTAAGTATATTATTATGGTTTATTATACATATAACTTTAATTAGGTTAAAATCAAGATGGAATTTAGGTTATTAGTTTTAACCATTGTTGGAACCTAACCCATATCCATTTCACCGAGAAACTTTACTTCTAATAACAGGATTTTCTCCTCGGTTCATATACCCTTAATAGCATTCCTTCCCTATTGTGTGTAGTATGCTCCATATTCTTCCTTCCTTAACATATTTTCTCCTTCATGTCCTCTTTCTATTCCCACCATATCTTGCTCCACTTTCCTGTTCACGTCATTGTCCATATAAGCTTCCCCATCCCTCATTATTTTGTGTCTAAAATCCCACAAAGCCAAGTTTCAGGTTTGTCGTCATCTTTCCACTCCTTCTTCTTTATCCTTTCTCCATGTCTCTTGTTCTTGTTTGAATAATCATCATCATCTCCATCACTGCATCATCCCACCACCAACAACCACCACCATTTTCCCCTACAAACAATGAGAACAACCACCCCATCAATGCCCCTAGTCATTGTCAACCATCATCAACCCAAATTGCTTCATTCTTTCTCTCCCCATCATGCTATATTTCAATTTTCATTGAGGCCCATGCACATGCACCATCTCACAACCTAATAGTGCTCCTTTTGCACAACCTACACATAGTCTCATGCACCCTTTTTCCTTTACCTATGCACTTCGCTTGTGTGAATTTCTTAATCTTGATCCATTCATATGTTGCATGCATGGTTGTGCCTTTAGTCTTCTTCATGTGCACAAATGTGTTTATACCCCTCCTATGTTCCTCTCCCCCTTGGTTGTGTGAAAAACTAATACTCTATTTGGTTCATGGAAAAAAAATGAAGAAAGGAAAAAAATTGATAGAAAATATTTTTGATGCATTTGATTACCTAGAAAATTAGAAAGAAAGAAAGAAAACAGGACAAAAAATGAAAGGGACAGTTAAACTAATATATTTTCATCATCTTTATTACAGGAAAGAAAGAAAATTTGGTGGAATTTTTTTCAACCACGACTCCTACACCTCATCCATCAACCGCGATTCCTGTACCTCCTCCATCGACCATGACTCATTTTGCACATCCTCCATCGATGAACATCAACTTCCTTCTCCTCCATCAATGACTTCCTTCTCCTATATTTTAAAAAAATAAATCCCATTATTATCTTGTTCTTTTTGTTATCCCTAGCAGCATTGCCAACCAATTCCAAAACCTACATTATTCAATATCTGAAAAATGATCAAACCAACGAATTCCAAGGATTAAAGCTCCATCATACAGGAGTAAGATACACAAAAAATTTTAAGAAGGCAACTATATTTGGGTATTTTACCTCAGCATCTAGGTATTCAAGTGTGGTTGCAAGGTAGATCGGAGCACTAATACCAGTTTGTTTGGCATATCTACCTTTCTTCAAGAAAAGAGCAATTCTATCGATAGGGAATTGAAGACTAGCCTTCATGGATTTCATGATGGATTTCTTCCTCTCACCACCACACCTTCCATCTACACCTCTAAATGATTTTTTAGACTATATATCGAAAAGTTACTATACGTTTAAGTTACTAATGAAAGACAAAAACTGAATATTGGTCATAAAATTTATATTTTTTGTGGAGGAGATGTAATTTGGAGATTTTATTAGGAAGCTAGCTGACAACTACACCAGTCTTCAGGGTTTCCTTATTTTCAATGTTGTGGGTGGATGTTCTGGTTCAAGTCTTGGTTCCCTTCTCTTGGAATGTCTCTCTGTTGACTATGGGAGTAAGTCTAAGCTTGTATTCACCATCTACCCATCCCCTCAAATCTCAAGCTCTATTGTTAAGCCTCATAATAGTGTGCTCTCCACCCACTCACTTTTAGAGCACACTGATGTTTCTATGCTACTTGACAATGAGGTGTTTTCGTGCATCCGACCACAAGTTCAACCTTATGTATGCCAAGAGAGCCTTCGTGCATTGGTATGTTAGTGAGGGTATGGAAGAAGGTGAATTTTCTAAGGCTTGTGAGAATCTTGCTACTTTGGAGAAGGATTGTGAAGACGTCGGTGCTGGGGGTGTTGAGGACGATGAAGGTGAAGATGATGAGGAGTACTAAGATGGAGGGAGATGGTGCTTCTATCTTTTTTGTCCATCAGCTGGTGTGTTTCTATGGTGTTTAGCTTATAAATGAAATATTGTGACGTACTCTGATTACATTGTGTATATTGTACAACTTTTCTTGAACAGATCGTTGTGTTGTACTCTCACATTGAAATTACAAAGTTGATGTCATTTATCTAGATTATCAGTAATTCGTTTGTGGTTAGAGATTAAGTGGACTTTTTATCTTAGCATCTTTTGGTTTTTATTTTTTATTTTTTTTAAACACTTGATGATAGCAATCCATTTATTATTGTATGGGTTTTCTAAGAAACACACCAATTAATCAATGTATTAAGGCTATAGTGAGGAATCAAAATTCAATATATAAACTTTATGATAATTTTTATGTGTCAATATAATATTTTAATTTGTTAAATATATAAAATTATTTAAATATAAAATTTAATTTTTCACAAAATTTTCTCCAGCAACCAAATAAAGGAAATAAAATTAATTTCTTTCATTTTCTTTCATTAAATTTTCTTTTCTATACATTTTCCTTTTCACTTAACTTTCTACAAACCAAATAGAGCCTAAATCTTTCCTCTTGGCAACTCCCAACACCACAAGTCTCTACCCCTAGCTTCGGTCATCACCATCTAACCCCCTCCATTTACTTTGGCCATTTCTATTAAAACTAACCTCGATGGCTGCACCTAAACTCACCAAAACCGTATCCCTTATCTTTGACCATTTTTTTCCGAACACTACCCCCTAGCAACAACCAAAAGTGTCATTAATTCCCTCTTTTCTTCGACAAATTCCACTATTTCCTTCATCCCTTCTTACATGACCTTGTGAAGTTGTTCTTTTCTTTGTTGTTACTCGATTATTTTCTAACCCTTTTTCTCGAGATTAGTTTAATAAATTTTGGTGTAGACCTTATATCAACACAACCAATAAATATAATATATTTTTTGGTTGTGTTGATATAAGGTGTCAAAGATGTTGAGTGTAGTCTACTTGAGTGTAGACTATTGAGATATGAGATCATGTGATGACATATAGAGGTTGATATATTGCTTAGGGTATGATTTATGCATGGTATTTTGAAAGAATATAAATGTGTGTGTTATAAGTCAAAATTGTTACAATAGGCATGCAAGCATTATGAAATGCATGAAAGGATATTAACTTGATAGTAAATAGTGGGTACATACATTTGACTTATCATTAAATATGAGCTTCATGTGTATTATGGTGGATGGTTAATGTATGCATGTTTAAGGTTTTGTAGGGTTGTGATATTGTCAAGCTATGATGTAAATATCATGCAAAGTGTTCCATGATTATCATTACATGGTAGCTAGGGTTGATATAAATGGTTAAAAGTATGAACACATGATTAGGGTTAAGATATGAAAATTGTTATTCCCATGATCTAGGGTTAGAGATGCTTTGCCATCATAAATTTCTTATTGTGCCATAAATATGTGTGTATATGTTACATGGAATATATGACATGTTAGAAAGTATGATTAAGATTGTATGCATAAGTTACTAAATGCATGATAAGTGAAAAATATAGTTAATTACTAAATCCTAAAATGTTGCCTATATGCTAAATATTGTGAATTGTTGCCTTTTAGCCTTTTCATAATAAATTCTCATAATCATAATTTTTGGTATGAAATTGGAGAATAATTGTGAAATTAGGAGTTTAAGGGCATTTTGTTCATTTTCAACTCAATACATATATTATAAATAATTGGATATAGGATGAACTTAGACTCTTGATAGGTTGACCTTAGTATTAACTTTAACTTTTACATAGATTGACGATCTTAGGAATTACCTTGGAAATAAAGGAAAATAATTAACTATGGAATGGAAATTATTATGCTATGTGTAAAATATGTGATCACCCTATAATATACTAATAATTAAAGTAGAAGGCCTCCAGTTTGAGAATGATTTCTCTATAAGGTTAGCTACCCTAGAGATAATTTAGGAGCCCTCAGTTTGTTTGGTTCTCTAGTGTGTCGTTGTGCCCTAGTAAGACCCTAGTCTACTATATAGGTGACCTACAAGACCTATAGGGGGTATCAATACTTAAGAATTAGGTATCCTAGGTGAGAAGGGTATTGTGTTGCCTTGTGCACCAGTATAACCAGAGTGTTTTCATGCCTCTGGGTTGGATGGTTGGGAGGGTACCATGATACCTAATGCATCAATATAACTGGTGTACTTTTATATCTTTAGGTTATTATTATATCATCTCAATTAACTAAAAATGGAAGTAACTATTATATAAAAATGTAAATAGCTTGATCTAGGTATTGTTTTGGTAGTTGTTGTTGTGCACTACGCAATTTGGTATGTGGTTTGGTAGTTACCTTAACACTTTATCATTGATATTGGATTTATTGATTCGGTAGTTACCCTAGTAACCTACTTTTGGTATGCGGAATTGATTTGATTCTGTATTTTGTAACCATTTTTGTGATCACAAGATTTCCCTGATGTATTTATACTATGTTACTTTTTATGTGCCCCATGTGGCCTTGGATGTTAGTGTTATGTAATATTTCACTAAATATCATAGTACTAATGGGTTTCGTTTTACAATCCCTTACCTATTCAATAGGCAGTGATGACCTTGTAAAAGTATATTGAGGTTTCAAATTGATAACTTCTTATAGGGGTTAAGAGTCAGGAATATTTGGTGTTTGCCTTGGTATCTTTTGATCCAGATATTCCTTGGACTCTTATATCCCTTGCTATTTCTCCTCTTATTGTATTGTAACTATTTTTCTTGATCCTTTTGTATTTGTCAAGATAAGGTTAATTTGTAATGAAATCACTATCTTTTTTTTTACATTGAAAACTTTAATTTAAATAAAGTAACATTTTATCCTTAGTACTTACTATAAGAATGGTAAAGAATGTAAAACTTATACTGAGTGTGGCAATAACATCCATTATTTTTTTAATTAACGTTTCCACAAAAAAAAATTAAGTAGTATATTTGGGGTGTTACAATTCTCATCAATGGGAAAGGAAAACAAGATAAATAAGGGAAGGGCAGAGAAAGGGATGCATGATACAGAGGGTACAAGGGTTGTGTGCAAGGGAAAAGGGTGTCAGGGTAGGGGTTGTATAGGAAGGGATGTGTAGGGGTTGAAGGAGATGTGGTACATATATGGCTCGGAAGGGAAAAGAGAAGATGATGGGGAGTGTGGGGGTTAAGGCATGTTTGTATCAAAAGGAGAAATAAGGGATTGGGGTTATATGCAAGTTAAGAGGGAAGGGAAAGAAAGAGAAGAAAGGAAAAAGGAAAAGAGAGAGAGAGAGAGAGATAGAAATAATGACGAAAAAGAAAATAAATTTAGGGTTAGGATTATAATTCGGATTAGATTTAGGATTAGGGTGAAATTTATTTGTTTGGGGTTAGGGTATCTAGTTAGAAAATATAAACTAGGAAAAATTAACCAATTTAGGATGGGCTTAATAATAGGAAAAAAAGATAGAATTAATTAGGATAATTTATTGAAGAATTTATCTAGGTTTGCATATCAAGGGTAACAAAAAAATTAAGTTAAGATTTAAGGGTTAAGCTTTGAATAAAAGGCTTAACTCTTGAAAAGGGTTACAAAATTTCCGAATGTTACTATAATTATAACCTCTCACATCACAAAGATAATCATTAACACACATAAGTGTTTATGGTTAACACCAACCCACAATATAAATCATTCAAATTTTGAAAACCATTAACCCAAAGGATTACTACAGATCATGAGATCTCTCAAAACTTGTTAGAGAAACATCCCAAAATAAACATCTAAGGCCCCCAAGAAGTACTTTTCTAAAATTAAAAGCAGTTCACCTCTTACTAAGTAAGAGTCGTGAAAACCAAATAAAATTAAAACTTAGGTTAACAAGGCTCTAAAGTCCAAACTATCATATTATTCATATAATTAGTCATTAAATGACTAAAAATACTTTAAATAACCCCAAAAAAGGAAAAAACGCTACAAAACTAATTTTTGCCATTAGGACCAAACTTAGCAAAAAACTACACATAAAATTAGTTAAACCAAAATTTGCATATAAAATTAGCAAAAATTTACTATTCACAAAAAACAAATATGTTGTTTTATACCAAGAAGCTTAAAAATAAAAACCAAAAAATATTTTACTACAGAAATTTATTTGTTTTTGAATTCACTATTCACCAAGATTTACTATTCATTGTAATTTACAACTTACGAGGGTAAAATGGTAAAATATCAAAGGTTGAGGTCAACATTTAACTCTAAAAGTCCACTAATGCCTTTTAGGGGTATTTTAGTCATATTTTGGTTAATTATCTCTACAAATATGATATTGAATGATTTGTATCATCCTCAATTTTTGAACTAGAAAATATTATTTTTAAAACAAATTAGAAGCATTTGAAAAATAAAATCAGAATATGTTACCGCCATAACAACCATGAGAGAGGTGTGATCATCACCTAGCCCTTGCTTAATGCCATGCAAAATGGCATAATGAACGAAAAGATGCATGCTCATATTATTAATGCAATAGTACAAGATAATAAAGTGGAGAATGATATTATAGATAGAAAAAGTATGATAGTTTACAATCTAAATATAAGGAAATTGAGCCAAGAATTTAAATAACTAAAAATACAAAAACCTCCCAACATAGTGGGAAAAACACCTCTAATCGGTTAGCTTACCTCTTAGGCACAAACATAAATCTCCAACTCCAAATAATGGCCTGCTAATGGCTCACATTGTCACCCTTAGCATACTCTAACTATGAATCATAACCCTATAAATCATCTTCTACTCCTCAGACCAGAAGTCGGATAATCATAGTGACCATACAAGTACAGTATCAGTACAATGAAGTACTAGTAAAACATACTATCTAAAATATGTTAAGGCTCATGTAATACATTGAAGTCACATAACAATATGATGATAAGCATACCAATACAATTTAACACTTAGTCTCATGGTAGTAGTATAACAATATAGTATATGCATCACAAACTATGCAATATAACTATATTAGAATTCTCCCTTTTGTGACCATACAAATTCTAGTTAATAAGATATTTCATTTGGCTACACCCAATTCTCCACCATGATCACAAGTTATGGCAGCACAAATAATTTCCATAGAATACCACACCCACCACATGGGGTTAGGGTACTTCAAGGAGCTCTTCTCCAATGATACTACACCCACTACACATCGAGTGCACGTACCATAAGGGCTAAAATATTGGAATACCACACTCACCATATAGGGTCATGATACATCGAATGGGCTTTTCTCTTGGGATACCAAAACCACCACACATCGAGTGTACATGCTATGAGGGCTAACAAAAATTGGGATTTTACACCCCCCTAAGGAATGGGTCATACGAAGTACTAGAGGGCTTGTACTAGGATACCTCTCCCACCTGCACTAGGCACCGATGTCATGTCAGCCTACCATAGTATAATCTAATACCTCAAAGATATGTGCATAACCCCTAATGAACACATTCCAATAGAGAAGGAAATCAGTAGTGAGTAAAAAATATAACCACAGAGTGGCCCGCCCACTAACTCCGATCAGCTACCCTAAGAGTGGAGAAAAAGCCTCGAACAAAATCTTATTCCATTAATATATATTTTCAAGAGATATTACAAATCACAAATAACCAAATGGGTATTTTCAAGTGATAACACCAAGCACAATTGAATTTCAATGTTAACCAAAGTGGGTGTTTTCAAGTGATAACACCAAACACATCACAAGGCATAAAAGCCCCCAATTGGGTGTTTAGAGATGTAACCAAACTTAACCAAATTCAAGTTTCAAATGGCCTCATTGTGATTCTTATTAAATTCAAGGCAATCATAGTTGAAATCACAATTTAAATGTTGTAATTATATGGAGGAGTTAACACAAAAATCCCAAGAGAATAACAAAAATTTATAAACAAACCAGGCAGCATTTAGTTGGACCAGTTAGATCAGATTGATCCCTGGGACCAATCAACTGGTCTGGTTGTACCAGACCTGGACTAATACAACACCAAAGAACCAATCGACATGTTGGTCTCACCGATCGACTGTTCATAAGAATGAGTCAGTGGGTTTGGTCTAACTAGTTGATGGATCTAAGCAAATACCAACTCATTTTGGCCTGTAGAGACACTAGTCAATGGGTTTGACAAACAGATCAACTGGTCATAGAAATCGGTCGACTAGTTTGGTCCAACCAGACAATGGGTCTAAGAAGAAACCAAACCAATGTGGTCTGTAGACGCACCAATCAATGGGTTTGACAAACTGATTAACTATTCATTAAAACCAATCGACTAGTTTATCAAACTGATCGACTAATCTCACAACTAACCGATCTAAATTTCCAAACCATTTGACTACTCGCACAACTAGTCAATGAGTTCAAAGAACGGATCAATTAGTCTAGGTAAAACGCTACCAAGACTTGCGATACACACACCCAAAATTACCAAACTTTACCATATTAATCCTAGTATGCTTCTGTGTTATAATAGACATAGAAATACATGTTTCACACATAGAATCATATGGATACATGGTAAGGTAAATGCTTGAATGAATATGGACAACATACGCATAAAATCTGGGACACCCAACAATGCTAACTTAGGAATAATTAGACCACATGCTCAATGTATAGAATATAAATTAAAACATGCTCACATAAACACACCAAACACATGGGACCCCAATAAGTAACAGAACCCCATTTATGTTAATGATAAGAATGTATTACCTTGAAGCAATTCTTCTAGCACAAAAGCTCCTACTTGATTACTATCTAATAGAACCTCGATCCCTAAGAGATTCAAAGTTAAAACTATTAAAAATTACCTTTCAAAACTTCATTAAAACCAAGGAAAACCAAAAGAAGAAGAAGACAAAGAAGAAGAAGAAGAAGAAGAAGAAGAAGAAGAAGAAGAAGAAGAAGAAGAAGAAGAAGAAGAAGAAGAAGAAGAAGAAGAAGAAGAAGAAGAAGAAGAAGAAGAAGAAGAAGAAGAAGAAGAAGAAGAAGAAGACAAAACACAACCTTTTCTCAATAATAGGGTACCAAAGGAAAGAAATAAAGCCATAGAAAATCTTCAACCTCTCCCAAACCTTAATTCTTCCTTCATTAAGGGAAACAAGGGAGAAATAAAGCAAATATTAGAAGAATAAAAAGGATAAAATACTTGACCAAATAATGGAGAAAGCCATAGCAAGTCTCGATTTTTTTAGGGGATAGGAGAAAGGGGAAGAATGTAAGGACGATCAACACTTAGGAAATTTTGCCACTAAGAAAAGGGAGAAGAGAGCAATAACAATAGGTAAGAAATGAAAATAGATCATAAATGAAGGGTATAGAGATGAGGCTGGGTCAACATTCACAAGAGAGAGGGAGATGAGACTGGTAAGGTTGAGTATGGGCAACCAAGAAGTAAGGGCTGACTTGATGGAGTGATGAGGGCTTGAGTATATTCAGGAAGGAACATAGCAGTGGGTTAGTGAGTCAGGATATGATACACAAACTCAACCACACACCACCACCTTCCAAAAGAGAGAGGAATAGATGAAGGAGAAGAGAAAAGGTGAGGCTTGCCTCAAAAGTGCTTTTTGGGAAAAATATGGCTAATTAAAATCATATAATGATCTAGATAATGTAAAAATAATCCCAAAATAACAAAATATGCTTATTAGCACAAAAGGGTTCTAATTAGAAGTTTTCATAAATATTAGAAAGAGATTAGAATCAAAATTAGAAATAAATCTGAAATCATAGGATAACCAATCGATTGACTTGGGCAAATCAGTCGACTGGTTTGTCGAGAACAAGATTATAAATTCTGAGCTCACTAGTTGATCGGTACACCGAAAAATTCACATTTTTATTAGAATTTTAAGTCCATTCCAAAACTAAAACTAATTTATCTTATATAAACATAATTTTATACATATTTTGAAGGATTTTGGGACTGGATATTACATGCTTAAACCCTACTTAGAAAAACTAGGACGTCATTAGGTAAGAACACTTTGGATATTGTGGAGAATATGAAGAACACTTTCTTACCCATCATGAATTTCAACTAAAAGTTAAAGCATCCAAATATATTCCAACCAAATCATGTTATATATATACACACACACATATTGCAACATATAACATGGTATAATCAATTTAATAAAACACCCAAATGATTAAAAACCCATAAATTGTATAAAGTTTCAATTAAATTTAAAGCATGCTTAGGATCATCAAATCATAACATGTTATGCATCAAATTTAATCTATAATTTACTAAGATTAACATGGTATCATCAATTTAACAAAATAATCAAAGGATCAAAAATCCTTAATTTGACTGAAATGCACAAATCCACATTCTTTAGTTGAATCCTCCATCCAACATGGCTATCTCAAGTTGATACCCTTCACTTGCGTGAATTACTCACTCAACCAACCCAAGGAGGTGCATTTAGCCCAATCAGCTCGGTATGATTACCTTTTATTGTTTTGGTTGTTAATTATATATTAGTTGCTAATATGTTTATTGCTTTGATTAAGGAATTTGAGGAGGTTTAGTGGATATAAGGGTTGCATGAATCGTTGCTTTATTTTTTTTACTTTAGCTTCAATAAAAGGTGTCCATATATTTCTACTAAAATATGAACCCATGTGATGGTGGATAGGTTTGCTATGTTGCTAACAATATTTTTTATGCGCATTAACTTTCAAAAAAGATATATGCATGTGTAGCATGTCAAAATCTTATCATAAATCTAACACCCTCATTTTTTATTACAAAAAAAATATTTTTAAAAAAATTATAGAAGCGGAAGCACAAAAACACTACTATGAAAAATAAGTTGCTACCATCATACTAAATTTGAGATAGACACCGCATCATTTGTATCATGCTAAACACAGCTCAGAATCCAAACCAAAAAAAATGAAAAGAACAAAGTACACAGAAAATATAAGAGCTAAGAGTTTTGGTGCACAACTAAGACTAGAAAGCCTAAAAGAATATGACCTATAAGTGAAAAATGGAATCCAAAATAAAACACCTCAAAATAGTTCTTGGTCACAAGGGATGCTCAACGGATAATATCACATTAAAATATTATAGAAGTAGAAATACCAAAATACTCCGATGAAAAATAAGGTGTTACTATTATACCAAACATAAGATAGGCATTCTATTTTTCATCTCATGTTAAACATAATGTTAAGGATCCAAACCAACAATAAATTAAGAAAAATAAATTAAGCAAATAATATAAAAGCTAAAGAGTTTAGGTGCACAGACTATAAAATCCCGAAAGAGTACTAACTATAACAGAAAGAAAATCTTAAACAAGACAATTCAAAATAGTTATCGGTGAAAAAAGAACGCTCAAAACATGCCAGAATATCTTGGTGTTCTAGTCCTTAACAATCATATAGCCTCCTACTGGAAATCAAAGCTATGATTTGATGGGTTTCTGACTTTGATTCTAAGATTTTGTTGGTAAATGCAGTTGATGTTAGACATAATGTGTCACATGCATTATAAACTTCAACTAATACATACAATTCATGTACAAATTAGTGACTTAAGTTTGAAACCCTAACACAATATACATGTGTTTAATATGCAGAATTTAACTTGTATAATGCTTGTTGAATATCGTTAAGACGTATCTCCAACCATTGATAGAATTAATTTTACCAGAAATGCAATTTGTCATCAACCAAATCAATTTTTTGTAGTTCCTCTTCTTCTTTCCTCAAACCTAATGGTGTACGCTTCTTACAAGGAATGAGAATAGAAATCGTCTTAACTTTTCTTCTTGGTATTTGATTTCACATGGAAATAACATAAACAATTGAAGAAGAAGCCTTTCCATATTTTCTCTATTGGATATATGTGTGTATATATGGAACTATCTTCTTTTCTGCAGAGAGAAACTCAACACGTTGCAGTCCTTTTTTTTTTTGGTCTATATGTAAAGAAAAAAAGGAGGGTTGGTCATTATAACGAACTTCCCACCTTTTGTACTTTCCCACTTAATTTCAAAATAAGAAAAATGTGAGATATTTAATTTAATTATCTCCTTTATTTCCTCATCACATGACACACATGCTTCCATCCATAATTGCTTAATTTTAATTTGCCTATCAAGAATTAGATAAAGAGATTAGGGCTAGACTTAATTACTAACATATTACCATGTAATATAAACTTTATAGCCGTACTTTATATCTAATTTAATATGGACCACACCAAGGGTTAATATATAGATAAGATATAAAATACTTTATTTTGTAAAATAATAATAATAATTTTATAAAACTAAAATATATATTAAAATTCTCCTACTTAGTCCATATAAATTAGAGTCTCAGATGATCTCCTTCTGCTAGAACAAAATGAATGATGAAACTAATAAACGGATTATGGTGACAAGATTTTGACACTTTGAAAGTTATCTTCCATGTATCACAATGTACTAATTCCATCTATAACTTTAACTTTATGAATAAAACCAATGTTTATTCAAGGTCCTTCACTTAGTGTGTTATTTCTCAATAAACCATATATATACAAACCAAATGAGAAAAAAAACATGACTTTATTTAGAAGCATAATTATGTATCATACAAAAACAATCACATAGTGGGTCCAACACCAACATTACACACATGATCGTTAAACTTGCTTGAATCAGCTAATATACAATTGGTGTCTATTTGTTCCAAGACCACTTCTCCATTTGAAACGTATTTCTTTATCTTCGAGTAATTAATTTCTATACCCTTGGTATCACTACCACTTTTTTTGTTTCTTGATATAAAGAAAATAGCTGACTTGATACAATTAACATCAAAGGTCTAGAAATAGAATCCACTATTCTAAGACTTGATATAAAATTTCTTAACCACACACCATGCTTTGTGGCTTCAAATGATTAGATGAGTTATGTTTCCATTATAGAAGTGGCTATGCAATCATGCTTTTTACTTTTTCAAGGATATTGATCCACCAGCTAGTAGAAAAATAAATCTAAAAGTAGATTTGTGTAAATCTACACGGCCAGTAGAGTTTGCATCCGAATAGCTTACTACCTCTAAATCCTCGACATGATGATACATGAGCATGTAGTCCTCAGTATCCTTGAGATACCTCACAACTTTCTCTGTAGCATTCTAGTGGTCAACTCTTGGATTACTTTGATAACGTCCCAATACCCCAATGGAATATGCAATGTCAGGTATTGTGCAAACTTGAGCATAAATAAGGCTTTCAAATACAAAATCATATGGGATGTTCTTCATCTGATCTCTCTCTATGTCATTATTAGGACACTGACTTAACTGCAATTTGTCACCCTTTACAATGGGAGTCACATTTGGTGTACAATCTACAATCCTGTATCTTTCTAACACCTTGTTGATATATGCTCCTTAAGATAGTCCTTATATCCCATGAGATCTATCTCAATGAATATTAATGCTAATGACATAAGATGCACCACCTATATCCTTCATATCAAATTTGTTAGAAAGAAATTGTTTCACCTCATATATTATCCCTTCATCACTGCATGAAAGTCAAACGTCATCTACATATTAAACCAAGATACAAACCTTACTCCCAGTAACCTTGATGTATCTAAACTGATCTATGGCATTCTCTTCAAATTCAAATGAAGCAATAACACCATGGAACTTTAGATACCATTGTCAGGAAGCTTGTTTCAATCCATATATGGATTTCTTAAGCTTGTATACAATATTATTATCTTTATGAGAGAAGTACCCTTTAAATTGTTTCATGTATACCTCCTCCACAAGCTCACCATTTAAAAATATCATTTTCACATCCATTATTTATAGCTTAAAATAAAAATGAGCTACTAATGTCATAACTATGCATAAGGAATCTTTAGTGGACACAAGAGAGAAAGACTCCTTGTAATCCTCTCCCTCTTTCTGAGAGAACCCTTAAGCTACTAGTCTATCCTTGTACCTATCAATGTTCTCTAATGAGTATTTATTGGTATTAAAGACCCACTTACAACCAATAGGCTTAAACCCATCAGGTAATGGTTTAAGGTACCAAACTTCATTGAACTTCATGGAATTCACCTCTTCTTTCATGGAATTATAATGTAAATTTGATTTTGAACTACTCATAGCATGTGAAAAGGTTTTGGAATCAGAAATTCCAAAAATGTTACAGTCAGACTCTTGTAACTACATATAAAAGTCACCAAGTATAGCTAACATTCTTTCCCTTGTAGATATTATTAAAGGTGGCCTAGCATCATATGGAGGATATTGCTCAATATTTGGTTGTTCAATAATTTTAGGAAGTTCCTAAAAAACCTAACCTACCAAATTTATGTCAGAATCTTATAGAGCCTCATTGACTTATTGTTCATCCATGATTGGAACTAGAAGTGCATGACGGAAAAAAAAATCGTTCATCCATGATTGGAACTAGAAGTGCACGGCGAAAAAAAAAACCATTATATCACATGAAGTGGAAGTTTCTTATACTAAATGAGAAAGTTCAGGAATTGGATTCCTAATCTGATCATAACATTTCTTCACTCCTAAAATCTAGTGTTATGTGATGGACAATAAAACCTATAACCCTTAGACCTTTCAACATATCCAACAAAATACCCACTAATGATCCTTGGGTCAAGCTTCCTTTCTTGTAGATTATAAATTCTTACTTTAGACAGACATCCCCAAACTTGCATATGTTTTTAAATTGGTTTCCAACCTTTAAAAAGCTCAAATAGTGTCTTAGACACTACATTAGTTGGAATTCAGTTTAAAATATATATCATAGTCTTAAATGCTTCATTTCACAAAGAATTAGGAAGATTGGAGTTATTAAGCATACTCCTCACCATATCTAACAAAGTTCAGTTTCTTCTTTCAGCTATGTCATTTTGGTTCAATGAATGAGGCATAGTATATTGGGAAACTATCCCATTCTCTTGAAGGAACTTTAAAAATGGAGTAGGTTCTTGTCCATCGTTAGTGTACCTCCTATAGTACTCTCCACCTCTAATAAGCCTCACAATTTTAATTTGCTTATCACATTATTTCTCTACTTTATCTTAGAATACTTTAAGATCATCTAACGCTTTATGTTTATTGTTAAGTAAGTAGAGATACATGTATCATGAGTATTCATCAATGAATGAGATGAATTATTTATGACTATGTGAGTTCATATCATCACTACATATGTCAATATGTAAAATCTCAAGTAGTTGAGAACTCTTATTAGCACCTTTCTTAAACTTGTGTGTTTGTTTGTCCTTTATAAAATTTATAAAAGTGCTAAAGTTAGTAAAATCTAGAGTACCAATTACTTCATCATTTACCAATCTCCATATTCTCTCAATGGAAATGTGACCTAATCTTTTTTACCAAAGCATTGATGAGTCCTCATTCATAACACATCTTTTTGAACCAATATCCAAATCCATTATAACATTCGAGTCATCATGTATTAAATCAATAGAGTAAAGACCTTTAGACAACACACCATACCCAACATGATATGTTTCATAAAATAAATTAAATAAATTGTCCTAAAAATAAGTGAGTATCCACATGGTACAAGTCTTGAAAAAGAAATCAATTTTCTTCTAAAAATTGGAACATAAAAGGTCTTTTTAACATTAATATATGACCATTAGAAAGAACTAGTCTACATGAGCAGCCGAACATATCTTACTACCGGTAAAGATACTCTATTCATTGCCCACTAATTCCCTCATTTTTTCCATAACCTACGAAGAATTACAAACATAGATTGTAGAACTAGGATCAATCCACCAAGATTTATGATTTATATCTTCTATATGAGATTCAAAACATACCAAAGAGGTTACATTACCTTTCTTAACATGCTAAGCTTTGTACTTAGCACAATCCTTCTTCATGTATCCCTACTTCTTATAGAATAAACACTTATATTACTTCTTTATCTCATCCTGAGGTGGAAATTTTCCTTTATCCTTTTATCATTTTTTCTTCTTCCTTTCCTTATCCTTGGTTAGCATTATAACAGTCTCCCTATGATCTATAAAAATTCGTTCCTCATCTTACATACACATGGTCATTAATTCATTGATTGACCATTTATTTCTTTGTATGTGCTAGGTGACTTTCAATTGTATATATTCCTTTGGAAGCGTATTCAAGATGAAGTGAACCAAGAAAACATCAGACATATCAACCTCTAGAGCCTTTAGTTATGTTGCTAAATCCCTCATCTTCATGATATGCTCACGCACACCCTTGGTAGTAGTGAGCTTCATAGATGAAAATTTCACTATCAATGTACTAACTAAGGCCTTGTTCAAATGGATGAATTATTCATCGATGGCCCTTGTCAAGTTATTGACATCTTGACAATGATCAACTTAGCCTTTGATGGAAGAAGATATCTTAGTCTATATGTGTATATAACTTATGCAATTAGCTTTCACCCATGACTCATGTGTAGCTTTTTCCTTATCAATGGTTTCTTCAGTTATCACAGACTAAAGATTCTCAATAGCCACATCCATGTCACAACAACTAAGTTTTAGGAGAATTTTCTACTTTCAAACCTTATAGTAAATTAGGAATCTAAACAAAATCGAACAAAAATGGGCTAGTGAAGGTCGAACTTGGTTCGGCGGCTCTCAATTCACCCATCTTAGCTCGGGGTAAGCTAATTTGGGTGAATCTTGTATGGTCTGTGCCGATCTGCATATATCTGATGCCGATCGGTAATTAATTTGGCTTGATTGGGTTTTAAAACATTCGGATCTGAATCAAAAGAAACATATATGGGTTGAATAACTTTGATTTTGATGTGCTAATTGTGACACCCCAAAATTTACTACAATTTTTTTTTATAAGCGGAAGCATTAACATAACATAACAGGTGTTGCCACCACACATAGCACGAGTCTAGTCCATACCTTTCTCGTACTACGTGTAAGGCAAAAACTTTACATCAAATAAATCAAAACTTATAGAAATAGATATAAATAGCAAAAGACTTGAATAATTTGGACATAATAACATAGTTTGGAGTACATGCTCCAGATCATACAATATCCAAAAGAGATAAGGGGGTTAAAAGAGATGAAGAGTCCAAAAGAGATATCCAAAATCTAAGGCACATAACATGTGTGACTTCGGATAGAAATAACTCGACGCCCTAACCCCAGGGGTATAAACTTGCATCACTCTGCCCGAGAAACCTCCTCAAAGTTCGCAGGATCATCATCATATATCTGTGACACAACATCTACAAATGTGTAGTATCAGTACGCATCATGTACTGAGCAACAAAACTATCCTAAAGAGATAGCATTGAGTGCGAGGTTCATGCGAAGAAAGTAATAGAGCATATAATAACAAGGTAATATCATGCTTACATATATATGTTAATTGAGAACACGAAACTCAACCTTCAAGCATAAAATAATGTAATATGGATATATGGGTAGATGGGATCCATTGGTTATTTTATTTTATCATCGTGATCACAACCAATTTATTATATTAACTTGAGGATGGAGACTCAAGAAACCATAACAACTAATCTAATACTGGAATGATACTAGCCCTAGCTGGCTCGCCCAGAAACGTAACCAGACCACCAAATAATAGGACACCTAGTCACTTAAGTATGCATACCCCCTATAGGGCTGAAATATATCAAGACACCTATAGAGTAGAAAAGGGCCTCTCCGAACCTCGTAAGGCACCTGGGATCAGAAAATAAAAACACCAGAATGGTACCAAGTGAATACCAAACCTAACTCGGATAACTACCCCGAGTGGTATAAGTCCCGTCTCAAGATCTTTCACTTTAAGTGATTAATATTTTATCAAAGATTTAGGTTGAAAAAGAAAAGGCCACAAAACATGACTTAATCACTTTTTTTAGCATAAACCAATTAGTTTAGAAAATTCCAATATTACCTATGCACTTAATCCAAAAATAAATCAAGGTTCAATCCATTTAGAGCACAAAGGCCCATAATCATGCCATTAAAGTCCAACTGAATATATGAGGCATTAAAGCCCAAGGGATATCATTAAGGCATGAAAGCCTAAGGAAGATCGTTAAGGCGTTAAAGCCTAAGTTCCATGCCATAAAAGGCCCAATATAATTAGCTCTCAATGTACATTAATTCCAATTATTCGAGGCAAAGATCAATAGCCAATATTTAAGTCAAACAAGGGTTCACTTATAATACTAAATTAAATAACTAGTCTAAAGACATAATAAATGACTAAAATGTCAATAAGGTCAACTAATTTAACTTAAGTTCAAGAGAGGTGTATTTCATGATAAAAGATATTACACTTAACCAATTATTTTCTTAGGATGAAATATCAATAGGACAATAAGATAAAATATTAAGATTCCTCAATACACCCACAATGTCTCTTTCTCTTTTTCTTTTTCTTACTTAATGAATTATTTTAATTAAGGTCTCTAAGTCTACTCATCAATGTCACCCAAGTATTAGAATTATAAATTCTAAATTCTTGTATTAGCATAATATTTAATTAGGTCTCAAAATTTCTAGAATTTAACATGTAATGGCCAAAATGTCTTTAATTACCAAAATTGTCCTTAAGCTTCTAAAATTCATAACTTACTCTAAACAACATCAAATCCTAGCATATCATATACCAAATTTTATGTAAAAGACCCAATGAAGACAATGGTGCACTTAAAACTTTCAAAAACAATCTTTATTGCCCAATGTACCCATGGTTGAATATGTACAAGCCTTATAAAAATTTCATTTCAACTCTAAATGATCCAAAACTCATAACCTATCTTCTATACACTATTATACATATAGGGGAATACTTAGATAAATTTAAAACAACCAAAGCACACATAAAATAGCAAGGGCGAGAGCTAAACTACTCAGATCCAGGCATATTCATCATGACTATGCTGTAAATTCATCACGACTCTACTGAAAATTCAGTACTTCTTCACTAAATATTCATCACCTTTCCAGCAGGTATAAATATATAGAAAGAGTCACACAAACCATCTTCTCATTAGATATTCATGCTTAAGCACATAAGATAGAAACATACACATGTCATACAATATTTTTCAAGATATTATTTCATGCTTATAATTAAAATAAAGCTATCCACACATAAGAGAACATATAATACACCTAGCACAAAATCCTATTTCTAAAGGTTAGTTTTGTTACCAAAACTCCTAAGCTCCTTAGCAAAGCTAAAATAAGGAATCTAGCAATTCCTTCTCTAAACCACTTTGTCACCTTCAAGAATATAAGGTAAATGAGTTAGATAAACCAAGTTCAATAAATAACAAAAATGGGAAAGAAAGGAATTGGAATGGAAGAAGTGAAATATAAAATATTACTCTTGAATAGGGAGGCTTGAAAACCACCACAAAACAACCAATAACCACAAAGGAATGATGGATTAAGGTTTTGGAGGGTTAAAGGGGAGGAAAACAAGGAGAAAAGAAGGCATGAAAGGTACGAAATCTTTGCTGCAACCCACTTAACCACTGCAGCAAAAACTTCAATGTCGCTCGGCAAGGCAGATAGGAGAGGAAAAGGAGAGGGTAGGGGAACGATTTCCTTGGTAAGAAGGGTCTGTAGATGAGGCATAACATGCAATGAAAAATACCAAACAAGAATATAGGGTAGAGGAATCAAGATGGATGCATAAAGGATGCTCGAAGTCACCAAAAAAATCAGCTTTGCTGATTTTGTAAAGCTGGTCGGAAAGCAAACGTTTGGCTATGAACAAGCATGAGGCATTTCGACTTCAGGGATTTAAATTATATGGATTCATAGTATACAATGCATAATTTCTAAAAAAACAAAAACCAAAGGAAAATGATAACTAGAGAGAGAGAACGAGTTGCTTAAAGTTGGAAAGTAATCAACTTTGCACTCTGCTACAATCTATGATTTTATGTGTGTTTTGAGATAGGAATACACGATTTGGCAAAGATAGAGTAGGATCTGATATGGTGGAGTGTGGATTGAGTTTTTGGTTTGACCTTGGCCTCACTTGAGTGCTAGGATTAGGGGTGTAAGAGAGATAATAGGCTATGGTTAAGTGTGTAAGAGAAATGTCATAAAATCATGATTATGGTACTAGTTGCACTTTTTGGTTGGGAGACATGTAACCAAGTTACAAATCTGGTTTGGTTTGGTTATGGGACTAGTTAGGATTGGAATATTAGTTAGAGGATTGGTTACAATTTATTTTGATTAATTAAATTGCAAGAAAGCCTAATAATGGGCACTCATTGGGAAAAATATCACTTGAATTCTAAAAATTATAAAAATTTATGAAAATGTTTGGAATAATCTTAGAAACTCAAATATATAAAAATATTAAGTATCGGAGTAGGTTTTATCCTTGACGGATGGAAAATGATCAAAAACGGCAAAAACGGGTAAATTGCGGAAACGCGTTTTTCCGCAAATTTACAAAACAAATAATAGGGGTTCAATTTATCACATATTGATGCGGAATATTTTTATAAAATCAAATATATGAAAATATTTGGCCTCGGAACTTATTTGATGACCAACAGATTAAAAATAGCAAAAACGGCTAAAATCGTCTAATCGCGTAAATGAATTTTTCTACAATTTGGCGATTCGGAAGGAAAGGGTGAAACATGAATGAATGGATGGATGCACTCAAAATATTTTTAGATTTATTCACAACTTTTGAAGGGGTCAAAAAGAGTGAAAACACAAAAATCAGAAGAATTGCAATAAATTTGTTTTACGCACACAAGAGAAATAATCGATGAAATGTTTAAAAATTTACACAAATGGAATGAGGCTTGATAATAGAATAGATATGCATATATATATATGACGCGATAATAGGCCAATCATATATGATAATTAGGATTTGAAAGAACGGGGTATTACACTAATAATACGTTATTTTTGTTTCTGGAAAAACCATTATGAATAGCTTCACTTGTTTAACAATTGGTAAGAAGTCTTCCAGATCTATTATTTAGATATGATAAATTTTTCCATAAAGAAATAAAATTTTATGAATTTCACAAATCTGAGATTTTGAGAATAAATTTTCTAAGATTGTTAATTTTACTTTGTGATACAGATGATAGTACCAAAATTAAATTTTCAAAATGAGTTTAAATATGTGCAATGCAGGTTGAAGATACTACCTGCTGGATTGAGGCTTTAGGGATTGAAGATTTTTCAAGATTGTAGAATAATCATGGCTGATAACGTACTGTGGGATTTAGGAAGCAAAACAAGTATTCAATTTTACTGTTGTATGATTCAATGTACCATGCCCAGTTTATATGCTGGGAGAATTAACAAAAGATCAGGTGTGAAAGGTAGTCTTCCCTGATATCATATCATATCATAGTAGCTCTACTTTAGCCTGACATGGGAACTTGTAATATGCAGTATAACGATGAAATGAATCCGTTTCTCGTAACATTGAATTTATAATTTATAGTTCATGAATATTATTTATGTTCACAGTTTATGAATATTGAGTTCATAGTAGCTGAATATTGAGTTCACTACCCCCTAATGGTTTGTTTGGATCAGAGTAAATCAAGGTGAAGGTAAATATTAAAAATTAACCTAGGTGAAGGGAATGAAGATGAATCAAAGTGATTGTTTTAAAATATTTTTTGGATGATATTAACTTAACCTGAATGAATCGAGGTGAATGCTTTAAAAGTTCTGTTTGGATTGAGATGAATAAAGGTTACAAAAATAAAGCAAATAAAGGACGAGACATATAATGGAAGAGAGTGGACGAGAAGAGGATGGTGATTTAATTGATATAAATTAGGAATATTTTTGTCCAGTCAAATCAAAATATTACTTATATATTAACCTTCACCTTTGTTACCCCCAAATCGGAGGTTAACAAAAATGAGGTTAATTGGAGTTAATGGAGGGGGTTAAACTTTAAACCCGATCCACTTTGTCGAGATTAATAAAGTTAGTCCCTAAATAGGGTGAAACAATTAATTCACCTCCTTTTACTTTCTTTCATCTCAAAACAAATAGGCCATAAAAGAAGTTGAGTTAGTAGTTGATTAATAATTTTGTGAAGTCTATTTATATATTATTCATATATTATTTTATAAATTAATAAATATATTATAACACTATAGTTAAACTGTTTTAATTAAAAATAATATATTAATTAATGTATAGAGAAAAAATAAGGTTAAAAAAATAAACATTAACTTTTTTTTTAAAAAAAAAAGAAATTTTTTGATATAAAATTTTCTGGTTAGAGGAACTTCCTATTTTAGCTGTATAAAAAGATTTATAGAAAGATTTTGAGATAATATTTTATTTTTTCAATGGTTCAAATTGACGATAATAATCTTAAATTGTTTCTATAAAATTGGTAACAACTTGTATTTATTTACCTTCCTAGCATCGTATCCATGTTTAGCACAGCCTTACTTAATGGATTGCCTCTCTTTTTTCTTTTTCTTTTCTTTTCGTTTTTTTTTTTTTTTTTTGTATCCCCCCCCCCCCCCCCCCTTCTTCTATTCTGCATATGATACCGTGTAGGTTATTAGAAATGCTCTCTCTATCTTTCGCCCACACGTCATAAAAGCTCATGTTCCATGCCCTTTGCACTGTGACCGTCCGTACCCTTATACCTTTGGGCCTCTATAAGACGGCATCATGCATCAGAAGAAGTTTAGTTTACCATTGTTCTCTTGGTTGCAAATTATGCAGCACTGTACATAATATCAACAAATACTCTACGGAACTCTAATTAATGTGCTGCACCCAGAACGAGTCTTGAACAAACCATGTCGCACTAATAATGGGATCGATGGTTTTCAATAGATTTTTACACAAATGAAGGGTTTTGAGAATTATTTTATAAATATATTGCATCTATGAAGTTTAATCTATTAGCTAAAGTTAATTCTTAAGTATATCTGTATATGATATCACAAATCCCCCTCTTCTCTTTCTTAGTATTGTAGCATGTGTAGACATGTTAATTAGCACTCATCTTCATGAGTTTCCTATAAAAATAAATAAATAAATAATTTTCTAAAATGAGGATTTCATATAAGACTTCATCCGTATAAAAAAAATTATTTTAAAAATTTATACACTTTTTAAAGAAGTAATATAAATAATTTTAAAATTATGTTTACACCTTTCATTAAAAAACAACAAAGTATATAATAAATATATAATTAAAAAGTCAGGATAAAAATAAAAACTTTTACAATATTACCTTTTTATATATAAAAATCTAATAATAATAATAAATAATAATAATAATAATAATAATAATAATAATAATAATAATAATAATAATAATAAAATTTTAATACGGAGGGAATACTATAGTGTTCCGACAATATTTTGGGTCTCAAGTGCCAGGATCTAGATCAGAGTATGATTACAGACTATTAATTGAACCAGATCTTGCGGCATAAAATTTAGGCTCATTGGTTGCTTGAGGTATAGTTCTCAAACTCTGGCAGTAAAATCAATATCTGGACTGGTTAGTGTTCGGCCTACATTACCTCTACATCCTAGCTCTGGCAAAGTTTATGTCAGCTAATTGCATTGTAAGTTGGGATACCAACAAACAAGCTAAGACAAATTGTTCCATCTGATAGCGCCACGTGTAGCTGTGCAAGAAGAGACAGGAGAGATTGAATTAGTTCAAAACCGCAAAGAACTTGCACTGCATAGTTTCATGTTACCATAATAATGAATCTCATATAAGAATACACAGGTTTCGTTCAGAAATTGCGGGGTAGAGGCCGGGGGACGAAGAATCCTTAAGCCTCTAGTATCTACAATTTAACATCCTAATCTCTAGATTCTCTACGGTTGTGTTCACAGGGAATCATCACTATCCAATTCTTTTGCACTTTTTCATCTGCCTTAGGACAAAGAATTCAAGAAACAGGGAAGTAAGAATAAACACAGCAGAAAACTTTAGAAAACCCGTTCATCACGTGTCTGACAATTTGACTTTCAAGATTTACACTACAGTTAAGACATTTCTGTCAGGAGGTAGTAGCCAGCAACTTGTTACTGCAGCCTGCCTTCACTATTGACATTGAGGCCCTCCATTCCACGTACAGCCGACTCTAAGGTGTTATTTGCATTTGGGGTAACTCTTGAAAATGTCGGGTGATCTGATGATTCAATGGGCGAGGCCCGTCTTCCTTCAGTCAATTGGCGAGAAGGCTTGTCAGAATCGCTCCCAATAGCCACTGCATCTCGACTGCCGGAGCCAGCAGGCCGCCTAGCTGAATGACTGCTCCGTAAAAGACTAGAACTGGGTAACTGCAAATAACATCTCAAAAACTGATACACCGCCCAAAGAAAAAGATTAAAGAATAGAAACTGTAGTTCTTCCAAAAGGTTCTTACTGCAGCTGAATCATTAACCACAGGACTTCTATGCCTCGACAAATTACCAGAATTAATTCTCCTACGTGAGGCATCTCCTGAAATCCAACCTGGCGGCCTCCCATCTTCACCACCTATAGAGAAAGCTCCCAAATTAGATCGAACACCTACTAATATAAACAGAGTACAAGGCAAGGAAAAACTTAGTTCAAGTGTACTACCTGTTGGCCTATCACTACCAGAAACATTGGGAATGCCAGAGCTTGTTCCAGCACCAAAGCCCTATAATAAACCATGAAAAATATTACATATGATGTCATACATATCGAATCACAGATGATGCAAGAGAAGGCGTGCATTTAATTTAAGGTCCTCACCACAATGCGTGGAGGAGGAGCAATGATCTGGGACTGCTGGTACTTCAAAATGGTCCAGTCAAACACATAATCAAACTGAAAACCTGAGATAAAATGGAAAAAATTAGACTTCCATATTTGGGACTATTTCCAACACAAAGAGAGACTGAATTTATTCTGCTTTATAATAAATAAAAAAAGACATTAATATCTGTACAATCTCAGACCTTCATGGATGAAGAGGTCACGAAAAATCCTTTTCAAATAAGCATAATCTGGTTTATCATCAAACCGAAGGGAACGGCAAAAATGGAAATAAGATGCAAACTCTGTAGGATAACCACGGCACAAAGACTGAGACAAGCATGGTAATTCCCCAGTCAGATTCCTGAAACTTCAAGTGATAATCAATACAAGGAGCCAACACAAGTTTATATTACCTCAATAGATGTTGAAACCTTCTTCTCACTAATTTTTTCATACTTTTGCTTCTTGGTCCCAGCTTTCAATCCCTGCCATGGAAGGCTACAAAGATATACACCCATCATAAAATGAAGCTTACACGGGAGACAATGAGAATATAGTAGGGGGAAGGATGCGTACCTTCCTCTCAAGAAGTACATCAGAACATAGCCAAGTGATTCTAGGTCATCCCTCCGACTTTGCTCTACAAAAATGATATAAGGTATTACAAACAGCAAGACAAACCTTCCTACCAATTCATTTTGATCAGAAAGGTTAATACTGTACAGTAAGAATCAGCAGCTATTAACCAAAAATCCAGAAGAATTATGGCTACGTCGAGAGGCACAATATGGTGAAAACCTTCCACCAACCCTCGCCTCCCCCTCCCCTTCAAAAACCCACAAAGAACCCAAAAAAAAGTGTTTCTAAACCCGAAACCAAAATCAACCAGGTCAAGAGTCCAAGTAGCAGTTCAACCAATTTGACCACAGCTGAACCACATTTCACTTTCTAAAACATGATTTCATGTATTACAGCAAATTACATGTATATACATACATATGCACACAAGGAGCAGTTTCATTAAGGCAAATTAAATCCCTTCGTGTATTTCAAGGAGGGCCTACAAAAACAGTTTAGGCCTTAACTGGACATTAGCCACAAAAAAAAATAAGAAAAAAAAAACGTAATGATGAAATAATGGAACGCTTGCAACTTTAAGTTATGCATGCAGTACTTAAAGAAATTGTAGAAGAAGAAAGGTAAAAGACAAATGCTAGCTAATAGCCTGGAAATCAAAAATGCACCAAAAACCATAGGGCAGCGGAGGGTGTTTGCAAATGTCGCCCATATTTTGGTAAACTCAACAAACTTCCCTTTAACACACCCAGCTACAAAACTGTGTCCTCTCGTTGCCATTCTCACAATCCCTTTTGCATCCAGTTCCACTTCACTGTAGGCAGGCTGATGCAGGACAGAGTGACGCCAGCAACTACCAGTGGCATGTGAACAGGTGAAGGCTGAAAACCACAAATGAAAGAGAAGGTGGCGAAGCAACAAGGAGAAGATGGATGAAGTCAAAGTGAGAGACTGCAAACAAAAGAAAAGTGGGAAAGGACATTGGCCGGCTGAGAAAAATCCCACAAGGCTTGCTAAGTTAAATGGTAAAAACAAATAATTTCCTACAAAAATGGAAATGACTGCTCAACTGGGATGATCATCTCGGCCAACTGAATCAGTTTTTCCCCAGCGGTTTAAAAATTGAAATTGTAGGGATAAATCATCAGGTCTTAACCAGTAGTTTCCAGTTGAACCAATTCAACTAGCCAGTCTGATCCAATAATTAGAACAACCCCTCACCCGAACAACCAAAAGAAAAAAAGGGTAGAAAAAATATATATAGAGGCAAAAAGAGAGAGTGAAGTAGTGAACTATACATAATACCTATGCCAAGGTGAGTGTTCATGCTAGCGTATCTTGCAGTCCCAGTCAAATTTTTATTCTCTCTGCAATACAAGGCAGTTTCAGGGATGAATATGTTCCGTTAAACAGTCTTAATCAGATATAGCCAGAACATAGAAAAGGACAGCTCAAAAGCACAAACCTATGTCACATCATAGGATTAATATCCCCCTCCCCCCTCCAAATAAAAGGAAAAAAGAAGAGGGGGCGGTCGCCTCCCTGGAGTTCACTTCATTTTCTATTCTTTTTGTTTTTAAAATTTTCCCTTTCGATTTTCTAAGTAAGCTGAGCTTAACAAATTGTACGATGACACTAAAATCACAACCACAACACGTACCTTGACCAAGAAACATGTTCTGTGCAACAAACGTTACAGTGGAATTTTCAACAGGAGAACATGACAGCATGTTTTTTGGTTTTTTAACATTAAAATAAAAAAATAAAAGGCTTGAAGATAATCGCTTAATTAACATGACCAAAAAAATATCGATGAGGAAGAAAATATTTCCAACATGAAAAATCAACTTCTCAAGTTTGAACAGACCACAGATAATTCAAACACAACATACAAATTTCGTGAGAAAGACTATCATTAAAGTCCATCAAAGGATATGAAAAGATGTCCTTTCAAAGTGGGTCATAAGGTACTCGGCCCGAATCACATAAATCAGAAACCACCATAGATTGATATAAAAATTTTATTCCAATCTCATTCTGCAGCTATCTCCCCCAAGAATAAATGTATTAGCTTGGCTTCACTTAGCTGAATAACTTTCCAAAAACAAAAGTGATGTAGAACAAGGAGGGGAAGAGAGATTAGAGGGAGGAGGAAAGAAGGTGGCGGGCTATGGCCTATGTCTACACTGGCATCCTCATCATCATCAAAATACTCATAAAGATCTATAGCCACATCCTCAATCTCCTAGTCCAATCAACTGTGGACTACTTGTATTCCTTTCTTGGTGATCCAGACTAAACCATTCCAGTCTTACCAAAAGTTTGCATCATTGGGACAGTGTATGTAGTCGCACATAAAGCATCTAGTCATCTTAGAACCGAGCCTTGGAAAAGGACTAAGGTGGATTAACAAGTCGACCATGAGACCTTCTGCTGCTAAAACTTAGTCTTTCTCTCTACATCTTGAGCAAATGAGGTGCCGTGATTAATTGAGTGAAACTTACACCCTAAAGCTTGAACTTAATCTTCAATGTACCAAATAACTTGTTGGATTGAATTTTGCACAAAAGCACATCTATGTATGTCCCAACATTTAAAATCCCCATAAATAGCTTGCAACACATGGATTAAAATTCCTACTCATAGTTAATTAAGTGAAATTTTCAATCATCACTTATAGTTGACACCAAACAACTACTTGATTAAGGCTATGAAGCAGTGATAGTTTAAGTTGCTCCACCACTTGCTAGCATATCTGATGAAACAAATAGCAGCAACCAAGACCTTTCCTTCATCCTAAACTTTTTAATAAAAAATATAATTTTGACGTTCTGGAACTATACAAAAATTTTATTTGGGTATTCTTCTCCATAAAATTCTAGGAAAGCTTTGTTCATACCATAATTGGGAGAAAACTATGTACGATACGGAGGTGAAGTTGGAGAACTATGAATATGACCTATTATAGGCAGAGCAATAGTAGTTGCAAGCGGGTAAGATTGTTCAGCATTCATTTTTTTAAACCAACTCATGAATTGTTCGGCATTCATTTTTTTAAACCAACTCATGAATAAGTTCAATGACTTCATTAAAAGTATTCCTCTATCTTTTAGTCTAGAATTTTTGACCTAAGGCCAGAAATATTTGTTCTTAACCATATTGTAATAACACAAACCAAAATAATACAACATTTTTTACTATATCAATTTTTTACAGGTCCTTATTTTGATCCAACCTCTTTAATTTGTAATTTTTTCACATAAAGAGGGAAAAATGAATAGTCTAGCACAGTAGAAAAAGAGGGGGGAGGCAGGGGAAGCCTCTTCATTCTCTAATAGCTCTCCTTGTCCGACTTCAAAGGAGAACTAATGGTGCAGCCATTTGAGAGCAAAGAAGTGGTGAGCTCTATAGTAGTGGAGTCGACAAAGTGAAGGGCTTCGATTCTCCCTCTTCACTACACAACTGAGATCGACAACATCTGAGAGGCATGGTTGATGGTGGTGAAAGGACTAACAATTGCATAAGAGGAGTAACGACTTCACAAACCAAAGGAAGAGTGGTGGCATAGGTGCTTCACAATTAAATGGAGGTGTAGCACAATTTTGGTTAGAGTTTAAGATATGAACTTTTTTTTTACTAGACAAAATGTAAATTATTATGGACCCCAAAATTAGCGGCTAGGACCAAGTTTGGGCTTTGATACCAAGCTAATGCAATACTACTATAAGCTAAAGATTCACACGAACATACACATATTACTAAACACAACCCCTGAAATTGGTGGAGTACATAGCTGATTATTTATACACAAAATGACTGAAGAACAATAGACTTAAAATAACTAAAAGATAAACTTAAGTCCAAATAGACAAAGGAAGATAACAAAAGATAATGATAAATAAAACAATCTAATATCTAATAAATATATAAGTAATACTCTCAGACTTACAACACCTGCAAAAAGTGCGGTGATGTAGAACAATAAAGAGAGAATTAGACCAGGAAAGAGAAGCAAGAAAACAAATTTTGCTAAATGTTAATCATTATTTTTCTAGGACTAATGCTTAAGTAGTAATCATGTGTTTTAAATATAATAACCAATCCTAAGATAGGGATTAAATCAAGGGATAATACTAATTTGGTTCGAATTGAAGGGTATATGTGTCGATTGTAGTGAAATTTAACTAATTTGTGATCAAATGGTCAATTTTCAGAGAAGAATAAGTTAAGAACTCAATGGTTACAGTTTCGATTGGCGAACTGGGGTTGAATTAGATACATATTAAGTGGACAGTGGAATTGTGTGGAATGAAATTAGGACTCTAATACCAAATTAATGTAGAACCATACAATTAAATATCGGTCCCGATACGCAATATCGGCCGATATTTATCGGATTTTGGGTCAGTTGATATGCGAAATTGGCGATATGCGATGGATTTAGAATTTCACGTATTTATCGACAATATATCAGTTATCGACCAATATTTACTAATATTTGCTGATATGTATTGGTATTTGCTAATATTTATTGTAAAAATAAAAAATAAAAAATCACGCCATGACAACAGCGACATAAAATATCATTCGCGACGCTCTGATACCGAGATACTGCAAACACAACTGCAATCGCCACCGCAACCGCGATTTTATTGCTTGTGTAAAACAGTACAGAGAGATAGAGAAAAGGAGAAAGAAAGAGGGATAGTGGAATGGAGAAAGAGGCAAAGAAATTTTATTAATGTCAATTACATCAAACTACATTATTTTCATGACTGATGCTTAAATAGTAATTCTATGTTAAAAAAAAAATAACAAATTCCAGGATAATGGAATAGATCTATTGTGGGGGGGGGATCCAAGGAAAAAAATTGGAAAATAATAAATAACAAAGATGACAACCAATAAATACTAACGACTTCGTTTTTAGATATCTATCCCTATCTATCTTCATGTCCTATACCAAGAGGTATTCCTGTGGTCTATGGATGTACGTTTGATTTCTAATGGGCTAAGAAAGAACTATTTGGGCTAGGATTTTAGGCCCTATAATGAGACGGAAGTACAGATTACATCACACCCCATCCTATATTTCCACTTAGCACTCGTCCATTAAGCCTCACATTCAAGTTCCATAAATGGTAACTAAACAGTGTATAGATCTTACTTCCACACAGTTTCAACTCTAAGAACTAAATACATCTACTCCACTAGTCTCTAGAATCTTACACCTACTTCCACGATGCCCAAAGAGCATGCTCCAAAGCCAGTTAGCTCATCTTTTTCTCTTCCTTCCACTCTCAGTCTTTGACACCAATAGATTCACCTCCTCCTCCTATAGAAGTTCCAGCTCTGATTCCTAGCAAAAGGCACCTTAGAACACTAGCACCATCTCTAAGCAGCAAGCACAATGGAACAAGGTGGAAGACATTGGGAACCAAGGCAAGCAAGACTCAAAAGAGAGATTACAAATCATGAACAAGCCAAGGCAAACTACAAAGTGCGACGAACTCAACGAAACAGTGTTAAAAGGTGAGTGATGGTTTTATGCACAATATTTAGCAACATTAGGGGTAGATGCTGCACAATATTTTAAGGTTAACTTTCAGAGGTAGGGGATGCAACCATGAATGATCTTTATATAGTTCAATTCTATTGTCAGTGACATCATATCATATCATACTTTATATAAAAACCAGAGTACATAGCAACATTTTTTCCCACCTAAATGTTTCATATTATGCCACATGTATGTGACTGAGTTATGCATGTGACGTGTAACATTTCTATTACTTCATAAACTACAGTAGTAAAAAATGAACTTTTAATATTAAATTATGATTAAGGTAAATGTATTTTATTATTACCAGTAGTAGAAAACCTTTTTGCATATTCTTCTTTCAAACCAAAGAAATGGGATTGTAGTTGTCAATGTAAGAAAGAAAAGGAGCACAGAATAATATCATACTTTATACAATAAATAAAAATGAAATAACTACGCTTAAAATAAAAGCTTACAAAACAAGTTTCTTTCTTTTCCTAGAAAATTAATTTATTATCAGAGGGAAAAAAATTTAACAGATCATACTACTGTAAGGAGGGGCGGAACAGAAGCTTATAACATTGACTTTGCCAATCAACATTATAATAGATTGTTAATATCCCTCGCTACTTATCAAATAAGGGTACTGACTTCTAATATATAATAAATAGAGGTAAAGAATACAAACAACGAAAGAAATTGAAAGAAGCTGATAGATTCAAAGCTTACAAAAATAACAAAAGCAACTAAATTGTTCAATTGTTTTTTAAGGCACCATTTATTCAAAACTTTCATATCTGCACAAATCACTTATTGATCTCCCCTTGAACCTTAAGGTATTTACTTTCGCATATTCCCTCCTCGATCTATATTAATAACTATATTCTAAAACCTTTATGTATTCCATCTTCACGTCAAATTTTATTTTCCAAAATAAAAATATCTTTTATTTTTTCAAATAAAAAAAATTATATTAAAAATATAATATATATAACTTGACTAATATCTAGAATTATCAAATATATATCATATATAATTATAATCTATCTGCGAAACAAAACAAATATATTACTAATACTATTATAATTATATTTATTTATTAGTAAAGTCCCACTCAATCACAACTATTTGTCAAGAAATCAAGGAGTCTTTTATAATAAGAACGATACTACCCTCATGTTAACGCAAAAGCAAAACAAAAATGTCAAAGGAAAAGAAAAAATTCTGAGTTTTGAATCAATCTAAAAAATGACGATTCAATTAGTTTGCACTGGCTTAGTCCTAAGCTGGTCTAATTCAATAACCAAGCCAACCAAGTTCCCACTGCAAGGGTTAAAGCATTCAAGGAAAAGTTGGAAGAGAATTTTCTGTTAGGATATTAGAACTAATTGAATGCAATTACATATTATTATAGTTAGTTATGGATTAATTTGTTAGAAGCTTCTAGACTCTGCTAATTGATACTATAAAAAGAGGATCAATGGTAGTAGATGAGGGAAATTTTGAGTGAGATGCAGGAGAGGTCCAGGCTCTGTAATACCTAAATATTGGGAGAGAAAAAGCTCTCAAACATCTTGGATTACCATTATAACTACAATCAATACTAATATTAGCTTCATTCTCTCTTTAATTGACCTTTGTTTATTGATTAATCATCCGTTAACTATCGATAGGTATTATATTTCTCAATCTTGGTTGACCAAGGAAAATTCATCTATGGATAGATGTATTGCAAGTGCAGAACGTATATTTAATATGATGGAACACATGAATAAGCTACTGGATCGAGTTTGGCTGCAAGAGGGGCATCAAACCACCACTGAGGGGAAGACAACAGGAAGAAAAATGATGAAGAGCTAATTAAATGAAAAGATAAAGTCACAACAAAGCCCAACTTCTCATCACCAATGTTTACGGTGGTTATGCCTGTAGAGAACAGGTCGGCAACATTGGTGGGTCCCAAACAAGCTTCAATCGTTCGTCCTCGGGCCAAGACTGTTCCCAAAAACTCCAGATGACAACAAAAGAATGCATACCATCAACTTATAGTTGCAGAGAAGAAGCAATAAATTCACGGTTGTGGTCAGAGTGTTACGGTATCAAAACATCGCGAATGATAAATTATGTGTTGCAGTCGTCACGGCATGATTTTTTTTTTATTTCACCACAAAATCTAATATTTATTTATTGATTACTTGAATATAAATATTCAATAAACTAGTGTTCTATGTTATATTAGAAGTATTTAGGTGAGTCATTATATGCTAAATTGTCCTAATAACCCTAAATTTACCTTAGAATAAAAAAAGACAAGTTATTTAGTAGTACAGGTAAAGGTAATAAATAATAATACTTTATTATAATTCAATAGTAACTTGATTTATGATATATATATATTAAATGAATAAGAAAATTGTATGTTTTTCAATAGATTGAAGAATTTTTTAATAGAAGAATTTTTTTTCAATATAAATTTATTCTAATCGGGAATATTTTTTGATTTATCAACCAATAAATATAAAATTTTAGAACCATAGTCTATCGGTAACTTTGTGTCACAGCTAATCCAAAATCCACTAAATAGTGGCCGCTATGCTATAGCATCACTGCTATTTAATTGTATGGCAAAGAACGAAAGAAGGGGAAGATTAGGCAGAGATGGATCATCAGGGCTCTGATTTTCATATGATGGTGCGAATTGATTACCAAGCTTTTAAACAAGCATCAACTACCAGCAGGCAGCTCCTCGATGCCAGAAATATACACAAAAGGAAGCAAGAGTTTGGCTTCTTGTACACAGGGGAGTTTGATCCTGGATTTTTGCTAAAGTAATCGAGCTCTACAGTTTTATTTTTAGGGTCATCAGGGAAGCAGAGGGAGGATCGCTGGAGATTGACGCTAAAGAGCAACCAAGGGAAAGAACTCTGGTGGGGGATGGATGGAGAACAGCGAAGCACAAAACAGAGAATGATAGAGAAAGGGTTAAAATAAGGAATAAGGTTGTGAAGTATAAAGGATGACAGGAAGAACATCATTCATCATCTTTAGAAGAGTCTAGCTAGCTAGCCTATGAAAATGACAGGGTAACTGCAGCTCTGCCTATTTTTGTTGGGAATGGAAATGCAAAAAATAAATAAATAAATAAGGGTAAATAAAATGGAGAATTGCTTTATGGAGGGAGTATTCACGTGTAACACCTGCTTGCATGGGACATTGATGCAGCGGATCAAATTGGGGTCAGCAAAGGAAGGGTCAACTCAACACCAGTTGGCTAGTCAAATTTATTTTAATTATGGTTCCCGTTATGAAAAAATCCAGTGTTTTCTTTTTCCTACTTTTTACTCTTGAGATGTGGTGTTTCCTCTTAGCTCAGGCCTTTTCCTTACCTTGAGGACAAGGTGAGTTTGGGGAAGGAGGAATGTTAGGATATCAAAACTAATTAAGTGCAGTTATCTAATATTACAGTTAGTTGTGGGTTAGTATGTTAGAAGCTTCTAGAATCTGCTAATTGATGCTATATAAAGAGGGTTAAGGCTAGTAGATGAGAAGGGAAATTTTGAGTAAGTTGTGGGAGAGGTCCAGGCACTCTAATACCTGAAACCAAGCTCTCGAACATCTTGGATAACCAATAGAACAAAAATCAATACTAATATCAGCTTTATTTGCTTTTTAATTGTCCTATATTTACTAATTAATAATTTGTTACCTATCATTTTCCCAGCAGTTGCTTGTAAAGAGAACATGGAACTTCCTTGTGAACTACAGGCAAATAAAACACCATCCACTTGCACTAGGAGTATGATAAAAAATATTGTCACAAAATGGGTACTTAACTTGAACGTAAATGAAGAAGCATGTTATTAGTTCTACAGAGAAAATAACAGCAACCCTTGATGCATAAGATACCAATTAATGTTAATGCCATTGCCATATAATGCTTCTCTCTGGTCTAGCTGCATAAACACAGCAAAAGATGTGTACCGATGACATTTAAATGATATAATTCACCTGTAAGGAATATGTTGGTGCGTAGTACTATCCCTATACTTCTTAGCTAATCCAAAATCAATCATGTAGACCTGCATGGAAGTTGCTAATTATGCCTTGAACAACAAATGCAGAAAGAAATTTTGATGGTAAGAATGATTCCAAACAAAACCTGATTTGCCCTTCGGCCTAAACCCATAAGGAAATTATCCGGCTTGATATCACGGTGTAAGAATGATTTTGAATGAACAAATTCGACTCGATTTATCTGACAACATCAAGATGTAGTGAATTAAGGAAGAATCTGTATTTGACAGATAACATGCAAACAGCACCCCCATAACAAAAGACGGAAAAGAGCTAGAAATGCAGAAGAATATCAAACCTTACCATTTGATCTGCAAGCATGAGGACCGTTTTTAAAGACAACTTCCTACTGCAAAAGTTGAATAAATCCTCCAAACTCGGACCAAGCAAATCCATGACAAGAACATTATATTCTCCTTCAACTCCAAACCATTTCACAGTTGGGATTCCGGCTGGCAATGAGAGGAAAAAGAGGGAGCAGATAATGTAATTAGTTGACCCAAAATAGAAAGCCAACTACACAAGAGCCACCAGTAGTGAAAGCAATAAATACTCAAACAAAACAGAAAAGTGTATTACTTCCTCCTTGCAAAATCTTATACAACTTGGATTCATAAAGCAACTGTGGATGCTTGGTTTTGACATTTTCCTGAGAATCAATAAGATAATTAAATACTCATTCTCCTGAAAACCAATAACAGAATTAGAAATTAGAGAGATGGTTATTAACTCTTTCAAAATACTCTCCTCTAAAAGAAATAAGCAAAAAGGAACACCATGTGATTCCATAGAGAATATGCTTCATTAGATAGAATCAAATACCAAACATAATCATACAATTAAATAGTGGCGCCTATTTAGTGAATTCTAAGTTAGTTGTCATATGAAATTATTGACATGCTACGATTTTAAAAGTTCACATAATAAATCAATATTGCCAATAAATTGAAAAATATCACTGATAAATCGGAAAATTTCGGTGATTTTACCAGTGATTTATTGAGAATTTGGAAAAAAAAATGATAATTTCTTCTTATTCATTTACTATATATATATATATATATATATATATATATATATCTTAGCCCGAGTTACCATTGAATTATAATAAAGTATTGTTATTTATTACCTTCACATCTACTGCTAAATAACATGTATTTTTCCATTCCAAAAAAAAAAATTTAGACTATTAGAACAATTTATCATATAATGACTCATTTAAATGTTACTAATATAATATAGAACACTATTTTATTGAATACTTATATTTAAATGATAAATAAATAATAATTAGAGCATATGATAAAATAAACAAAAAAATAATAATTCACGCTATGACACATAATTTATCGTTTGCGACACACTAAAACTGCAACACTATGACCACAAATGCGACCGTAATTTTATTGCCTAGATAAAATGCCTAAAGTGCAATCCTATACAATCATGATTTCTCAATAGTATCATAATTGACTCCCTTGAATATCAAACAAAAGATGACTTCAATACTGAAGCTTTGGAAGCCTAGCTAAATCCCAAAAATAACTTGAAAACACAGAACTACTACAACACATCAAATGAGGAACTAAACATACTTAAGCACGAGAGATCACCGCCAGAAAACACTCAACTATAATATAGTTAACCCCAACCCCCAATTGAGAGCACTAGAGTATGTTCTAATTAATCAAAGTTGAAAAAACAGCTATAATCACCTTGGTTGTGTTAGCATGATCACCCATTATCAAGCATACTTATGTAGGGAAGGGTAATAGGGTACAAGGAAATTAGAGGATAGTCAGATATCTATGTTGGATATTGCTATGGGTATGATAACCTGTAGGATGATTATTGGGAGACTTCTCAGCTTGGTTCAGGATTATTAATCATTGCTTGGACAAGTTAGTCTTTCTGTTAGAATAAAATGGTTTCACAGTGATGATCACAGATGTTTATCCTTATTCCTTTTCTCTGTTAATTACGAGCAAAGGGTAGAATCCATCAGGTAATAAGTCGAGGATGATCAAGGGTCTCAAACCTAACTTGTATTTAGCTGCATTTCCATCTTGATACACTCACATCCACTACCAATTTGGTCTCACAAGCAGGGCAACCTTACCAATTTGGTATCAGAAACATGGCACCAAGTAATTTCAGATGCCATTTGATACAGTCAACATGGCTACTCATTGTAGGGCTCGCAGTCTTTGTCCAAAATATAAAAGAAGAGATCCAGGCCCAAGTCCATGTGTAGGTTCCACAACCCTAAAAGATCTAAAAGTATTAGTTAGAATCTTAGTTGATATTATATTTCAATATCATTATATTTATTTAATACATATGGTTTATTATGATTTGATATGATTCTTAGCTTTTAGTAATAATTTGCCCTATATATATGGCCTTAGGTTGTACTTTGAATTTCATAGTTGAATTCAATAAAATTTAGGTGTGGTTTCATGAAACCCCTAGGCTACAAGTGTAGCCCACATTTGGTATCAAAGTCGATTCAATCCGTTTGCCAATTCCGCATTTTCAAAATTATTGTTCATGTCCAAAACATAAGTGCCAAATTTCATAACCCTAGCCAGCTTGCCCCTAAAATAGACAAAACCCTAACTACAGTCCCCATCGTTGTATGCCCCCGACAACCACATCACCACCAAAACACACCCATCACCCCACCAAAGTAGCCCTCTTACACCAACGTTTGAGGCACCAAATCAAATAGTTACCACTCGTGGGGCCCTATTCAAGGAGTACCATTGTTCGCATCGCCACTACAAGCACCACCAGCCCACCATCCATAATCAAATAGTTCACTGCAACTCAAAGCCTTGCATCCAGTGGAGGCATTGTCTAGTCCAATCATCCTTCACCGCGCATCATTGCCAACCTCCGGTACCAACACCCTCCCTGCCACCTGTTTTTGTTGCCGATGCTAGACGATAATAGCAAAGGGTCCAAAACATGGAGTCTTCATTCATCTGCCCTGTTTGTTTGCCTTTTGCCCTTAGCTATGTCATATGAGATGGTGTATTAAAAAAAATCAAGTTATTTGACTCAAAAAGAGTGAAAGTGTAATTTGCTATATGCTTTTACATTCACAGTGGTTAGGAAAAAAAATTTTCAAGCTCTATTATTAAAGATTGAGAAGTTGGCCAAAGTTCATGGAGATACCAATGCTAGGGTAGACACAATTCAAGAGGCTCATGATGTTCAATTGGAAGCACTTTGAAATAAACTTCAAGAGCTAGAGTGCTCGAGTTCTGCCTGCTTATCAAACACAACCTCCTAGCCATAATTGTTAAACTTCCGATTCGGATCTTACAATTTTACGATTTTATGATCCAAATGTATATGATTCAGCATATTAATTATAAATTTTTTATCTATTTTCCTTAAAATCTATTTGTTCTCTTATTTCCACTATATTTTTTCCCAACTCTAAGCTTCAACCCCTATTATTTTATGCATAATGTATATTAACCACTAACCAATGCGAAAGAAGCCTGAGTGAAATATTGATATGACAATAAACTAATTGCTTAGGGGGGAATACTTTTGAAAGCATATTACCTTTGTATATAGAGCAAAACAAATATGTTCAATTTTTTGATATTAGTTGTTTTGTAATTTATATTTACCTCAAAATTATTCTTTTTATTTTCTTTTGTGGTACTATTAGCTTAAGAATGAGTTTTCTAATGTTTTTAACTTCAACTATGAAACTTTGTAGCACACAAGTACATTGAAGTCATATTTTTGTGGAATTCGTGGCAACTTATGATCCTACAATTCGATTATGACCTATTAGTTTTAGATAGAATATCGACTCTAACAACCTTGCTCCTAGCTATAGTGTTAAGATTACCCTACCTCATTTTAATGGGAGGAAGACCCAGAGAAGTTCTGCAAGTGGTTCAACATGGTTGAAATGCGTATGCTTCTCGAAGGGTTTAATTTAAGGAAAAAGTTATAAAGTTACTACTAGCTTCAAAGGCTATGTGATGGAGTAACCTAAACTATCGGCACTACTTTCATTAGGTTTATCTAGTAGTTGAGTGGACTAGCTACATCAACCAATGATTGACAAATTCAATGTTGGTCAACCATGAGCAGAATTCATATTCTCAATTTTATAAACTATCACTGGGCACTCATGATGTTGAGAGTTATACTTGAGAACTTCAAGAGCTAGTCAACAAATGAGCTTTTAAAGAGAACCCAAGTCGGCAAGTCATCTAATATATTAGTGGTCTTTGCGAAGACATATATAGTATGAGCTCAAGGGTTTTGTGGCCTCTTTTGTTTGTGAAGCAGAATGGAAGTCTTGCTTTTAGTAGCAATCCTATGGAAAGGTTTATAGTAGACCAACTAGTCTACCAAGGTCATTTTTCAAGGCTACCAGCTAAGATTTGTCAACTATGATCAAACGGGTCATAGAAATTTGCAAATGTTGGTTTAGTTCAGCCTTCAGTAGAGTCAATGGTAGACTCAAAGACCAGAGAAGAAGTGCAAATCATGAACACATGCAAGTCTTTAAGGGAGTAGATGAAGAGAGGCTAACATTGTTCTAGAAGTTTAAGTTCGAACTTTTTTCATGTGGGGAAGAATGATACGGTCTTCATAGGGCTTGTAGTCTTAGTCCACATTATAAAAGGAGAGGTCCAGGTCTAGGTGGATATTTTTATATTTTGATATCATTATATTTTATTTAATTACATATGGTTTATTACAATTTGATATGATTCTTAACTTCAATAATAGTTTGGCCTATATATATGACCTTAGGTTATACTTTGAATTTCCGAGTTGGATTGAATAAGGTTAAAGTGTGGTTTCCTATGAAAAATGTAGGCCAAGAGTTTAGCGGATTTAGCCTACATCACCATGGAAGTAAAATTGGTATGGTTTGGGAGGAATGGCAAAATGAAATGAATGTTGTTCAAACCAACACCAAATGATTACCATGTGTTTAAGGTTAAATGATTTTCATGGAAAAGGCTCTAGGAGAAATTGTGGGTAAGGAAGAAGGTGGGTCATCTTCCAATGGTTCAAGCAAACTAAGGTCATCTCTATAATTGAAACCATCTCTGATCAAGGAGAGCCCAGAGGGGAGAGAAAAAGAGCATGATTAGTAAGAGATGGTGTGCCAATCTAACAACTTGCACTTTGAAATTTTCAATGAGTGTGATTCAAACGGATAACTTTCCGTACCAAGAGATACTTCCCTCTCCACCACCTGGAAGGTATAGAGAGTCAAAGAAACTGCAATAGCTAGAGAGGGGAAGACGTAGGCATAGTTATATTATGCAAAAGCCAGCAAAAAATTTAGGGAGTTGGTTGGGAATTTAATTGTTGTTCCCAACACAGTTTAGGTCACAATATGATGGGGGTTGCTGGAGCAAGAATTTTTTGCCAATCTGACAAGAGTTGGCAATCCAACAAAAGCCAATAGTGGAAGAGTATTTAGAGGCTTTCCAATTAGTGGTTTTGTCATTATTGGGAAGAGTTGCCAACAAAGTATGAAAAAGTGCCTTTCTCAATGGTTTCAAGCCATTTATCAAGGCTAAAGTATGAAAAAACCCAATGGATCAACTAAAATAATGGAATTAGCCCAAATGGTGGACAAGAATTAGGTGATCTAGATGGGTGAATGGGGATCTATAACCTTTCTTAGACCAAGTCCAACTTGACTCCTTAAGCCTGTTCAAACCCAACATTCCAGGCTACCCCAAAAGGCATCCTACATTCATCCTCCCTTGATCTAACCATCAAAGAAATAGTGGAGTCTCAAGCAGTAACTATCAAGTTGTTAATGAAGTCGGTGGTAGCATCTCTTCCATGCAAAGTTATCTTTTTCTAATTGTACACTCAAGGGTGTGGGAGCAATCCCAATGCAAAATAATAAGCTAATTGCTATTTTAAATAACCTTTTACAAAAGGAGGTTGAGGCTAAAGTCTTGACTATCCAAATTTCACACCATCATGAAATAGAAGTTCACCATAAGAAGGGACCAAAAGAACTTGAAATACTTGTTGAAACTATAGGCAGTACCTAAGGTAACATTAAAAATGGATCTCCAAGCCTTCAAGCTACAATATTGAAATTAACTACAAGTTGGACCATGAAAATTCCATAGCTGATCACCTATTTAGCTTATCGGGCAAATTTGTAAGATGAGATTGAGTACGATCCCACCTTTAGTCCAATTAAGGAGCAAGGGAATTAGTTGTATCACAATAGAATAATATTCCCGATAACACCATCCTTAAACAACAACTAAAAGGGGGTATATATTAGGGTGATTCAGGCAACCTTGAGGATTTTCAATTCGGTAAGGTTCATTAGCCAAGGACCTACAAAAGTATGTGACTAAGCAAAATAGACATGAAGCTATGTCACCGAATGGCTTACTCCAACCATTGCCCATTCAAGATCAAGTTTGTAACATATAGCCGTAGGGTTAATTAGAAGGATATGAAACTTTTTTTGTGGCGGTAAACTACCTTACAAAATATGCTCATTTTCTCCCTCTGAAGCACTTTTATGCAGCTCATAAAGTGAATGGAATCTTTTATGGAAGAGATCTTTTGCTAACATGGATTTCCTTGATCCATAATCTCAAGTCACTATGACGTATTAATAAGTTGTTTCTAAAGGGAGCTTTTTAAACTCCAAGAACCCTCACTTAAACGTAGCTTGGCATATCATCCTCAAACGGACAGCCAAATGGAGTTGGGTAATCAAGGTACAATGGCCTACTTGACATGTTTTGTAGGAACAAGCTTGTTGCTACCTTGGGAAAAATATTGGGCCCATACTTCATATCATTCATCTACTACTACACCCTTTGTTGCACAAAACCATGCTCCCTAGCTATGATATGGCAAGGAAACTTTTCCAATTGATTTGATTGATGAGAAATGGGACTCGATTTTGAAAGAACTCAAGTCTCATTTGAAGCGAGCACAAAAGATTGTTGAAGGCAATAGATTAGAACCATAGAGCAATGAACTTCGAAGTATTGGGTTTATGTGAAGCTTAGGCTTTAGTGCCATAAGTGTTTGGCTAATCCCCTCTATGGGGGGAAAAAAATTTAGCACTATTGGATAGTCAGCAAGGTGAGAGATGAGGCAGTCCATATTTACGCAGAGTTTAACATTTTGATCCCGAAGTTAGTGGATAGATGTGCACAACCTTTCCCACCTTCCTTACTGACTAACAAAATTGGAAGGTTGAGCCTATAGAGGTGCAAAGGATACATTATAGAAGGATTGCCCATTAGAAGCAAAAACTCCATCCATTGAATGCATTCAATGAAACAGCACCCAGACATACACCAAAGCAACCAACAATGCCTACTAAAGGAGCCTAGACTGAAATGGATATTGAAAGACCACTCTACTCATATTCACACAGCAATGTATGTATGTATGTGTGTAAATACACACATACATATATATGGGCGGAGCCAAAGCTCCACCATGGTGTCACGGGACACCACACAGCCCTAACAAGATAATATTATATGTGTATGTATCCGTGGTAAAGGGTAAATAGAAGATTAGAGGATACCATGATAAAACACGGATATGGACAAGTGGTAGGTATGACAAGGGTTCAAATCTTGGTCTCAACATTTATTTTGGGTGTTCAAGCATCATTCTCTCTTCTTCTTTTTCTTTTTCATTCTTTTTTTTGTTTGTTTGCTGCATCTTAATATGAGTTAAGTTTCTTTTTTCCCTTCATTTCTTTTCCTACTTTACTCAATACTTCTCTCACTATTGCCGGTTGGTGCTCCGAGCTTCCGTTGCCCCTTGCTTCATCCATTGCTGCTGTGTGCAGGGTTACTCTGTTTGCAGTTTCAATAGTCACCTAAATTTATAGAGCATGAATACACGAACTGGAACTAAATGAAGAGGTAATTGTTTAATACTAATTTTTATCTAATAGAAAGCCTCAATTCTGAGTCGTATTCAATTCAATTTTCAGTTCAATCATTAGGTTAGTTATGATTTAAATAGTATAGCTCTCCATGTCCTTTGGTGAATTTCCGGATTTTCAAATTGTGTTTAGCAAATTTGTAGGCATTATTGTTAAGGAAGGAAGACTATGAATGGGGGATATGCTTTTTGATAAAGGACAGAAATAGGAGAATGTGAATAGAGAGAACATTTTTCAATTAATTTAGGATAATGGATGTACTGGTTTGATTAGTTGTTTGATTTTACTGTAATTAGTAATTAATATAATGTATCAATTATTAGTTTTAAACAAAAATCTTGATTCACAATTAATATGGACATACAAACTCCTGAAACTATTAATGAATATTGTTAGTTGTTATCTTATTAATTTCACGGAATAATGGCTTCAATATTGTTTAGTAACATATATAGAAAAACATGATTTAGACCTCTTAGTAATGACGCTACTGTGAATTGCTTTCAAAGAATTAACACTCCATAGGTGATGTTGTAAAACTAAATAAAACTTTATATTTAAATGCAATGTATAGTTATTGATGATATCGTTTGAGGATATAATTTTGTATGGTAACATCATCAAGTTCAAACCCTCGCCTCACCAATATATGTCAATCAGTTCCACAATGAACTCCTTTCAGACACAGACCTAATACTGCTTCTAGAACCTAAAATACCGCATCCATATACAATAAGCACTATGCAGCAAACTAGAAACCACACAAATTCTTTCAACTACTACAAGTAACGCCTGCACCAGCATTGAAGCGTACTTCCTTCTGATAATACTATAATCATCATTAGAGGACCCTTCTAAAAGCGAAAACAAAATGCTAGAAGCTGAAAACTAGAAGACGAAAAAGAAACTAAACTACTTACAAGTTTAATGGCAATCTCTTCATTCGTCTGAATATTAGTACCTAAGAAAAAAGTTTAAGAATAAATATCAAATCAACCGAAATGAATATTGCCTATCTATCAAGAAATTTCCAATTGAAGGGGAAGAAGGGACATTTGAAAAATTAGACATTTAATAGCAACATACCCAAATAGATCTCTCCGAAAGAGCCACTCCCGATCTTCCGACCAAGCCGAAACTTATTTCCAACTCGAGGCTCCATCAATCGCAAACCCAAAGATTAAAAGAACGGTAAACAATAAACCGACCTCCAGAATTACAGAACTTCCACAAAAGATGAGAGAAAGAAATGAGCAGCTGGAATCACAAAGACAGATACAGATTTTAGTAGTTTATCCTAATTGTTGTACCGTAGTAGGTTAAGTTCGGAGGAGAAGGGCTGGGTGAGGACAGGGGTGACGGTGGTGGTTGCGGAATTTGGGGAGACAAGAAAGAGAGGTAGAAGAGAGATAAAGAAGAGGTATCATGATGCTGGTCGATACTTGATATCGAGGGGAGGCACTACTGATCCCGACAATCGACCTTTTTCTTTTGGTATCATAAGCGAATGCTATCGATCAGGTATAATACTGTTATAAACCTTCTGAAATACACAAGATTCAGGCTAGGCATCCATCCAATTCGGTGAAGTAAGAAGTTTGCAACCGAACTTCGCTAAGGTGTCAAGCGTTTACAACTCGATCGGTAAGCACGACCACGTAAAAAGTACAAATGAGATTAAAAATTAATTGATTTATTTTTATTGTCATGTTTAATACTTTTTTTTAGTCTCAAAGAAAGTGATTCTTATAATTTATACATCTTTTAAAAAACATTAATAAAAGTAATTTTAAAATTATACTTATATCTTTTATTAAAAGTAATAAGGCATTTATTATATAGATAATGAAAAAAAAGTGATAGTAAAAATAAAAATTATATTTTAAATTTTCTAAAATCACTTTTATATATATATATATATATATATATAAATTTAGTGATAAAATAGCTTTAATTTTATTACAGATAAAGTAAATAATAAGAATAAAGTTAGTTTTTATCTTTTAACCCTTTAGTTTTATTCATACATTTATTACTATACTCATAAATATCCGTTTTGGGTAAATGGAATCATTTACCTCCATTCATCCCATCTAGAAACTTATTTAAAAGTTCACTCTAATTCACCTAATCTTTATTAACCTATTTTTTGGGGTAATCGATACGAAGAAAAAAACTTAACTATATAACCTTTGTTCACTCAGACTTACCCCAATCAAAATGCAATTAAAACAACTTTCACCTGGTTAAAGTTAATATTATTCAAATAATATTTTAAAATATTTACTCCGATTCACCTCCATCTCATTTACCTAGGTCCTCATTTGATATGAGGATAATAGGGATAGAATATTCCCCATTTTTTACATGTCTTATTTAGTATACTTAAAAAAATTCCTTTCAAATAAATACACATTTTAGATATTAATTTAAATTAAAATGAATATTTATTAATAATATTTTTATTATTTCTAAATACTTAATATAAAAGTATAATACCCCCGTTTTTCACTACTTAAAAAAATTTTAAAACATCGTGGAATAGGAAAAACATGAAACATACCTAAAAAATGTGATATTACTATTGTACCTAATATAAGATAGACATTTGTTGTATGTCCCATGTTAATGAAATGCCCCGAAAACTTCTAATTTTATAAACTACATTTAAAGGATATTTACTATAAAAATTATTTAAATAAATTATTTTTAAATTGAATTAATTAGGGCAAATTAAGAAGAAATTTATAAGTATTTTTATTAGAAAAGAATTTGGGTATTTTAGCTAATTAAGCATTTTATTTTGAAAATAATTAAATAAATTATTTTATTTAAAATAAGAAGGAGAAAATAGTTTCAAATTAATATTAATTTTATAAATAATTTAATTAGAGAAAATTAGGATGTTTTGCTAATTAAAAAGGAATTTATGGAAAATCTTTTAAAAATCCTAAGTTAGCCTAAAATAGGATTTAAATATTATCTTATTCAAATATTATTATTTTTAAATATCCCAAATATTTTAATTAATTTAAATACCTAACATAATTATTTTTCTCTTTTCCTTTTTCCTTTTTCTTTCTTTTTCTTTCTTCTTCTTTTCGTTTTCTTTTTCTCCTCAACGAACTGGGCCAGCCCGGCGGCCCAGTTACCTTTTCTTTTCCTTCCTTTGGCCCAGCCCAGCCGTGCGATGCTATCCCTTCTTCCGCCCCTCGATGTGTCGCGTTTTGCTTCATTTACCACTGAAACTCGGCGTTTCATTTAAACGCCCCCCATCGAGCCGACCGGCCTGGTCTGTCTCCCTTCTTTTCTCTTCTTTTCCTGGCCGACCGGTCCAGCCACCTGCCTTTCTTCTTCCCCAGCCTTCGCACCTGCCAGCCCGTCGACCAGCACCTGCACCGCCGCTCACCCCTGGTTTTTCGCCGCCGGTTACGGTCGTTTTGACCGGCGATTTTTATTCCTATCTCTTCCCCCTGAATCGCCGACCCTCTTGACCCAACCAAATCTCCCTCTTCTCGCGCCATCCTCTCTCTCTCTCTCCTGCGCACACCTATGCCCGTTTTGCTGCCGCCGGCCAACCCAAGCCACCGGCAACCGGAACCCTACCTTCCTTATCTACTAGCCGACCCAAAGAACCCTATCCTCCCTTCTAAGACTATAAATACCCTGTTAAGTAGCTCTGTATCGAGCTCTTGATCCCCCCAACCCATAATCCCGACCTTGCTACCGTCGCCACTTCAAACGCCTCGTTCTCCGCCTACGGCCAACTTCGCCGCCCTTTCTGGCCACCCGTGTCATCCTTGCACCGCCCTCTATCTAACCAAATCTATCTCGACCTTCGATTCTTCCTGCACAAGCCGCCCCAGATGTGCGAAGTTCTCTTCCCGATCAACCCTGTTTTCTGCCTTCGCCACCTTGGCGCCGCCATTAGCCACCTCCTCCGCCGCTAATGCCGCTTCTTTCACCTCCCAAACTGTGTTGCAGACCCTGCCCTACCTTCCCATACCTTTAGTTTCCTTTTTCTCGTTCTCCTCCCCTCTCTTTCTTCATCTCCTCCATTCGGCCACCACCGCCGCCGCCTTGCGCCCCACCTTTGGCTCCGCCACCACCCTCATTCTGTCCCTCTCCTTCTGGGGAACTCAAAACACCCCAGCTCCCATTTTAATTCTTCTTATATTATTCCCAGCATGCAACTTTCCCCTCTTTCTTTCCTTTTTCCGGCCACCGCCGCCACCTCCGTGCGCCACCGCCGGTGCCGCCTATCCCCACCGACATTTGGTTGAACCCTGGACCCTCTCAGCTATTTTCCCTATTTTTATAACCCTTAAATTATTTTATTTCAATTATTTACATATAAATACTATTATTATTATTCTTAATATTTATATTTTAATATGCATTATTATTATTATTAGTGTTAATATTTTTATTATTATTTATGTAGAGGGCTGAAGCCTAATATATTTTAATTCGATTTCATTATTATTCTCCTTATTAATTCTATATTTACTATTATTAATATTAAAATGTTATAAGCATAATAATTATTATTATTTTCTATTTCGAATTTTCCTTATTCTTATTCCATCATTATTAATACAAATATTTTAACATTAGTGTTGCTATTAATTTTACTATTATTATTATTATTATTATTATTATTATTATTTCTGAATTTGGTTATGTAAATTACAAATAATCTTTTTAGTATTATTTTGGTAAAGGGTCTAAAGCCCTTATTTCACTTTATTTTTGAGTAATGCCTTTTTATTATTATTTCTACTATTTTTATTAATCTTATTAATATTAATATTGATATTATTTTTGTACTTTTGTTATTATTAGTTTATCCAAAAGCCTAGTCTTATATTACGTTAGTTTTTAATATTATTTTGATAGGAGAGAGTCTAATTTTAGCTCTTATTTCATAATAGGTAAAACCAGTCAAACCCTAAGGAGGCGTAGGAGCGTGCTCCAAGACCGGTGTCGTTTTAGGTAAGGAGTGCTAAGCCCTTTTATGTGCTTATGTGTATTATGTGTTTCGCATGTTATGTATCTAATGTTTATTATAATTAAATATTTTATATGTGTTATGACTTGGAGTTGAAGAATGTTGTGCATGGTATGTGTATTAATTATGTATGATGATATGTGTTGTGTATGTGAGGAAGTCGATGTGGTTTGTGTGAGAGGAAGGATGAAAAAGGAGGATGGGGAAAGAATTTGATTAAGGAAAGTGAGTTAACCTAATTTTATGGTTTTATAAGGAATAATCTAATGTATGATTTTATGTGTGAAAGAGCAGAATTTATGGTTCGTTTGGGAGAATCTAATTTAGGATGTTATTTGGGAGAATGTAATTTATAATATTATATGGGAGAATTTAAGTTATGATTTGATTGGGAGAGTTAATTTATAATTTGTTTGGGAGAATTTATTTTATGATGTTATTTGGGAGAATGTAATTTATAATATTATATGGGAGAATTTAAGTTATGATATGATTGGGAGAGTTAATTTATAATTTGTTTGGGAGAATCTAATTCATGATGTTATTTGGGAAAATGTAATTTATGATATTATGTGGGGGAATCTAATTTATGATTTGCTTGGGGGAATTCAATTTATGGTTTTCCTTGGGAGATTCTAAATTATGATTTTATGTGGAAGAATCTTTATGGTTTGAATTTAGGGTTTGGCATGGAAGAATCTTTATGGTTTGAATTTAGGGTCGGTATGGACAAATCTTTGGGTCTTATATGGTTTGAATTTAGGGTTTTGTATGAGGGAATCTAGGGTTTACCTGGTGGTATTAATGGATGTGTGTTGATATTAAGGTTTGTATGGTGGTAATTATAGTTGTATGGTGGTATTAGGATTTACATGGTGATATTGATGGTTGTATGGTGGTATTAGAGTTTGCATGGTTGAATTTAGGGCTTCACGTGGAATTTTAGGGTTTACATGAAAAAGGTTCGAAGGTTTGCATGGAAAGATTAGTGTTTGCATGGAAGTGAAATTTACGTGTGAAAAGTTGATTTGGGATGTAAGGGAGGAAGTAGAAGAGTTATTTGGGTGTTTGAATGTTTTGGGTGAAAAAAATAATACGTAAGACATTATAAGGGTATGGAGGTGACTGAATTAGGGTTTGGAGTGATTGACTATGGTTGTGGGGGTCAATTAGGGTATGTGGTGTTTGATTAGGGTCTTTGTGTTATCATGTGTATGTGGTGATAAAGTGTAATTATGATGGTAAAAGCCTTTGAATAAGATACTTAAGACACTAATTATTTAAAGTGGAAGATTATTGAGCCGGGTCCAGCCGATCCAACAGTTAGGAATAGTGGTTAGGGTTATTACCCTATGTGCGACCGATCCACCGGTAATAATAGTGGTGAGGACTTTGTCCCGCAAGTGTCCGGCCCACCGGAAATAATAGTGGGGTGACTCGAGCTCAATAAAAATAAATCATAGTTGCCAAAACATTTAAAAGGTACTAATTACTTATAGTGGAACACCATGTGAGCAGGAACCAGCCGATCCACCGGTAAGGAATAGTGGTGAGGACTTTGTCCCGCAAGTGACCGATCCACCGGCGAATAATAGTGGTGTGGACTTTGTCCCGCAAGTGACCGGCCCACCAGCAATAATAGTGGGGTGTTCCTGTGCTCACATGAACTTGATAAAAAGTATGGTGTGAAATGAATTCTGATAAGAGATTAATTTAAAAATTAATCCAATCTACAATCGGGCCTTGTACTCTTACTTGGGTGGTCGTAAGCACCTTATGCCTTTGTGTTGGTAGTTATGCCCTTCTATGTTCAGCATGATTTATGTGTTTGTATGTTGGCCTTAGTGATCAAGTCACCTTACTCGGTACTGGACCTGTACTGATACTACCTTGGTTGTTGGGTCCTGTGATGATCCACTGATGGTGGGGAGCAGACCTCTTTTGCAGGTTTAAGATCAGAGACTGTTTTGGGGTGGCAGGCCTGACTTGAGTGAGTAGGCAATCCGGAATTTGACCCATCGGGTTTTATCTTGTTTAAATGTATTTCTATTTGGAAGTTACAAGTGTTAATAAACGTTTATGCGTACTCTGATTTTGTTGTATGATCTTTCGAATTCTTTTATGAATTGTTAATTTGAATTTAACGTAAATATTTTCTTTAGCCTTAGCACTTGGTACTGGAACGGTTGGAGAGAACCGGTTTGGTACTAAGTGTGGCGGTAACATTCCCATAATTTACAGGTTTTAAGTATATATAATTTAATTGCTTCCGCTTTAAAAAAAAGTAGTGAATTTTGGGGTGTTACAGTTAAATATAAGGCTAAGAAAACCAACCAACCTAAATACAATAATAGAGTGTGCAAAATATATGATATGTAGATATTACGAGAAAATGTTCATAAAATAAAACCTCCGCGGGAGCCCAAAATATTCAAACGCATAGGATAGAGGAAATTCAAAGTACTAAAATACAATTGAATAAAATGACAATAGGGTAAAGCCCCAAAATGTTAGTCCATTAAGGACCTACAAATGATCTATAGATGTCCACATTCTCTAGCTCTCAAGACTGACATAAGATAGGCCAACTACTAGCCATCTTCAAAAACCTACACATGGTCTTCTACTCGTGGGATTGAAAAGGTGACTGAACAAATAGGCACATCAATACACTACGTATTAAGTAAACCAAGTTAAATCCTCAACGGAATTCACAAGCATGCAAGGCCTAAGGCAACGAATGATATCATACTAAAACACAATATCTTACTTATATGGTACACTTAGCTATACAAGTGTTATTCTGATTATGTGATGCATCAAGACTTCTTGTTGTACAAAGACTTAGACAATTAATATCTCATCATGCTTATCAACACAACATAGATATCATGGATAGCACGTGTAATTAATAACAAGGTATTCCACATCTCACTTGACTCTTCTACTATCAACTTATAGAAGTATTTCATTAGGTCCATTGCCCTAGGTTTACATGACCCATTAAATTAATTGTTCACCAGCCATTGTTCCCTTTCTTTTCCTTTTTCGAGCGATAAAGTGATTACCACCCCATGGTCTCATATACCATGGAAGCCTATCCAAACCAAATGGCATAAAGTTTTGCCAAAGCTAAGTAATCACTAAGGGACATAAAAGCTCAATCGAAGCTAATAAATGACCTAGGTAACCTAACCCTTTAGTATCGATACCCCATAGTACATCATTAGTATCTTGAGTAGGTAAGGCACTATGATCTACTAGGATCCTGCCTAAAGGCACCAATAAATGCTTGAATCTATACTAACCTATAGTAACTAATTGATGGTTATATAATCTAAACCTATGCACAACTCGATCATCTTTCACTTTAAGTGATTAATATGTTATTCTTCAATATTATGTTATCACATAAGGCCCATATAAAAACTAAGAAACACATCCACTTAATCATTCCATCTTAACCATTGTTACCCCCTAAACCATGTGTTAGGATTTTCATTAGTTCTTATCCAAGTTTAAATAAACCTATTAAGATAATCTATTTAGGCCAAGAATTTGATTACATCATTTCCTTGTAGCACTCTAGCATTCACATTCCATTTTATCCGTTAAACCTTCCAAAGGCACTTTATTGAGAATACCATAAATTATGAACCATTTAATCCATCCCGGTGGTTAGTTAATTCATGTCAAGATGTGTGTTCTCATTAATAATGAATCATATTATAGTATAATAAAAAGTATCAAATAATATCGAGTTCAAAATAAACAAGCAACACTCTTTGGTTAAACAGGTTAATTAGTTTTGTAATACTCCACTTTAGGGTTTATAATATGTACTAATCTATATACTGGATTGTGATCTGAGTGTGTTTGATCTTGTTTTAGAGGTGTTTTAGGATTGGTGTGGTTTTAGTTGAGCTCAATTTGAATTTTAGAAGATAATTGGTTTTATTAAAAACTAGTTGATTGGTTGGAGGTACCGATTAACTAGTTTGTTCATTAAATTTGAGTTTTGGAACATGATAAATCAATTGACTAGTTTGGGGTACCATTTGACTAGTTCAATTAAAGTGATTGCCCTTTTGACTTGATTTTCACTGTGAATCTTTCCCCAAAACTTTTCTACCATCATGATTATGTTTTAAGAAATTTAAGATTTTTATGAAGCTTTGGAGCATGCCTCATGAAAACACCTTAGAGGGGGTGAATAGTATTTTGGGGAACAAAAAGGACTAAATAAAAATTTAACACTTAATATAAAGTGGTTCAGGAATAAATTACTCTTTACGTCCACTACCAAAAGGTTCTCCCTTTTAGATTGTTAAAATAGTGACCTATTTTATTGCTGATCACTCTTCTCTCGGTTTATGAGCCTCATAATATCAATGACCTTCTAAGAAATTATTAATAACTTCACATATGTATTTTCTCTAGATTTACCACATGAATATTTCAATATTGATAGGTAAACACTCACTAACCCCTTTAAGAGATTTTTAAGAGGAGGTTGTAATTACAAATGATTCTCGCCAAATACAAGATATGAAAGTGTTGATCTTTGGATGAGATGTAGTGTAGGATATTATAATTTGAGACTAATTCTAACTAAGAGAAGTGAGCAAAGAACACTTTTCAGTAAAAACTCTGAAATATGAAAGTTTGAAAATATGAGTGAGCAATTGAATGATTTTAGTGTAAACTATTAATTACACAATAAATGATATGAAAAGTTGGTTATAATAAATGAAGAGGGGCCTTATTTATAAGGGTTACCCTCTTATGTAGCCATTAGATACAAATTTACAAAAAAAATTATCTTGCCCAACGGGCAAAAAACAGCATTTAATGTTGACCACTCAATCGGTCTAAAGGAACCAGTTGATTAGTTGTACGCCCAGTCGATCGGTTTATTCCAACCAGTCAACTGTTCATGTTTCGATCAAAATAGAAAGTTACCATTGTGTGAACCATTCAATCAATTTATTCAAACCAATTGATCGATTTAACACTATATACATTTGGTCTTAAAACACATATGAACACTGAATTGGTTTGGTAAAACCATTCGATGTGTTCATTATACTAGTCGATTGGCTTTTCCAACCAATAGATTGGTTTGTCAACTTGTCGATTGGTTCGGTAAAACTAGTCGATGTATTTAAATAGAAAAGAGCTAGGTTTCTCTAAAAATAAAACCTATGGATTGGTTGGCTAAACCAGTCGATCATTTGCCTAAATTGGTCAATGTGCTTAAAAAGAGATGAATTAGATTTCTACAAGATTGAAACCCATGGACTAGTTGGTCAAACATGTCAATCAATTTTCCTAAACCAGTAGATGTTTTTAAATAAAGACGAGCTGGGTTTCTACAAGATTGAAACCTATGGACTGATTGGTCAAACTAGTCAATCGGTTTACCTAAACTAGATGATGTGTTTAAATAAAGATGAATTAGGTTTCTGTAAGATTGAAACCCATGAACTGTTGGTCAAACCTATCAATTGATTTCGGAAAACTAGTTGATCCGTCTGAGTTTTAACACAACCAATGTCTTTATTCAAAATGATGGATAATGGACCTCTAATGACTTGTATCATGGCCTTAAAATGTTAAACCTTGTAAGTTAAATGACTTAGAAAGAATAGAAGAAAATAGCATGGATATTTATGGTTGCCTTAAGTTAACCTTATCTATAAATCGTAACTTTCACTTAGCTATTGAAATAAATGGATAAATAATTATAAGTTAGGGTTGGAATCTAGTTGACCTCTAATTTTACCTTCATCTTTGGCCTTAGGGATTAAATTAGAACATCATTTAATGAATGGTAAGATTATGGTTAAGAAATGAACATTGGTTTTGACCTTAGCCTTAAGCTTTGACCTAGATTTGTATTGTTAACAAAAGGGAATAAATGGAAATAAAATGTTGTCTTGGATATGTATAGATGATACTAACATTATATAATTCCACTCCTTGGCATAATTAATCACGTAATGGAATAATCACTTGAAGATACCATAAATGGGAACACTTGATGTTGTGAAAACCTTATATGCATGCATTAAATTAAAATGGCTTGTTAATTGGTGTGATATTGTTTGTGGGACTTTATGTGATATGAAATCTCAATATAATAGGATATTAATCATTGAAAGTGGAATGAGCATCATGATAAGTCCGGATTATTTGATCCTTACTTAGTTAATAGGGGTTAGTCTACCTTCAAGTGTTTTACTTTCAAATGCCTTCAGTTGGGATCCTAGTTGATCTCAGGATCATTGTTATTCTTGATGTCTTTTGTACTTTAGAAACTGAAGATTTACTAGGGTATATTGATACTAAAGGATTTGGTTACCACATGATGGTTATTTGGCATGAGCTAAGACTTATGTTCACTAGGTTACTTTAGCATGAGCCAAGTTTTTATGTTGATTTATTTGGTTTAACTTCCATGGTATAGAGAGACCATGGGGATTAATCCCACCTATTTCTCAATAACTTGGGATAAATAGTTCTATGGTCACCTATTGCTCATTAACTTGGGGTAAATAATATTATGATCACCTATTGCATAATAACTTAGGGTAAATAAATCTATGATCACCTATTGCTCAATAATTTCATAAAGGAGTTCTATATCTACCAAATACAAAATAATAACTAGAATGAAACCTATGAAATATTGGCCTTAAGTTATTTATGCTTGATTTTGATATGGTAATTTTGTTGATATGAGACTTGTTTGTCCCTATAAGTACTTAAAGAGCTCATGCCCCACTTAAGGATAAATATGTTGTGTAACTCACATTTACCTTTCTTAAGTTTTATGTCAATCATTTGTTTCCCTTAAATGCCCCATTGTGGTGCACTTTTATGTTTATGACATGTGTCCATGAATGATCACATGATATATTACTATAGTAATCATGATCCACCTATTGTAAAATCCATTATTGGAAAGTCAAATATGTAATTCTAATTTTACATTACACTCCAAGTTATACTCCAAACACTACTATATGGATAGTCTAAGTAATCCATGTTCCTTAAGAAGGTGGTATGTATGTTAGAATGTATATACCCTTGTATGCTGGTATTGTTATAATTAAGCATATTTTTGTGGATCCAAATATGTCTTCTATAACCTAGGTGATTATACGTGAATGACATAGTAAGAAAATCGTATGTATATTTTGGTAGGTTATACCATGAGCATGTGGTGTGAGTCTTGTTTGAATTATGATCAGCATGATAGTAATAGATTAGTTTGTTCAATATGTATGCATACCGATGGGGTGTTTTTGCAATCCCCTACTCAAACCCATGAGTAGGAGGTTCGTTGTAGGTTTGTTGAGGACGACTAGTGAGTGGCCATCATCCTCTTAGCATAGTTGGGTTGTTGAGCATAGGCATTTCTGAAGACTCTTCTCTACAGTCCCTAAGTGACCAAGGTGTATCTCATTTGAAATTGATTTATTCTAGTAAGTGTCTTCTTCTAATATATCTTGTATGTATTTTGGGCCTATATAGCTCAGGATTATAAACCTTTATTTTTCTTATCTCAAAATGTTTTCTTGCATGCTCTAGTTTTTCTTTGTGTTTGATTGGTTTGATACTTAGCCTTGTATCTAATGTGAGGTAGGCGGTGAGATGCCTATCTTGTATTAATTACGTTGGTAGCACTCATTTTTCATAGGTTAGAATTGTATTTTTGCTTCTATAATGTTCTAAGTCAAAAAAAAAATAGTAGTGAAAAATGGAGGTGTTATAGTGTAACACCCCCAAAATTTACAATGGAAAATTTTCATTTAAATAAAAAGGTTAAATGAAAGTGAAATAATAAAACCGTAAATACAGTGGGCATTACTGCCACACTTAGTACCTGACCAGTTCAATCCTACCTGCACAAACTAAAATGAAATGATACATGGTCAAGTCAAAAGAAAAGCAGAGTATGGTCGAGTCGCTCTTGATCCCCAAGTCAGGTCTAGGATCAACGCTCAACCTCGTCTGATGCCTCATAGGTGTCGTAGGCATCGAAGACGTTGTCTCCTATCTACACAAACTTAAATAGGTCTTTTGTTCATGGGAATGAGCAGCACCCATGAAATGGGTGATTAGTACATCACATATTAAGTAAGGTAACCATGTACTAAGGCCAAACATACAAAAACATACAACATAGCATACATGACATGATCATATGGGCAGCTCACAGTAATACAGATGGTGAAGGCTAGTTATGGTCTAGATAGACTTATTCTTTAGATCTCTAGTAAATATAGTTAATTCACATTATAGTCTTTATCAATACATGCTAGTGCGAGAACCCCACTATTATTCGCCGGTGGACCGGTCATACAGGGCAAACCGCTCTTGGCCACTATTATTTACCGCTGGACCAGTCATGTAGGGTAAAATGCTATTGTCTACTATTATTCATCGGTGGACCAGTCTGGCCCCGACTCACATGGTGTTTCACTATAATTACTTCATGTCTTCTCCATATCTTATCATCATTATGTTTAGTTTGTTGAGAATGAAAACCCCTACTATTATAGTCGGTGGATCGGTTATGCAGGGCAGAACGCTCCTAGCCACTATTATTTGCCGGTGGACCAGTCATGTAGGGCACCCCGGCTCTTGGCCACTATTATTCACCGATAGACCGGTCATATAGGGCACCCTGGCTCCTGGCCACTATTATTCGCAGGTGGACTGGTCTAGGCCCAACTCAACAATCTCTCTCTTTAAATGGATAGTATCTTACTCGTGTCTTATTCGATAAGCATTTCACCCTTGACATGCATGTTACCAACATTCTACTTCTATACTTTTAAGGGGGCCCATCCCATATCTTGAGACTCCTATGCCCCTTATCATACCCCGATATCCATTCCCCCTTACACTTACACATAATGAAAACCAACTCCTAAGGGTATGGGTTAAGGCCCAACACCTCATGACATCAAACTCCACCTACTATCACCCTCTAGGGTTTTCCCTTGAAAATCCTAATTGGACCTATGTGGCCCAACTTCTCTCAATTACACTACTATTACGTTATTTATCGCCCCACACCTTATCTCATTTAGATCCAATACCAAATCATATCGCTTTATCCCTCGATTCCACATGTAACCGAAAAACCCTAGTTGGCCACTTCAACCTTAGTACCTTTCTTTTCCCACAAGTAACCTCTCTCTTTTTCACCCAATATCTCTTCTCTCCCATGGCCCCCATACTCACCCCTTATATAATAAATTTCCACTCTTAACCCGTACTCCACTCTCCCTTAATTGTTTTTACTTCCACATTTTTTTCCAAATTAGTGCTTCCTCCCAAAACCCTAATCAGGTCCCTTATACACCCTTACACCAACCTACATACTATCTTTTGTCCCAAGTCTCCAATCACTCCATAACTCTCCCCTTAGCTTATTTTTTCTCACGTAAAGATCATCCCCATGAAAGTTTTATCCACCCCATGCAAACCCTCGAAGTCCCCATGAAAACTCTAGAATCCCCATGCATGGTTCCCATCTTTATTTTCCTCTCATGGATCATAAGGTAGTTTGGTCAACCTCATATCCCCCTTATTGAACTCACTTCCCATTTTCTTTCTTTTTATCCTTTCATTCCCATATCATATTATCAATTGTCCTATCATGCATGTCCTAGAGGGTTATGTCATATCACACCAATATCACCGTATATACATATCATACTCATGCCATAAGGAAACACACAAACATACCTCAACTCTAAGCTGCGCTACACATAAGACAAGTTAATGACACTCATACGGTACATGACATAGCATGATATATAGCATCCAAGGCATACACGTCACACAATACACATGGCCTTAGCTACATCCTTACCTAAAATAACGCCGGGCTTTGAGCACACTCCTACGCCTCCTTAGGGTTTTGGCTTATTCACCTATAAGGGAAAAATTCTATGGCTTAGTCCCCCTCTTACCAAATATTACCATTATTTCTACCCTACTCTTATCACATTCTACTATTAGAGCTAATAATGATAATAGTGGTTTTAGAATTAAAAGTGGGGTTATTATTCTCAAAATAATTAATCGTGCCACTACTAACCATAATAGGTCATAGTAGCCATCATGGTTTATGTTAAATTAGTCATAGTGATATTCATAGTATTAAAGGTAATAGCTTTAATATTACTAATAATAATATTATTATTAGTTTTAGTGATAATGCTAATATCAACCCAAACCCTAGTAATAATAATAATAGTATTATTAGTATTATAGAAGTAGTGACCATAATGATTCTTATATTAATAATGCTAGTAGTAATAATAGGTTAGTGAATATAAAATATTGACAAAATACAATTTAACAAATAATAATATTTATAGTAGTATTAAATGATGATGATGATGATGATAATAATAATAATAATAATAATAATAATAATAGTTCTCATCTTAAGAATAATACTAATGAAGGTCCTAGATATCATATTAGTAGTAGCCTTAGTGATAATGTAGTCAAGTATAATAATAATAATAATAATAATAGAAATGATAATAATAATAATAATAATAATAATAATAATAGTACTATTAGTAGTAATGATAGTAATAATAATAATGTTAAGCATAATAAGGATAATAATTGAAAAGGGTAATAGTAATATAAGAGTCCCAACATTTACACCAATAATAAAAGTGATAATGGCCAAGTTAGTATTAGTAGTATTAGTAATAAAATAATAATAATAATAATAATAATAATAATAATAATAATAATAATAATAAAGATAACTATATTAATACTAAAGTTGTAGCCTTTTAAATAATAATACCATAGTTATAAATATTTCTGAAGTTAGGTTAGATAATAAGAGTGATAACATCATAATAATAATAATATTAACAACAACAACAACATTAATGATAATAATAATAATAATGATAATAATAATAATAATAAGAGTAATACTATTAATATTACTAAAAATTATTAACACTTATAGAAAAAAGAGTTTAAGGGTTGGGGGAAATTAGAATACCACCTAGGGTTGGTGGCGGAACCTACGGTTGTGGTGGAGGAGGATGAGAGGTGGAGAGATGGGGGTATAGGCTAAAGGAGAGGGAATGAGGGGGTGTTTGAGGTGGTGGAAGGTGTCTCAGGTGGAGAGGGATGAAATGGAGGTGGTGGTGCAGCCAGAAGTGGCGGCGCACGACGGCTGGTGTAGTGGTCGAAGGTGGATATGGGAGAAGGAGAGGGAGGTAGGGAAAGATGGAGGTATGGAAGGTAGGGTGAAGTCCCTTAGCTGTTTTGAAGAGTGGAGGAGGTGTTGGTTGCGGCGGACGGCGGCGCGAGGGGTGGTAAGAGGTTGAAGTGGGTTGATCGGGATGATGATTTTGCACGGCAGGAGTGGCTCATGCAAAGCAAGGCAAATGAGGAGGGTGACTCAGTTCTGTAGAGGGTGGTGCAGGGAAGGTTTTGGTGGGCTGCGTTGGCGGAAGTGATCATCGACGACGGAAGAATAAAGGTCTAATCAAGCAATGGTGCAAGGTTGGGATTTTTTGGGTTGCAAAAACAGAAGCTCGACCCAGGTTGCCGATGGGGTATTTATAGGCTAATTGAGGGGGAAAAATGAAGGAGGAAGAGGACAACCAAGGGTAGGTGAGGCAGGTCGCCGATCGACAATGGCAGGTGGCACATGCCCTACAAAATTGCAGTGTACGTTTGGTCGGGTGAGGGAAAAAAAGGAATGGCAAGCATGCATGAGGGGGGAGGATGGATTGGTTGGGTCAAAATTGGAAAGAAAATTAAGGGGGAGGCGGGGGAGGCAGGGAAGGATGGCCGGATGGTGTAGGTGGCTACCAGAAGGTGTAGGATTGTAGGTCGGGGTTGTATTCATGTGGGGAAGAAGAAGGAAAGGGAAAGGGGTGGACCGGCGGTCTAGGGGAAAGAAAAGAAAAAGAAAAAGTGGCGGCTCGGTTGGGCAACTGGCCGGGGGGTGACGTGAGCTTTGGGCCGCATGGAGGGAGGAGGGGGGAGAAGGGTCTGGGCTGTGCGAGCCAACCCAGTCGAGGGGGGTGGGGAAAGAAAGAAGGAAGGAGAAGGAGAGAAAGAAAGAAAAAGGAAAATGGAGAAAGGGAAAAGGGAAAAGGAAAAAGGAAAAATGAGAAAATAGATGGGTTGGGGTATTTGGTATTTTATTATTTTTATTTTTTATATTTAAAATTAATAATATTTATAATAATAATAATAATAAGTAAATTCCTTTTTAGATTAATTTGGCTATTTTGGACAAATTCTCCTTAACTTCCGTGTTAATTAGTAAAATGTCCAAATTTTGCCTAAATAATTTATTTATTATTTTCTCCTTGTTTTGCCTTAATTAATTCCCCCTTTATTTTAATAAAATAATTTATCTACTTAAATTTTCTAATAGTTCCTTATTTAGCTATAATTCCCCAAATTAGGGTTTTGGGGTATTTCATATAGGTTTGGGCTAATTGGTTTATTGGTTTCGCTTAGCCAAACCCTAGAGTTTCCTCAAACCAACCGATTGGTCTGGTTATACGAGTCTCTATTCTAAGACCATTCGATTAGTTCTAACAAATCAATTGATGGATTTAAATAGAGATTAATTAAATTCAACACACACAACCCAATCGATTGTTCTAGGGACTAGTCGATCGGTTTGGTTTAATTAGTTGATCGATTTGTTTTGAGATAGATGTAACAAACATTTTAAACACGATTAAACCTCTAAAATCCTAACACATCCAAACCATAACACTAACATTGCATAAGACTAAGATTTAACATGATTATGTGTTAAATCATACTTCATCTACAAGAATCAATCTTATTTCTCAAGAATTAAGCATTTTTCTCAGAATTCTTAAACACTCCAACATGCATCACTAAAATACAAAAAAATTCATACATGCATATAAGATAAAAAAAATTATAGAGTATATTAATTCACTTGCATTGTCATGTAACATTTTAAAGGTAATAATGACTTACTTGAAGCTTAGAAAAATTTTCCACCAAGAAGACAAAACCTTTCTGCTATGTTTGGGATGAGGGTAAAGGCCTAAAAAAATATAGAAGAAATCATATTCCTTCTTATATTTGTTTGGTATGAATAAATTTTTATATCGGTGTAAATATTTACTATTAGTTGAGGGAGAATAATCTCTCGATTCAAGTCACGGGTAAACAAGACATTCCCACTTCATCTGACGCTCCTCAACTCTACCTCTCATCGCTTTCCTCAGCTACCTCTAGAAACTCCTTGCAAGCCGCAACTGGCAGAATAATAAGTGACAACACAACAAAATTTAAATCGGTTCCCGTGACAACGTCATCGCCGTCAGCTAATAATGAAAGGATATCTAAAGCTACCCCTAGAAAGAGTTTGACCGCCCCCAACAAAAGCCATACCATAGTCCAAATCTTCGAGCTCTAAAGTTACAAACTTAAATAGAAGAATGACCATCAGGAGCAAGGAAGAAGACCACAAAGCTGAAGCTTCTAAGAACCAGAAGCAGAATGAAAAGGTTGATCACAAGAGTTTTGCTGAAAAGATGATGCAAGAGAAAGCCATGTGTGTGATTGAGCCTGAGACGGATCGCAAATCATTGGGTTCTTCTCTCTGCCATCCCATTCAATCTTCCTTACCTTTGTCACCAGCATCTCTTAAGCCTATGAAAATGCTTTTATTATATATTAGATGGATTGAAGTAATTTTTTTCATTAGATGAAGTTTGTGGAGTTTTATTATTTTTAATGGATAATTATTATCTTTTTAGCTATTGGATATTTAGTATGTGAATTTATTTTAAATATCGTGTTTCAAATATTATATCTTGATTAGTTTTTTTTTTCATATATTATTTTTTAGTTATTGTAATATGTTATTTTAATTTATAAAAATTAAATTAAAAAATGAATATATTATATTTTGATTTTATGTAATAAATAATTGTTTATATCTAATAAAAAAATATTAGTATTTTTTATGTGAATAAAGTAAAATAAAATCTTATTCTAACATAAGTTATTTATCTCAAACCAAACATAAGAAAAATATTCCCTTGAATAATTTATCCTTACATACCAAACAAGAAAGGTGGATAAATTTCACCCTTTAATCATTATCCCCTAAATCATTCCCCCTTAATTCATTTCCCTCGTCCCAAGCATAGCCTTAGTTGAAAGATTTAAACTCTCAACATGTTAAAAACAAGAACTTAAAACTCATAAACCTTCAAATAATTCTTATAAATCAAGAAACTTGCATCTGAAATGAAAAAAAAATTACCACCTCTAAGAGAAACTAGTGGAAAGAATCAATTGAAAGCAATACTCACCTTTTTCTCAAATCTAACCTTTTCTTACTTAAGAATAAAATAAGAGGGATCTAGAAAAATGATCAAAAGAATGAATTGAGTTAGAGTGAAAGCTCGAAGTGGAGAGGAGTGAGAACAATTGTTGAGAAACTCAAGATATTTTGGTGGCTGAAAAAAATTAAGGAAAATAGATGGTTTGGGTTATTTGTTACCATTGAATCGATCAAGGAATGAGTGAGGTAGTGCAACAGATCAAAAATCCAAATTTTTACCTTTCAAATTTGGGCTAAAAGGGAGGATTTATCAAGAATAAGTTGAATTCCATTTAAGAGCTCAAATAGTAATTTTTCTAGAGAAGCACGTCGAGTTCTTCTAAAAAAATATTAAACACAAGAAAGGAAATAGCATATCAATGTGAGAAGCAAATTTCCTAGCCATGTAGTGATAGCTTAGAATGAATCATATGTTCCAAATTATACAAAGGAGAGAGGAAGAAGAAGATAATGTGAGGTCATCATTCTTCTTGTCTACTAAATCAGACCTTCGACTCCACTCAAGGCCAAAATTAAAGCTAGATAAATGATCAAAAGAGTTAAGGATTACTTAGGACAGGTCAGAATTGGATTAAAAAATTTCAATTTTGATGAAAGAAATGTTTATAAAAATCAAGCTTGCAAAAATACTTAACTCGATAAACTAGTTGATTAGTTTGGTTAAATCATTCAACTATTCTATCGACTAATCAATCAGTTTCCTAAACTAGTCAATCAATTATGTCAAACCAAACTCAAGATAAAAACGACATATTAGGCGATTAGTTCATAGAACTAGTTGATTGTTATGCCTTGAAAACTCATTTTATTTAATTTTTCCCTATTTTTCCAATTCCTTATTAAATTAAACACAAACTATAGTTCCAAATTAATATCTAACATCATCCATATTTTTTTAAACCCAAAATGTCCCATTTAAAAATTTTACACTTACATGATATTACGAAAAGACAGAAAATAGATATAATCTTTTTTACCTCCTTTACCTCCCACAAAACGAGCCCTAAGTAATAAATATTTGATAATAGGAGGTCTTAATTTCTATTTTCAATCCCCACTTATTCTCATTCTCTTATGACAAACAATGGGGTATATTGGACTCCCTTCTCAATTCCTATTCTTAATCCCTTACTCCCTCAAAATGAATGCCCCTTACCAATTTCTTGAAACATTAATTATTTTGTAACATTATTTAATATCTTATGGAATACTAATGTAATAAAGGATACATTTTGGGGTCAAATTTACTTCTATGCTAGAATATTATGAACTATTTAATATTATTTTTAGGGTTATGCCTATACATGGTGTAATAAAAAAAGCAGGATCATTATAATATTATGGAACACCTAAATAAAGCATATGACTCTATTAATTGGTGTAATATTTCCCCTAATGCTGCCATTACTCACCTTTCAATGATAGATGATGACCAGTGTCCTATCCTACTTACTTATAACGATGTCATCCCTAAGTTTAATAAACAATTCAAGTTTGAGGCCTTTTGGATTAAAGATCCTTCTTCTTTTCTAGGAAGCTAGAGATGCATAACATACCTTCACCAGTAACCATAGGCCCCTAAACCATGATGTATCCCTCTACCTCAAACACCTTATAAAGTGGAGTTATAGTTAATTTGCTTTGGCTTCACTCGTTAATGTTATCTAGATTGAAATTTGGAAATATCAATCAAAGTCTCCTATATTCATCAATTTAAATCAGATTCATTTACAGAAGGAAAATTTCCACATCCTTCTTAAAATGGAAGAGTTATATTGGAGATAAAGAGATAAAAATAGTAGATTACTAGTGGTAAATTTCCCAAGTATTTCCATTTATATGCCTCTTTTTGGAGGAAACAAAATAATATACAAAGTTTACAACTTGATGATAGTTCTTGGACTTTAAACCATAATAACATAACTTCTACTATAATTTCTTACTTCAAGTATATGTTTGCTAAATATAACATTGCTCCTATAAGCCCCTACTTCTTTTTTGCAAACTTGCCAATCTCAATAATTATGGATCTAATTATTTTTCATTTGGAAAGTATCTCCTACACATTTGAAGACCAACAAATGGTTATATTGCTAGAAATATACCAAACAAGCAACTAAGTGTCTACGTGCATATGCATGGCATGCATGGAAATGATGACCACATGCATAGGGAGTTTAATGGCAGCTTGGTCGAGTATTAATTAATTAAGTAGTAGGATTGGATAATAGGAAAAGCATAAAGTAGCATAATATCTTTTAACTTGGAATCTTTTAAATTATGCTTTTAGCTAATGTTAGAATGGCTATAAGTAGCCATAGAAGGCATGGGTATGCCATTGAAGTTGAGGATTAATATTGAAGTTGAATACAAGTGAATTCTATGTGAGTTCATTCAAGTTAATCGAATCTATGTGAATGATTTAGCTTGAAAGTTTTAATCTCTTCATTTGTGTGAATTAGAGATTAATTCATATCTTTTCTGCTCTCCTTAATCCATATTTTTCCAGCCATAATTATCATCCAAATCCCACTCTAATTTGAATTTAAGGAAAGTCCTAATTTGGTTTACACATTAGAAACCCTAAACTACCATTCGAAACCCTACCACCTTTCACCCAAACTAAACAACACTTATCTTTTCTATTCGAATCAAACCCTAACCCTGACCTTAAACCACGATCTCAACCCTCATCTAAACCCTAACCTTTGAAGCTGAGCACCATGAATACACCATTGTTGAATGCATATACTAATTACCATAAACCATTCGAACCATCACCATTAGAAAACCATCACTATCGAACTCTATCTATTTTGTTTGAATCATCACCACCATCTTTCCATCCTATTCAAATGAGTTAAACCCTAATACACCATCACCGAGTCTTATCCTAATAATTATCATCATAGCTTAAGCATATTCTCATCAATTTGAGAAATCCATCCTCCCACACACATCAACTTTGTAATGTATTATACAAGATTGTGACAAATATTCTTATTAAAATAATCAAACCTTTCTTGCCTTATTCATCTTTTACTATCAGCATGAATTTGTTAGTGGTAGAATAACTAATCACACCACAAGAGGTTTTTATTCCATGCACAAAATCAAAGGTTATAATGCTTTATTTGTGCTTAAATTAGACAACTCAAAGTCATATGATCGCATTGGCTAGTGCTTCCTCTCTAATGTCATTCAAGGATTTGGAATTAGAGATCACACTTTCAAGCTTGTTATGAAGTGTACTACTACAACTTCCTGTTATATCATGATTAATGGCATTGCTAATGGTAATTTTCATGGTAGTTATGGAGTAGGAAAAGATTACTCCTTTTCAACTTCTCTTTATCATCTCCTGATAGGCACTCAATGGACCTTTTAAACCTTTATCAAGGATATAAAAGTGAGTAAAAAATTGTAATGTCGCAAAATTTATTACTGAAAAAAGTTGTTTTAAAAAAGTTTATGGATGCTAAAACCCAAAATCCAAGGGTATTATATCACATCTAACATATATAATGTACTCCTTATACTTACTCAATGTCAGATGCAAAGATGAAAGTAACTCATACTAAATTAAGTATAGGAAATACTTAACTTGACAATACAAGACTATAAAAAGAGAAAGTGTGGAAATCAAATAGAATGCATTGAAAATAACTTTAGTAGATGAAACTACTAAAACAGAGCAATAAGAAAAAACCAAATAAAACTCTATAATTATACCCAAAATCTACTTACTGTAGGAAAATTAGCAAGAAAAGAACAAAGATAATCAACAACTTGCAAACATTAGTCTGCTGCCCCTAAAATCATGCCACAAATAGCGTCAATGCATGACGTACTGGTAAGAAAAGTTGCCTAAAAGACATAGCATGTTGAATGTTGATCATGGTATACATGAATTAAAGCATGAATGCAAATGATACATCATATTCATGATGGAAAGCATACAACAAAAAAGAAATTGCAATCATATGATTATCAAACACATCATCGAAAGATAACATGAAATAGAAACTAGTATGGAAACCATACACATCACAAGAAGAGAGTTTTCGTGACATAAGCAACCTAATGGCAAGAGAAATAATGAGCATGCATTCTATTCATCATACGAGATGGCCAATGATGCAGCCATATTAAATTTCATACTTAGGTGATCATAAATTTTTAGTTACCTGGTCACTTATGCTCAAAGACTCAACTTTTCCATATTCAATGGATTAGTAGGTTGTAGGAAAAACATAACAAACCTGTTAGGGTAGAACACACCTAGAAAAACACATATCTAAAGTCATACCTTAAGTATGCATGCCCTCTATAAGACGATGGAATAGACAATATAGAGTAAATCACTTTTTTTTTTATCACAACAAGTAAGAAAATATATCAGATGAAGCACTTTATTCCCAACTCACGTGATCTTCCACTTTAATTATTACTATCGTACTCATTTATTAACCATCAACAAGCATATAACATTGCATCGTATAACTTACTCACCATCATAATACTTCACCCTAATCTTACAACTTTTACAACATATGTAACCATCTTATCACTTATTATATGAAATATTCACAAAGTGTGTAACACTTTGTTATTCATTTATCTCTTATAAAAATTTATTCTAACAATTTTGTTCCTAACATGAAATTAAGATTATATAATACTAATTAATGAAAACTCCACATAAAATAACAAGTGAAAAATTCATATAAACACTAAATTAATACTTAAGGATTACGTAAATAAATGAGAGAAACCACTCAATTCAAGGGTTTTAACTAGGAATGCCTTTAAGTTTATCTTGAAGCAAAACATAGCCTAAAAAGATTATATTAGGGATAAAAAGATCAAATTCCTTATTAAATCCAACTTTTTACTCAAGTCATTTAACCACAATTTAAATTCATTAATTTATCAAATTTATGACAGAACCTAAGAACCTCATATTAAATATTATTAAACCAAAAATAGGATTTAAACTCAAAATTAAGCACATAAAATAACAACTTCACTCTTAAGGTTTTCTATGCTCATTTTAAGCCTTTTTTCTTAGCATAGTTATTTATTTTAGGGTAACGAACACTAATCAAGGCTAACCACTCAACATTAAAATTCCCTTTCTAATATAGGAAATATTCAAACACCGTAAGGGGCAACAACATGTGAAAATACCAATATGCCCTCTGATTACTTAATTCACCTCAAAACTCATTTTAATCATAACTTAAGTTATACAACTCTAAATTAAAATTTCTAATATATGAAAATGTATGTAAAGGAACTAATGAACACAATGTTGACCTTTTTTCTTACAATTATTTTTTTTACCATAATGACTACAATGCCGATGGTAGTGGATAAATTCAAAATTGCCAAACATGGCCTTAACTTCATTTTAACTTAAAATCATACCAATATGACTAAATAATAGTACACTTATTAAGGAATCAATAATAAAAATTAATTCAACATGATCCTAGCCAAAATTTGTATGGTTAAGACTCACCAAGCATACAAAATGCTAAAAACTTAACCGACATACATCTTTCCATAATATCACAAACCTACATGATAACACATATTCTTAGCATATCATATAAAATTCTAGAAAATTAATACTATGCATATATATGCATCATATTCTAGCATGCTCTCTACTAAAGTTGTATTCACATAAAAAGATAACAAGACATGAATATATTCATAGAAAATAAAATGATGCAAGAACATAAAGTAGCATGCCAACATAGTAAAACAAATCACAAATTATTGCATACTCATATTGTACTAAGAAATAGACAACAATTAAAATACATAACTTCTACACCTAAAGAGTTATCAAAACTTACTCAAATGCTAATCTTTTACCAAGCCATATAAAGTCATATCCACTACTTGCTTCTAGCACCTCTTGATCACCTTCAAACACTTAATACAAGATGTTGGGAATATTAAAATTAAAAAGGGGGAAATAATGAGGAAGGAGTTGATGTTGGAGGGATGAAAAAACGCAGTACACAACCACCCCAAACATAACCTAAAACTCACCACCATAAAACACGAAAGGAAATGAAGGAAATGAGTTGTTGTGGGGAAGGTTGAAGGCCAAAAAACAAGGAGCAAGAGGGTGGAAGGAAGTCACACATTTGCAGCAAGGGTCACACAAATTTGCCGAAGAATATAGCTTGGTTTGCTCCAATTTTTTAGCTAACAAGTAAAGGAAAGTCTAGGCTCATATAGGTACCAACACTACGTTATAAAGCACAAAGTTGGGTGGCTCTTGTGGAATGCAATGCAATGATTATGATGAAATTAAAATAGTGGAAAGCAGTGGAGAAAAAAAATTTGCTCAATGATTAACTTGACCAATAGCTACTATATGAATAATTAGGAGGAGAAAATTAGGGGCTAAAAGGTGAGAAAAGGCTAGCAATTGTCCATAACAAATGTAGTATTCATAGAGTATGCATTTCAAGGAATTCAATTCAACAAAAATAAGAAAAATGGAGGAGAAATGAAGGATTTATAGGTACCAAAAGTAAAAAACTTGACTAACTTTGCATCCAACATCAAGGGGTATGAAAATGGGGAAAGCAAAATGCAAAAATATATGGAATTGAAATGGGATTGAGGGGTATGTTTCTTGGGAATAAAGGGGTTTTTGGATGGTGTATTGAGTGATAAGAGAGAGGGTTATAATTTGTTACACACTTGAATGAAATCATATGATTATAGAGTATGAAGAGATATCAAGTGTGTAAGAGTTTTACCACAACTATTTTAACAAATGTACTTTTAACCAATATTGGGGTTGAATAAATGTAAATAGGATACAAATATGATTAGAATCTAGTTATGTGTTAGCTGTGATCAAAATATATAGTTAACAGTTTAGTTATAATTAATTTAATAAAATAAATTATAAAAAAAATACCCAAAATAGGTATTTGTGGAAATGTATAAAATAATTTTATGAGCTAAAAAATATATATAAAAAGTGGATATTGGATTTAGTTTGAAGCTTGCCATATGGAAAACAAACAAAAATGAAAATAATAGGTAATATTCGGAAATGTGTTTTTCGCATACAAAAGAAACAATAAATGAATGATCCAAAAGGGTATGGTACTTGCATAATAATTTTAGAAATTTAAATATGAAAAAATATTTGACTTTAAAATTCATTTGAGGTTTAAAGGGATTAAAACAGGGAAGTTAACAAAAATCATTCTCTACGGCTTTGCGATTTGGAATGAGGGAGCAAACTTAAAAATATCTAAGACTCTTATATAAGATTTAAATATTTTTTTAATAATTAATAGTAATTTTTTGATGAGCCAAAAGAAAGGTGAAATGAATTAAACTAGAAAATTACATAGATGATGATTTTTTGCAAACGACTAAAATTCTTCCACAAGTGATTAAATAATTAGTGAGAGGATTGAAAATAATGTGAAAAGTATCAAAATGAAAGAATATGCTTGGAAGTATTTTTGGAAATAAGCTACATGTTTATAATGAATGAATATGAGTGAAAATGGCATGAATAGAAAATTTGCTTAAAAGTGTAGTTGTTCTCAAATAAATGAAATAAGTTTTAGAAAGCTTAAATTTAATACAAATAGCTTGGAAAACTATGATAGAAAAATTTCAAATGGATTGTGAACATAACTATAGGGTAATTAGGGTAAAAATAAATTGGGATATTACAAAAAATCTACCAGAATACACAATTTATTGTTTGTTGATGATATTCTTATTTTGGATGTGTAAATAATTATTTAACAACCATTGTGCATGCAATTCTTAGTACCTTCTCTCTCTTTGGTCTAGATGGAAGATATTGTAATACCCTAAAATTTTAAAAACCTATAATTTAATAAATAACTTTTATTTGGGATATATTAGCTTTTAAATTTATTTATTTTAATTATTTTATGAATTTTTGATTATATAAAATTGGATAGGACAATTTAATAAATTAAAATATATATTTTGTTATTTTATCATACTCATTTTATTTAAATAATTTTTCAAACCAATAGTTTTCTAAAATTAACCTTTTTAAACCCCTATATTAAATTAAATTATTATATTAATTTATCTATCAAAAATATTACATTATAAAATTCCATAAATTATTTTATCTTATTTTCCCCCATTTCCCATTTCCCTTTTCTTTCTCCTTTTTCTCCTTTTCTTAATTTTCCCTTTTTCTTCTCCTTTGGGCCACCAGGCTTGTGACCCCCTCCCTTTATTAGGGATGGCAACGGGGCGGGCCAGGGATGGGGACTCCATCCCCATCCTTATCCCCGAACCTAATAAGGAAAATAATCCCCGATATTTTTTTATCGGGGATTCCCTGACCCGCTCCCCACAGAGATCAAATCCACATACCTAATCCGATCCCCGATCTATTTTTCATTCCTAATTTATTCTCCATTTTTAAAATCCGGCCCAATCCTTGAAACCCGACTTTATACCCGATCCCCAATCCCATCCTCGATCCTCAAATTATTTTTTTTATATTATATTTTTAATTTATATTCTATACAAAAATTATATATATTATATATATACATAATTATATAAAAATATATAAAAAAAAATGTTTTGGGGCGGGTTCAGGGATGGAGACCCCAAACTCGTCCCCCCCGTCCCCGACAATATCCCCGTCAAGAATCCCCGAACCCGAACTCAATCCCCGAATTCTCTCCTCGAACCCGAACCCAAATGGGGAATCCTCTATGGGCCCCCAACCCATGGGGAAAATTGTCATCCCTATCCCCTATGCGCTGGGTTGCTGACCCAAATTCCTTCCTTCTCCCTCTCCCACACGACGCAGCCCAACCCCTACTTTTCTTTTTCTTCCTTCTCCCCCTGACTAGGCCGACCCATTCTTCTTTTTTCCCTTGCCTGGCTGACTAGCTCCTTCTTTTCTTCTTCTTCTTCCACCATCCCCGACCATCGAGTGCCATGCCTGCTGCTCCTACACCTCTGCTTGTCACCACCTGCCTCCTTACAACTCTACCCTCTCTCTCTCTCTCTCCTGTGTCCTTTTCTTTCCCTTTTTGGACCAAACTAAACTTATTCCCCCAACCACATATTCCTTCTTCTTTCCCTTTTTTCCCCTTCCTTCTCCCTATAACCTCGATAACCGCTTGCCACCTACAACAACCCTAACTAGCCACACTTACTCCCCTCTTCTCCCTCTCCTTTTTCTTCTCTTCACTAGCCTCATTCATGCCCTATTTCGAGCTCCTCCTTCCCTCTCCTGATCTCTTTTTCTCCCATTTCCTCTCCTTTATCCCCTTCCCCTATTTTGCTTCTGCCACCCATTCTGCCATTTCCATCGCCATACTAACCACCTGCACCACCTCTTACCACCTCCTACTCTCACCCTACACCACCACGCCACCCCTCGAGCCCCCTGAAACCCTCTTCTTCCTCTCCTCTTCTTTTTCTCCCTTCTCAGTAACCACCTTTCTCCTCCTCTGTCTGCCACCGTCCTGTTGTTTTTGCCGCCTCCTGAGCCACCAACTCACTCCCTATAACCTCCCCTACCACCCCTTACCTCCTTTAGCTGAAACACATCCCTACAACATCTCCATTTCCTCCTCCCTTTTCCTTCATTCTCTTCCTCTACCACTCTTGCAGCCCCCTTCGCAGCCCTGTTGCTAGTGCCTTCACCGCCCTTGGCTGCTGATCACACATATTGACCACCATCTACACGCCCACTCCACCCCTACACCCATCCCTTGCCCTAACTCTCCCCCACCTTCCCTCTTTCCTAGCCCTAAAACCCCAACCCAAAAACAACCCCTTCCTTTCTTTCACCCTCTTTGACCCCCTCCTTCCTTGCACTTGCATGTAGCTTGCGCTGCATGAGCAGTGTGAGTTTGCTGCCTTCCTTTGGTTATTTTGGTTAATAATTTTAAGGTATAATAATGGTTAAATAAAGTATACCATTAATTAAGTTTTGATAAAGTTTTATGCTTTTTGGTTTTTCCTATTTCTAATGTGATAATTATTGATATTATTTTAGGTATTGATTTACTAATCAAATCTTGAATCTTTAACTAGGGTACCGGTAATGTTTGATTTTTACAAAAAATAAGGTAATCGTTAAACCTTACTTAAATGTATGGATGTACGTATTCTAGCACATTAGGATTTTAATATTTTTATATGCATGATAAATGTTGTTTAGTATAATGCATTTAGTTGCTTATATTGATTGATAAAAAGGAAAGCATGCTAATTTATGTGTCATGTGTAAAAATAATGCTTAAGGAAGGAGCTTTATTGTTAATAAAAATTTTAAGCACTTATCTATAATATGTTATGTTATTGTGACCATTGATGCATAAATATTATTATTATGAGCCCTAGGGCATTTTTGTAATATTTCTTATGTAAGAGTGTGGCCTAAATAAATGTGGGTGCTAATGAGTATTATGATAAATAATAATAGTTGGTGGAGTTGGATGATGAGTATGGAGCATTAATATTAATGTGTTATATAGTGAGGGTATTTTAATAAGAGTGGTGTAATAAGGGCAAAATGGTGATTTTGGAAGTAAAGGGGTAACATTTTGTAACACCCCCAAATTTACTACTGAAAAATTTCGTTTAAATCAAAAGGTTTAGCGGAAGCGAAAGAATTAAAACCGTAAACTAGGGGTATTACCGCCATACTTAGTACCAGACCGATTCATTCCTACCCTTCCGGCACTAAGTGCTAAGGCTAAAACCGATCATCAACAAGTACGAAGTATCATAAAATGAAAGACGACATTTAGCATAAATCATTAATAAGATATAAGTCAAACAGAAGTTTGAATACGATTCAGGATTACAACCCCATAATACCTTTTTTTTTTCTTTAAAAACGGGAAACGTAATACAAAATATAGCTAACAAAACAATCCCCAAAAAGAATCAGCATCCGGATCGCCTACTCACTCAAGTCAAGCCTTCCACCCCAAAATAGTAACCGATCAAACCTGCATAGGAGGTCTGCTCCCCACCATTGGTGGATCATCATAGGACCCATTCAATCAATGTAGTATCAGTACGGGTCCAATACTGAGTAAGGGCGCAGGTGCGCTAAGGCCAAGCATACAATCATACCACATAGCACACATAGCACAATCATATAAGTAACATGCGATAACACGCAAGATAAGGCCTGAGCACTTTCCGGTGACTTATTCTTTATCCTCGTTAATAATAATATGTCCATTTCACACATATTCTTTAATAATCCATGTGAGTGCGGGAACCCCACTATTATAGCCGGTGGACCGAAAAATATACACTCAGGGCAGAACGCTCCTGACCACTATTATTTGCCGGTGGACCGGTCTCCAGGGCAAAATGCTCCTGGCCACTATTATTTGCCGGTGGACCGGTCTGGCCCCGACTCACATGATGTTCCGCTGTAAGTACTTAGTATATTTCCCATGGTTTAACTTACTTACTTTGGTTTGCCGAGCACGAAATCCCCCACTATTATAGCCGGTGGACCGGAAAGTATACACTCAGGGCAGAACGCTCCTGACCACTATTATTTGCCGGTGGACCGGTCTCCATGGCACCCCGGCTCCTGGCCACTATTATTTGCCGGTGGACCGGTCTGGGCTCGGCTCAACAATATTTCACTTTACATGATTAGTGTCTTATCCGTGTTTTATTAGATATCATTCCACCCTTGACATGCATGTCATCGATGTTCTACTACCGCTCTCTCAAGAGGGCCCGTCCCATATTTTGAGACTCGTACCTCTTCTCACACCTGACATCCATTCCCGTAGACTTAGGCATAGTGGCATATAGTAAGGCAAAATCTCCAAGAATATAGGCCATCCCATTACATATGATGTCAACTCCGCATGTCCTCCTCCCTCTAGGGTTCCTCCTCGGAGACCCTAATCGGACCTATGTGGCCCTACTCTTTCTTACTTACCCAAACGTTACTTTATTCTCTATCTCGCACCTCATTCTTTTATTAGGAAATTCCCCAAATGTGTTACTTTATCTCCCAAGTTCACGTGTGACCGACAAAACCCTAGTTGGCCATTCAAAACCCTATCTGACCACGCCAACCCTAGTTGGCCGCACCAAACCCTAGCACTTTACTTCTTCAACAAGTAACCTCCCTCTTTCACCCCAAAATCTCTTCTCTCATTTAGAAACCCCCGCTCATCTTTTATATAAGTGAGTTCTCACTCTCAACCCCCTACTCCACCATGCAATCATTAATACCACCATACAAACATTAATGCCACCACACAAACCATAACACCACCATGCAAACCCTAATACCACCATAAGCCATTAATACCACCATGCAGTCATTAACACCCCATACGAACATTTATACCACCATACAAACCTTAATACCACCATACAACATTAATACTTCCATAAAATCATAATTACCACCATACAACATTAATACTTCCATAAAATCCTAAATACCACCATACAACCCGAATACCACCATGCGAACCATTAGTACCGCCCTAGAACATTAATACCATCATACAACATTAATACCTCCATAAAATCATAAATACCACCATACAAACCGAATACCACCATGCAAACTTTAAGACTCCCATGCATGGTTCCCAACTCTCATTTATTTCGGACATTCCTCCCACTTAAATATTCTCTCATAGATCATGAGGTACTTAGGTCAACCTCATGTCCCCCTTAGTGGTCTCACTTCTCATTTATTTCCGGTCATCCTTATATTCCCAACTCATATTACAATTTATCCTAACATGCATGTCCTAGAGGGCCATAACATAATACATCATAAACATCATACATATAAATGTCATGCTCATGTCATGGAAGCACATACAACATACCTCAATCTCCATGCTGCGCTACACATAAGACAAGTTATACTCAAATCATATAATACATGGCATAACATGACATACATAACATTCAACACATCCATGTCACACATAGCACAAGGCCATTAGCTTCGTCCTTACCTAAGGCGACGCCGGGCTTGGAGCACGCTCCTCTAACTCCTTAGGGCTTTGGTCGGGGTTACCTATAAAAGGGGAAAATGCTAAGTATTAGTTTCCCTTATAATTACTATCAATCCTCATTCTCGTTTAAGGTTAGGGTTTTTTTATTACTAAAAAGGGTTTTATACAAGAACTAGGGTTTTTACCTTAGAATTAGTATACTAAATATTAGTAGTCAAAATATGTTTATTTTTAATACCTATTGTTACACTTATATTATTAGACCCGTTAGTTCCATTCTTATAATACTAGTGTTCACTAGTCATAGTAAAATAGTGATAATAATAATAATAATAATAATAATAATAATAATAATAATAATAATAATAATAATAATAAGACTACTAATAGTGATACTTATGTTTCAAGTAATAGAACTCTAGCATTTTTAAGATTAAGTCCAACAATGGTGTTAGGTTTGAAATAATAATATTATAAGGTCACAATATTACAAGTAAACTATTCTTAAGGGTGATAATAATAATAATAATAATACTAATAATGATAAATAGTAATTATAACCATATTAACCCTAGCAATAATAATAACAATAACAATAACCCGGTATGGTTAAGTATTAATAATAATAACCTTAGTAAGATAGTAGAGGTAAACATAATAATAGTAGGGTTGTTAATATTAGCACTTATAAAAGTAAAACTAAAGTTGAGTATAATAGGAGTTAGGGTTCCAAGGGATGTTAGTATGGTAAAAAAGATAACTTTAATATCAGGAGTCACAATATTAGAAACGATAATAATAATAAGAGTAATAATAATAATAATAATAATAAGCATAATGGTATTAATATTAGTTAAATTAATAATAATTGTATGGAAATAAATTTTAAGGCTTGGGATGAGTAGAAGACCACCTAGGGTCGGTGGTGGTCCGGCGGCGGCGCGTGGTGGTGACGGCGGCGGCGCGTGGAGGAGGAGAAGAGAGGGAAAGGTTAAGGTGGAGGTTCGATGGGGGAAAGGAAAGGAAAGTTAAGTGTGGGGGAGGAGACAACAGGGAGAGGGGAGTGGAATGAGGGTGGTGGCGTGAGAAAGGAGGCGGCGCGCGGTGGTGGACGCGGCAGCCGAAGGTGGAAGAAGGTGGTGGGAGATGGTGGAGGTTGGTGGAGAAGGAGGTAGGGGGTAAGGATGGTATGGGTAGGTAGGGGAGGACCTGCCGGTTATTTTGGGAGGTGGCAGGGTGGCTGGTCGCGGCGGAGGAGGCGGCAGAAGGTAGCGCAAGGTGGCGACGGGCTGGAAGGGGCTGCTCGAGGTGGCGATTTTGCACGGCCTGGGGTGGCTCGTGCAAGGCAAATCGAGGGTTGAGGAGAGCTTGGTTAGGTGGAGGGTGGTGCAAGGTGGGGGTCTGGGAAGCGTTCGACCGGCAGCGTTGGGGGAGGGCGGCGGTCGACGCGTCTGATGGGGCGGCGGCGAGAGGGAGCAAACCCAGGGTTTCGGGGTTCCAAATCCCGAACCCAGGTGATGAATGGGGGTATTTATAGGTAGGGTGGTCGGGCAAGGCCAGGGGAAGAAGACAAAGGGGGGGGGTGCAGGCGCCAGGCTGGCCGACAGGCGAGGTTCTGCTATGGCAGGTTGGGTCGCGGAGGGGGAGAAGAAAGGGAAAGAGAAGGGCACGCGGGAAAGGGAGAGAGGGACTTGGTCGAGGTCGAAAAGAGGAAGGAAAATGACAGGGAAGGGCAGGGGAGGACGGTCGGCGCTGAGCTGGTGGCTGCCGACAAGATTCGGGGCTGCAAGTCGAGTTGCAGGTCGGCGTGCAGGTCGGGGAAGAAGAAGATAGGCAGGGTGGACCGGTGGTCCAGGGGAAAAAGAAAAAGAAGGGGAACCGGCCGGTTCGGCGGCGTTTATTTAATCCGTAAGTCAAACGCGGTGTACTAAGGGTTGTGGGAGGAAAACGCAGCGTCGCGCCGTAGGCTAGCAACGGTCATAAGGGCGTTAAGCGTGACGCGGCGTTTCGATGGCTTTGAGGGCAAAACGCAGCGCATGGGACGCACGATGGTGGGCGTCGCACGGCGCGGGCCGCGGGAAGGGAAAGAAGAAAGGGGTTCGGGCGGCCTGTAAGCGAGACAGGGAGAGGAGAAGGGTTTGGGCTGGTGGGCTGGCCCAGCCGGGGGGGGGAGAGAAAGAAAGAAAAAAAAGAAAGAGTAGGGAGAAAAAAGAAGAAACAAAAAAAGAGAAAATAAGAAAATAAATAGGATGGGAAAATAATTAAATAACTTATGGGGAAATTGGGGTATTTTTGGGTTATCTAGAATATTAATATTTATAAAATATTAACTAAATTCCTTTTTGCTTATTTTAGACTATTTTAGATAAATTTCCTTAACCTCCAAGCTAATTAGGAAAAATACCCAAATTTTATTCCAATTAAATTCTTTATTATTTTCCTCTTAATCTATCTTAATTAACTCTCTACATTTTAAGTAAATTAATTTAAATAATTAATTTTCCTAATAATTCCTTATTTGGCCATAATTTCAGAAATTATGATTTTGGGATATTACACATATTAATTTAACAAAGTAGAAGGGTGAAATGGTGATTTGGTATAAATGAAGGGTAAACTAGTAATTTAACAAAGTAGAAGGGTAATTTGGTGTAAAGGAAGGGTAAAATGGTAATTTAATGAAGTAGAGGGGTAAAATGGTAATTACAAAAATTGAGAAGGACAATTTGGTAATTATAATAATGGAGAAGGGCAATTTGGTAATTTAACCAACTAAGGGTAATGTGGTAATTATAATAATGGAGAAGAGCAATTTGGTAATTATGATAATGGAGAAGGGCAATTTGGTAATTTAACCAACCAAAGGGTAATTTGGTAATTATAATTATTGAGAAGGGCAATTTGGTAATCATGATAATGGAGAAGGATAATTCAGTAATTATAATAATGAAGAAGGGCGACTTGGTAATCTAACTAACTAAATGGGAAATCTGACAAGTGTAACAAGTATGAAGGGTGATTGGTGATTTAATAAGTGTGGAAGATAACTTAGTAACATAATCCAAACAAGGGGTAATTTGGTAATTATGCAATATGAAGGGTAATATGGTAATTTGGTAAGTAAAGAAGGGATGACTTAATAACTATACAAGAAAGGGGTTTTTCGGTAATTTTGTAGAAATGATAGGGTAAATCGGTAACTGTATCTAAAATGTCAAGGGGTTAATAGAGTTTCACAATAAGACTTAAGTAACATTGAATAGGAAGATAAGGGTATTTGACAATCAGTAAGTATCATAAGAACATGGTCTGACCTGGGATTGGATGGATAATTAAGGTTGTGGGATGGTGTTGTCTTAATCATTAATCATGCACGGTATTGTGTGTTGGGTGTGAATTAAGGGCATGTTAGGGTTATGTGTGCCATTATCCTTTGATGTGAACTAACTAGACTCTCAGGCTGTAATGTAGTTATGATATGATAACTTTTATGACATGTGAACAAATGGAAACGAATCCTAAATCAGAATTGGATGAGATAATGATGGCCTTAGTGATTTCCTCTAGGTTATCTTGGATAATTATATGAATAAAGAGTATCTAATAATATAAGAAACAATTGAAAATGAATAAGTATCTGGTTGTTATGCTTTTCGTAATACCTTAATTAAGACACTAATAATTAAAGTGAAAGACCTCGAGATTGGGAATGGTGGCTCTTTAGAGGTTGCTACCCTAAAGACGTAGTTTAGCCTATGATTATTTTGGTATTTGCTGGTGTGCCTTAGTGCCCCATCCAAGCCGTAAATCTTACTCTATCTAGCTCTACGAACCTATTTAGGGGGTATGCATAGTTATGGATTAGGTATTCTTGTTGGTAGGGTATTGTGTAGCTTATATGCATTCCGATCCACCTGTTATAATAGTGGGGGTCCCAAGCTCAATAAACCCAATCTTGGATATGAATACATTATGGAAAATACTAATCACTTATAGTGGAGTACCATGTGAGTCGGGACCAAAATGATCCACCACCGAATAATAGTGGTCAAGAGCTTTTTACCCTATATGTTTCCAGTCCACCGGTTATAATAGTGGAGTTCCCGCACTCACATGGATAAATTTTGAGAGATGATGGAATAATGATTGGTTAATGACTTAAGGCCCAAAGGTTTTCCTTTCACGTTATAATCTATTAATATGTGATGGACTTGCTAAGTATATGGATGTTGTGTATGCATTTCTTATTATATTTGTATATAGTTTTGCATCATGTGTTGTACTGTGGGACTATTTAGTGTGGTTCAATAGGTTACTCAGTACCATAGTACTAAAGAGTTCCATTCGTGGACCTCTTCCTATTCAATGGGCAGTGTCCCTTGCAGGTTCCTTTCAAGTGCTATTCAAGTGGGCAATGGGAAAGAGTGTAAGGATTATCCAGAACTTTTAGGGTTTTACCTCTTTTTGTTTTAACTCTTAATTTAATTGTAATATGTATTTTTTTAACCACCAATGGCGGTTTCTATCCTTGTAAAATGATTATTGTGTTACTCTGATTTCAATATGGTTTGAGTTTCTAGCAAATTGTATTTTACTCTTTTAGCCTTAGCACTTGGTACTAGAACGATAGGAGTGAATCAGTTCGGTACTAGGTATGGTGGTAATATCCCCCGAAATTCACAGTTTTATTTTCTTTCTTCCCATGTTTCTTTTAATAAAATGAAAATTTTCAGTAGTAAATTTTGAGGGTGTTACAGATATATTTTGAGAAGTCAAGAGTTATTTTTAGTAAATCCATTCATAAACTTTATCAAGTCCATTTGAGTAATATACTCTTAGTGAACTTTTTGAATAAGGATATGTATTTGGGATGTTATCTAATTAAGCATTAGACTATCTCATGTTGGTAGAAGCTCAAATAAATTTCTAGAAGCTCAACTAAATTAGCAAGCTAGTAAGGCAAATACTTATCCCATGTTGGTAGAAAGGTATTGATAAAAATCCACATTGGCTTCCATACTAATTTATAATATTTCTTGCTATCCCATTCCAAAAAATATTACTTTGAGTTAGAAAAACAGCAAAGGAATTTTTCATGGGTACACTTATATGGGGAATATCACCTCATCTATATAACTTGCGAAAGAATATTTAAAGCTAAAAAAATGGTGGTCTTGGCATTCATTCATCATATAGAGATTGTTAACAAATCACTCATTATAAAGCTTGTATAGCTGTTTATCACAAGGTTAATTGATTTATGGTTTAGATGACTAAGCTCTAATTATCTCACGCATTCTAGATTTTGGGATATTAATATTGTCCATTCAATATCTCCTACTTGAAGATCTATGATTAACATTAAAGATGAGTTGAAACTTTTCATTTGCTGGCAAGTAGAAAATGAGTAGAGCATGCACATCTAGAATGGTCCATGAGTTAGCACTATTCCATATTTCAAAGTGGAGGGTTACAAAAATTCTCATAGCATTCTTACATGGGTTTATGAACTTATGTTTCCTTATTCATGTTCATGGAAAACATAATTAATCAAGAAATACTTTCCACCCTCAAATTTATCCTCTATCTTGTCTTAAATATTTATGATGGTTCTCATAACTTCCTTATATGGTAACCTAACCTTATGGGTGAATTTAGTGCCTTATCTACCTATAAACTTTCATAAATACCAATGCTTCGACATCCCAACAGTGGAAAAATACACCATTTCCATAAATGGGACAAATTTTAGAATATTTCTAAAATTTCTCCTAAAGTAGACTTATTTCTGTAGAGAATTATTTCCCATTACATTATCAAAAAATTTGATCTCTCTCAAACAAATAAGATATGGAGATAATCTTTATCCACTCTAATTAGAGCATAAAGAAACTCACAACCATCCATTCCTTCATTACCATATTGCTAAGATTATTTGGTTTAGTTCACTGTTAGGATTTAGAGTACCAAATGACTAATCATTAACTATATCTTCCCTTTTCTCTAATTGATTACACATTCATTCCTACAATTACATTATTAACCGGGATTGAGCTTTGTTGAAGTTTATAAATGGTGTCCATTTAATAAAAAAGTAAATTAATATTCCGAAGACAATCATTGTTGTTACCCATTACTTCAATTATATACTAAATGAGATATATGTTTATTCTCTATCTAACTTAATTAACACTCATCAACATCATAACAACAAAAAACAGTATATATGGCAATTTCAATCATCACCATATGTGGAAATCAATGTGGATGGGGCATGCTGAAATTTGCTAATTAGTATAACAATCGTCGTTAGGAACTACTAGAGAGAAATCTTGCATTTCACAATTAGGCATGAAATAAAAGCATGTGTTAGTGATACCCCTATAAAAGTTGTGTTACTAGCCCGTTTTTGAGGTTTTGAAATGGCAATTCAAGATCAATATCAACATATCATTATCAAAATTGACAACATTTACTTCAAGACCATCATTCACAACCATTTTCAAGACTTAAATTATATATGGCAATATAGATGCATCAGCAAATGCATTCTTTTATGTTGCAATATAACATATTAGATGGGAATTTAATGTTGTTGCTCATTACTTGCAAAATATGTAGTGAATAATTTTGATTCTTTCTCCTAGAATCATTGTCATCAACAATATATTACCGATTTTATTGTATAATGTATGACACTTGAAAATATGACCTCCAACCCTATCCTTGTTCTTAGGGGAAAAAAATTCTATAATACTCATCAAACAATATTTTGTGTCACCGAGAAGAAAAAGCAATAAAGAAGCAGTCATACTTAACAAGTACATGTGAGTATTTTTGTCAGCTATAGATGTAGAACCATAACACAAATATAGAGGAAGGAATCTTTGGTGAGTAATTCATGGCTAATAGAACAAAAAATTATATATCATCATGCTTAACGTGTCCCTATAGCAGTAACAATTATAGACTTTATTAAAGATCCATCCCCATTGAGCTCAACAAACAAATGATTGAATGACACTATGTACATTTATGATGAGATTAGTTTGGAAAGATTAGACTAGTTAACTTGCACTTTATTTTTTCTAGTCTAGTGAGACTTGTTTGTTGGTGAGCCAAAAACATTTAATTGGTTCCATTAAAACTCCCTTCTTTGCATCTATTCAATTTTAAACTTAATCTAATAATATTAAAACTTGCCAATCTAGATAAGTTTTGGTAAATAATACTTTTTAAGAGTTGTAGGATCATTCTCTTAATTTTATAAGGATATTAATCCAATTAATGAGTAATCTTTTTCTTAACAGTAACTTTTTGGGTCAATAAGACTTTTTGTCAAAAAACTTTAGCATACAGTCCTATTGAAAGTTAGTATTCCCCATTCTAGTAAATACTATAGCCAACATTAATACTATTTGTATAAAGGTTTTGTGGGTAGGTGCATCAAACTTAGAAAAGTAGACCCTTGTGTTATGGGATTTAGTTTGTATGCTAAAAGTAGAGGGGGATCTAGGATTGGTCAATATCCTTTGGTGGAATAGAGCTGTAATGAGCAAACTATTATGGCACTCAGCTTCTAAGAAGGATTCATTGTGGGTCAAATGGATTTACTCTTATTTCCTCAAGGGTGAATGTATTTGGTAGGTTTGAAACAAGATTTTGACATATTAGATCATCAAGAAGTTGTTGGCTCTTTGAGATATCTTCAGTATTGACTTACAATTATCTCAAATGAATAAGATTGTTCTTTAGGGACACTTATCTATTAGTAATGCTTATGACATAATTAGGCCTCACAATACTAAGGTACCTTGGTGTATTATGGTATGGTCTAAATTCTCCCTCAAGATACACCCTTTCTTCTATTGGTTGGCAGTCCTCGAGAGAATAAAAACTAAATATTCTTTGATATTCTATGGTTTTCAAGTTACTCCTACATATGTTCTGTATAATGAAAAGGATAAAAATGATAACTAATTATTATTTCATTACTCATATTCTAGGAGTATATGGTTGCCTCCTCTACACAAGTTAGGATGCATACACAATCCAAGCCAATGTACTTAAGTGCTCCACTCGACACCAGTGGGAGGGTGAGGCCCTAAACTCAAAAATTAAGTAGCTCATGCATTAGTTACTACCACTATTTACCACTTATAGGTGGAGATAAAAAGGAGGATCTTTGCTAATGAAAAAAAAGGAATACACCTACAAAGGCATATCATCTTTGATTTGGCTGGAAGGATGTCAAAGTTTCATATTTGCAAATCTTACACTAAGATTATGGTTTGTATTAATGATCTAGTGTAGTAGGCATTTATATAGATTTAATCTTATCCTTGTTTCCTTGATTATTGACTCTTTGATATGTACTCTAAATGTTTACTCAAAATTAATAAAAAAATCACATTACTTGCAAAAACAAAATCCTACCTACCACCCTTAAGTTAACTCTTTTTTTCCCTCTTACTTCCATTCCTTTATTATACTGAGCCATAGGAGCAACCTTGTGCTATTACCATGATTCATTTCTTCTTACATGGTCTTTTACACTCAAACATAACCTTACCACATATCATCACATCATATCTCATTTTCATTCAAGTGTTGGATGTGCAACACTCCTTTTATTTCCACTAACTTGTGCACATCATAACCCCAAACGAGTTAGTCTTTCTAATTTTAATCCGACTTGTAATCATCACTCCTCACTCATCCCTAATATATTACTTTCTAAGATTTGGCTAGGTATTGAAAACATTATTTCCCTCCTTCCACCTCTTGAATTTAAGCTCCCTTCCTCTATTTTCCTTCCATTGCTTTTGTTTGAGTTACTTCTAGTCCTTTCTTTTAATTTATTAGTGCCTTCCTTAAGTAATGATATATCAATATTAGTGAAAATGAAGGAAAAATCTTTGTTTAAACCCTTCCTTAAGTTCATCCATATAAGTGATGGGTTTAAATTATTCAATTTTACTCCTTTTCCCTCTTTTATTGTTTTAAATTTGTATTACCCTAGATTTTATAGCCCTATTTTGTTTGATTATATTTCCATGACGAAGAATTAATCCTACCATTTATGTGTGTTTGATTGTGGATGGGGCAGATTATTTTACTCCCCATGTTGGTTTGGCTCTCATAGAGTCACTAATCAACTACTTTAAATGTATCAATTCACTAGTTTTACTTGTTTTATTTTTGGGGTTTCGAGGAGACAAGTTAATTGGTTATTCCTTACTAGTCAACTAGTTCGCTTGGATTTTATGTTTTGTGATTCTTTTCTAATTCCAAATATTTCCCAATATTTTTATAATCTTCAAATCTTGTTGCATCCTTGCAAATAATCATTTTTAAGATTTTTACAATTAATCTTTTGACTTCTATAACCTTTTACCATTTCATTTACCCAAAATCTTTCTAACCGCTCATTACCTAACGATTCAACTCCTCTCTCTCTCTCTCTCTCTCTATCTCCCCCTTCTATTCTATCAAATATCATGTATGTTGTGACTTGAAGAGCCTCATAATATCCCTTTTCCAAAGCTCAAAATTTTCTCCAGTGAACAATAGAGGCTTTGATGATTCTAATTCTTCACCCATAAAGATATCCATACCTTGAGGATCTTGAGCATTTGATTGTTAGATCAGTTTGGTGAAGCCCTAAGCTCTTATACCAATTAAAAGACTATATGGATATTCTAGAGGGGTGAATAAAGTATTTTGTAACAATAATGCTAAATTTAAATTTTGTGAGAAATAAGTAGAAGGATGGTAAATAATAAACACTTAATTTATAGTGGTTCAAGAAACTCTACGAAGTTTCTCTACACCTAGATCCATGGATCCATACATCTTGATCGGAAAAGAATCAATAGAAAAGAAAGAATTGGAATTGATCGATATATTTCTTTCTTTCTTAAAGAGATACCACTTCATCACGAATTTATCTTGAATAGGGATCATCCATTACTAACATATTTTACCTTTTAGATTTGAATATCTCTTTATTTATAGTGAGTGTTTGATGATTATAACTCCTTTTTTAGTTTATAAGCCTATAATCTTAATGACCCTCTAAAAGATGATTTATAATTTATCTAGTTATTCTCTCTAGATTTATGAGACTAAAATCTCAATTACCTCACTTAAGAATGCTAGACAACACACCACTCTTCACTTGCGTTTGAGATGATGAGTTTGAAAGAATATAATAATAATATTCACTAGATAGCATATGAAAGTAAGTAATCACCAGTTAAGATTTTTATCTAGCTAAATAAATAATAATTACAATTATATGAGCAACCTAGATAAATATTAAGAACAAATTAAGTACTAGAGAAGTTTGATTTGTATTTGAAAGTATAAAATTAAAACTCTCTTCGATTCTTTTTAAGATGTGAAAATGATTATTTTAGAAGAATTGCGTAGTTTGATTGATGCTTGTTAAAGTTTAACAACTCATATTTATTGTTCTAAAAGATGAGAAAAATAGGCACTAGCTATTGGGTATAAAAAGTACTCCAATTATTGAATTAAAATAGGAAAAAAATCTCATAAATGTTCGGACTGGTCGATCAGTTTTCAAACTAGTCAATCAGTCGAATAGTTTTCAACATCACATAACTATACCAAAAAGACCATAACTTGATCTACAAGGCTTAAAATTGAGTGCTGTATTTTTTATTTTATTTTATGTAAAGTAGATATATTAAGATTTCCAAGGATATATTATTAATATAAAAATAATTTCTATATAATTTATGGCAAAGTTTTCAAGTATGATCATATGCAAATCTACTTAAAATAAAATCAATTTAAGACAACCTCTTGCATAAATAATTGAAAATATTTTTGACGCATTAAATCACTTTAAGATCTTTAAAAATAATTTTTGAATAGGATTAGAAATATAAAATCATGGAAATATCTAAGTGATCAATATGTAAATCATATGTACATAAAACCTAAGATTATAACATACTATTTGAAGCTTGAGTCTTGGAATCTTGAGCAAACTTACTTATCCCTTCATGGTTTATGTATTATACATATTAAATTGAAGCATTTGAGGCTAGAGTCTTATTTTAACCTCTTATTTATCTTTCTCATGTGCTTGGGATATGATTTGTAAATTTGATCTCCTTTGCATTTCTTGACTTAGTTAAGTGTTTAATACTTTACTTTTTGCTATCATACACATGCACACTTAAGAAGATAAGTTAAATTCATAATTGATTTTGTTATCATTAAAATAATGGTTGATTAACCTATGAGGCCAACAACCACCAAAAATAAATCCAATTAACCAAGTAGTACATGAGTGTAACTACCAAACCAAAATATCAAATCTCTCTAAAGGCCAACATATATTAGTTACTTCCTTTTTATATCCCTTGAAGGGATATAAGAATAACTAGGAGATTTATAAAGTATACTAGTCATTCCAGCACACCAAAGAAACACAATACCATCCATCTTTGTAACTCAAAGACGTATAAATACACCAATCATATTAATGCTCCAAGGAAACATAATACCCTCTTAATTAGGACATTTAGTCCTTAGGTATGCATACTCTCTAAGTAATCCTAAGAAATAATTAGAGTAAGCTAGATCTTGCATTCGACAAAACTACCAAACTAAATTGAGTACTCATATCTCATCCCTAGGGTAGATAACCCTAAAAAGTAAACAATTCCCAATCTCATGATCTTACACTTTAAATTTTAATATTTCATTATGTTTTCACAATTCTCATGAAGGGCACATATGATAATAAAATCACATTCTACCATTTTTCTTTTAGTTGTGGGTATTCAAAGTCAAGCATAAACAAAAGGTGAACATTTAGGTGAACCACACATGCTAAGGTCAAAATCATAGTCAACCCATAAAGTAAACCCTAAAAATTATCACAAAACTATCTAAAGGGACTAATAAACCAGTTGATTGGTTTGGGATCCAAAATAGAATAATTAAATTAAAATAGGGGGAACCAATCAATTGGTATTATAAGGGTGATCAATTATTGTTGTACCAACTGACTGATTGTCCTTACCAGTTGATTAGACCCAAAATAGAGGGGAGAAAAAAGTCATAACCAATCGAGTGCTTCTCCAATGCTAGTTGAATGGTGCCGTTAGCCAGAAATACCATAAATCATGTGATTATATTTCGTTAATATCTAAATCATCCATGTATTCATGAAATGCTTTTAGCCATAAAACTCATGTAAATTAGGTTTTTTACATCCAAACCATGCTTAAAAACAAAAATATATTTAATTAACATGTCTTATGATTCATCTAAAGTCATAAAAAATAGCTAAAATGACCAAACATGTTATCATGCCTCAAACCATCATATATACCAAAAACCATGCTCAACACACTAACACTTAAGCATATCACCAACATATATGCTACCATCCCAAACTATGACACATTTAGAAGGAGTATATATTTACCTTCATCAAAGCAAATCAAGAAAAATAGGTAGAGAAATAACTACTTAAGGCTTTGGCTTGTAACAATCTTTCTTTTACTACTTAAAACATATAACCCAAAACTAGATAATACTAACCATGAAAACAAATATAACAACAACTAATTACCAAGTATCAAATAAGAAAAGAACATATACCTAGCACTAAGGTATCACACTAAGAGGAGGAAAATATATCAGATGAAGATAACAAGCAAAAGAAATAGAAGACAGATAAGTGAGGAGGCTTGGTGTTTATCAAGGAAAGAAAAAGAGATAAATATATTCAAGCACTTGGGTAAAACTTAAGAAGAAAGAGGAAAGAAGGTAGAACACAAACATATAAGGGTTAAATGATAATATGTAAATTGAATGAGGCATAAAAATGGGGTGGGGTACTAAAATCTTCCAAGGAAAGAAGAAAGCAATGAATCCAAGGCTATTTACCTTACACTCGAATGAAATAATTGATGGGGTAGGGTGAGGGTGAAAGTATACTACCTTATTTTCTATAACCCTATTTAAGAACATAATTGAAACTTAAAAAGTTATGGGAATTTGATAATAGAAGTTATAGGTTTCTAAAGTGTATTGGATGTATTAATCAAGTGTGTGTGGGCTAGGGTGAAAATGGATTATGTTAACTAGATTAAAAAAAATGAAAGAAAAGGGTTTTAGTGTTGGGCGATTGATCAAAGCTTACCATTTGGATAATCGGGAATTGTGAAACTTATCAGGAAGTACGCGAGTGAGGATAAAGCGATTTGAAATAACTCGTATTAATCTATAGGACTAGTTAATTAATCTGAAAGTACTCTATGGTAGCCTCATAGCCCTTTTGGAATCGAGGTGCTATCCTGTGGCTACCAAGTTGACTTCGTATGGTTGTATTGACTAGAGGTGTTACAAATAGTATTAGAGTAAAGTTGCAACTGTAAGCTAAACTTGGATGAGCTAGTAAGTCTTATAGCGATACAATTCTTAGGATAAAATTGTATTAAGATAGTTAGTGGTTGAGGTGTAAAGAGGACATTATGTTATTTCATTGGAGGTGAATGTGATACCCTTAAATTAAGTAGAGATTTATAAGGATTTATATGGATACTTATATCAATATAGTATGCCATCCTTTTTGTAATTCTATCATAAGAACTCTAATATTGAGTGTGCTTGTCACGGAGTAGTCTTAGGATGGGTAACCCTCTTGGAAATTTAAAAAAAAATTGATTTTTTTTTTCAGGAAGCACATGAGTGAGGATAAAGCGAATTGAAAGGACTTATGTTATTCTATGATGCTAACTGATCAATCTAAAAATGCTCTAGGATTTCCCTACAACTCTTATGGGATCAAAGTGCTATCAAGTGGCTACCAAGTTATCCCTATGTGGTTGTATGGACTTAGGGTGTTACATTAGAAATGTGAGGTCTTCACATAGGTGTATAGCTAGCAGTGGTAGAAGATCACATAAAGAAGAGGGTACAACATGGAGTTATGGAGGAAAATGGTGTTCATTGCATGGAAGGTTCATGCTGTAAGGGGATGGTTTTGTTAGGGTTGAATGCAATAAAAGGAGGTGGTAAGGACTTAAGGCACCAATATGATGCTTAGATGCAATAAAGAATGAGTAACATGAGTTGCTCATGTTGCCAAGGGGTGTGTAACATGAGTTGCTCACATAGGCGAAGAGGAGCATAAGGTTGTAGAGTTTTAACATAGATGGTTTTGATGAAAATTGATAAAGAAGAAACGAGAAGGAAGGGGATCTTGTAAATGGAAACTAGAGAGGAAGGGGAGGAGTACACATATTAAAGGGGTTTAATTTTAATTGGTTCAAAAACAAAAGTGAGGGAGAAAGGGTGGGTTAAATGGGTGAGGGGGCATGTAAATGAATAAGGCAGGCAAGGTACGGTTGAGTAGAACATGGGAGTTAGGTCACACGACTCAAGGCAAGGAGTGAACAGGGGAGAGCAGGTGTGATGAAGGAAATCACATAGGTAGGGGGAAAGTATGGGAAAGAACAAAATTCCAATAGGGTTAGAGGTTATAGTTAGATTAACCAAATTGAGGAAAAACATACAACTAGCAAAGCTCAAATTCCATGACTAAATGGATGCATATTAGGGTTCAAACTAGGGTTAGCACTAATCACAAAATGCTATCAAAATTTTAACTTAATTAAATTTATATCTAATTCTCCATAATAATAATATATCCAACATAAAATACTATACATCAGTTACTATAAATTTTATACCATTGATGTTTGCACTTAAGGTTGGTAATTTGAAGTTTAGGTTAAAAGAGGATTTTGAAAAGACTAAATATCACTCTTCATCTAATAATGTTAAAAAATAAAATGCTTTAAACTCCTTAAAAACTTATCATAAAACTTATTAAGAGGATTGTAAAATAACTTAAACTCAACCTTAAAATGTTATAAAATCTTCTCAAAGAAACTTTATATTCCAAAGTGTGAGCTTATGACTCATATTTAGTGTGTATAATAGCTTGGATTGGTGTGTGAAGTGTTTTGGAGGAATTTGGAGTATAAATATGAGTTGTTCTGGAAAAATGTGAAGATGTAACCTTGATGAAGCCAAAATTTGGTAAACTATTGAACATGAAAATTATAGATCATTTTGCTATCTTTCCAATGCATTAAGAATCAGCTTGATTTGAGGTCAAATGAAGAAGTTGTGGCTTAAATACTAAAGACTATTAAAGTTGAAAAGAAACATGGGGTCCCGTGTTGAGTATAAATACCTAGCGATTAGAATCCTAATTAGTATAGCGCCATCATCTTATCTCCACTTAAGTTCTCTTGTAATTCCTTTGTTAATTGAGTGATTTAGATGATGATTTCTTTCATTTTATTTGTAATCACAATTACTTTACATCAATAAGATCATCTATTTTCTCAATCTGTGTTCTTGAGTGTTCTTCTTTTCTTAATTCTATGTATTTAAATTAATTTCAATTATATCTTATTTTTTCAAATTGGTATCAATACCCAACAAATTAGTATTAGAGTGTAAGGTTTGTGTTTGGGATGTCTATAAGGTTTGATATAGAGAAGTTTGATCTATCTATGAACTTTGGCTTATAGAATTTGAAGATGAAGGCAATCCTGATTCATAATAGATTAGAGAAGGCATTATTTGGGAAATCAAAGAAGCCCGATTTAATGACAAATGAGAAATTCGAGGAGATGGATCAAAATACCCTTTCGACCATATAGTTGTGTTTGTTTAATAAGGTCTTACATGAGGTGGATAAAGAAACAATGGTGTCATCCCTATATCTTAACCTGGAGTCTCTATACATGATGAATTTGGTTACGAATCATTTGTTATTGAAGAGCAAGTTGCACGAGTTAAAATTGGGTAAGGATACAATCCTTAAAATCTTATCTTGATGAATTTGACTCTATAATTATGGATCTGAGGAATATAGATGTCAAACTGGAGGATGAAGATCTTGCTATTACATTATTGTGTTCTTTGCTTACTAATTACAAACATGTTTGTGAGACTATATTGTATGGGAAGGATGATGAGTTGGTTCTTGATGATGTCATGACTACCCTACTATAGTAGGAACCGATTGAGAATCAGTTGACCAGAGGTGGTTTTAGTTACTCATATAGTGAGGGGCTTGTAGCTAGGGGCAGAACTTAGGAATAGAGTTATAGTGAGAAGAAGAAAATTCTAGGTCAAAGTTGAGGAATAACATATCTAAGAATATCATGTGCTATGGGTGTCACAAGAAGGGCCATATCAAGAAGTTTTGTCCTAATAGAAAATCTAGAGATAAATTTGGTGAATCATCTGGCACAAAAGATGATGCTGCTATAGCCTAATATTATATTGATGGTGATGTGTTGGCTTCCATTGATAGTCTGAACAAGATTATGGACATGTGGATCTTGGACTCTAGATGCTCTTACTATATTTGTCCAAATAGGAACTAGTTCTAGACTTACCAGATGGCTCAAGGTGGAGTAGTTCTGATGTGTAGTGATGTTGCATGCAAAGTTTCTAGGATAAGGGTAGCAAAGGTGATGATGCATGATGGTGTGGTCAACATTATTTAATGTTCAACATGTCCCTGATATGACCAAGAACTTGATTTCATGAAGTTCCTTGGACTGTAATGGATATTGTTATGTGATCGAGGATGGCAAAACGAGGAGTACTAGAGGGTCCCTTGTTGCAATGAAAGGCAAGAGGGTTAGGACACTATATGTGCTTTTTGGTTCCACTATTAAGGGAGAAGCTATGGTAACATCATTGAGTATGTCTGGATCGGTTGTTACGAGACTTTAGCATATGCGACTTGGACACATAAGCATCAAAGGCTTAACTGAACTTTCCAAGAGAAGGTTGTTGGATGGGTAGATTACAGGTACTATGGATTTTTGTGAGCATTGTGTGTTTGGCAAGAATAAGTGGGTTAACTTTTCAAAGGCTACACATAGTATGACGGGGCCTCTGGATTTTTTTCACTCTGATTTGTGGGGTCCTGCAAGGGTGGTTCACACTGCCTACTAAAATTTATTGATGATTTCTCTAGGAAGGTGTGGTCTTATTTTATTAAAAATAAAAATGATGTTTTTGGTGTTTTCAAGCATTGGAAGACCTTACTAGAGAAGCAAATTAGGAAATAGGTGAGGTTTCTTAGGACAGATAATGGCTTTGAGTTTGTCGAGCATAGTTTCACTAATTAATATGAGGACCATAATATTGCTAGGCATCACACATGTATTAGAAGACCAAAATAGAATGGGGTTGCTGAGAGGATGAATAAGACCCTATTAGATAAGGCTCGATGTATGTTGTCATATGCTAGATTAGGCAAGGATTTTTGCTGAGGTAGTTCACATGGTGGAGTTCTTGGTGAATAGGTCACCAAATTGTTCCATTGATTAGAAGACACCTGAGGAGGTATGGTCTGGTAAACTAGCTAATTATTCTGATTTGCATGTTTTTGGATGTCCCACCTATGCTTATGGGAATGATGGAAAGCTCGAGCTTAGAGCCAAAAAGTGTATTTTTCTTGGTTATACATCTAGTATAAAGGGGTATAGGTTATGAGCCCCAGTTGCATCCAAGTTTTTGACTAATAGGGATGTTACCTTCAATGAGTCTGTATTCCTACAAAAGACCGAGTCTTCTTCTGATAGATTGTCTTAAGAGGGCATAGTGTTATGGATAAAATGGAGGTAGATGTTGATTTGGATTAGTTAGACTCTTCTAGTATGAGACCCACTATTCCTAAAGTGAGTAGATCCAGGTAGTAGGTTGTAACACCCCCAAAATTCACTACCAAAAAATTTTGTTTTATTAAAAGATTAGCAGAAGAAAAATAACAAACTGTGAATTTTGAGGATATTATTGCCACACTTAGTACAAGATCGGTTCACTCATACCGCTCTAGTACTAAGTGCTAAGGCTAAAAGAATGAGATACATTTTATGAGAATTTCAAACCATATTTAAAATCAGAGTAGCACAAGTAAACATCTTATAAGAATGTAATCCACCAATGGTGGTTACAAGAACAAAGATTACATTTAAATTAGACATTAAAAGAGGAAGGGTGAAACCCTAAAAGTCTGGATAGTTCCTTACTCTATTTCCCGTTACCCACTTGAATAGCACCTAAAAAAGACCTACAAGGGATACTACCCATTGAATAGGTAGAGGCCCCACGAATGAAACCCTTCAGTACTATGGTACTGAGTAACCCTTTAAAAACACACTTAAAAGTAGGCCAGTAATGCAACTATTAATACACCCATATATACAAGATTTATAGCATAATCCAAGCCTTAACTATATCCTTACCTAGTTGGAATCCGGGCTTGAAACACGAATCCCACCTTCCTCACAGGGAAGAGTTTGCTCAAAACCTATAAAGAGAGCATCACGAGTCATTTCATCTTCTTCCTCCTTTTTCATTTTTCTTTACTTCCTTAATTAAATAATAATAATAATAATAATAATAATAATAATAATAATAATAATTTTACTAATAAAATATAAAATATACTAAGTAAATAGGAGGGAGAAGGGTAAAACTAGAAGGAACAGTAGGTGAGGAGGCGGCGGTAGTGGTAGCACGGTGGCGGCGGTGGTGGTGCATGGTGGCATACGGAGGTCGTGGAGGATGGTGCAAAAATAGGGATTTTGGGGTTGGAAAAAGATGAGGGGAGATGGGGTTTTCTAAGTCGTAGGGTTCCTTGTGTTAGGGGGTTTGTGGTGGTGGTGGTGGCCTCACGGTGGCAGTGTGGTGGTGGTAGCAGTGACAACTAAGAGGGAAAGAAGTGAAAAGAGGAGGAAGAAAAGGGAAAGAGGGAAGTGGTGGTATGTTAAGGTAGGGGAGGGTTTTTTGGGTAGGAAGTGAGGTGGGGAGGGTGGAGGTGGAGGTGTAGGGTGGCGCAAATGGTAGTGGGAGGTGCAAAAGGGCAGCTTGAGCTGCCCGCATTGCACATGTAGGGAGAGAAGAGGAAGGGAATGAGGGGAAAGGGGAGTGGTCCATTAGGTATAGGGTGATGTAGGGAAGGAGAAGGGAGGGTGTGGCGATGGTGATATGACCTAGTGGCATTTATAGCGGAAAATGTTTAGAGGGGTGTGAGTAAGGTTGGGGAGAGTGGATTGATAGAGAGAAAGAGAGGAAATGAGGGAGTGGGGAGGGGTATTCATAAGTGTAGAGGTTGGGGGAAGTAGACAAGAGAGGGAAGAAGACTAGGGAATGAAGAGGACAAGGGAGGGGGGTCGGTGGCTGCTGGCTAGCGTGCAAGCTGGAGCACTAGTGTGATAGAGGGAGACAAGGGTAGGTTTGCAAGGCTAGGGGAGCAGGTGAGGGGCTGTGGAGGTTGTAGCCTTGTAGGAGGGAGGGGACTATGAAGGGTCGTGTTTGCTACATACCTTATAAAGCCAAAGGGGGAATAGAGGAGGGATAAAGTGGAGGGAGAGCTATGAAGAAGCCATACACAGCTGCGCTGATCGGGGAAGAAGAAAGAGGCAGGGGAAAGAAGGAAAAGAGAGGTAGAGAAAAGGAAAAGAGAGGGGTTATGTGCATGATGTGGTTTTTATCAAAGTAATGGAAGGTCGGATCGAAATTTGTAGTAGAAGATGTCACCCAGGATCTAATGCAAAGGAAATGAAGTGATTTGGTGGATTATGGATGAAGAAATTGAAGATTCACGTTGAAGGTACTCGACAGATTTGTATACCCTTCAAATATGTCGATATATAAGACAGTTTTTGAGGAAGGATTAACTCGGATCTTCCTTGCTCAATGTAGACCCAAAAGGGAGGATTAGACTTTAGCTCTCTTGCTCAATTTTTGACTAAAATTCTCATTCAATATTCTTCCCACAAAGCTGCACACAACATGGTCTATATAGGAGAAGGAATAAGCTCGGTGGTGACTAGCTTAAACTAGCTGAGTTTAGTCCCTTAATTCAGATCATTAATCATGGTTGAATCAAGCCCATATTAACCTTAATCCAAAGCATAATATAATTGGTTAAATGATACTAAGGATTAATATTACAAGCTATACAATTGGCTAAGATACATACATGAAATGATAGCCTTACCCTAACTTGCATAAAATATACTTAGGGTTAGGGTTTACAACAAGTTTATACAAATAATGAATATCATCACTTTATCTCTTGCTGTAATGTATCATCCCATGTATGTCATAGCCTTACATGCCTTGGAATACTTGTACACATAAATGTGTATGAACATTATCTTCTTGCAAATATGTATCATACCTATAAGAATAACTTGAATGTTTTTCAATGTTAAGCATATTATAATTATCAAGAATATTTAACATGATAGGCTCCAACATTAAGAAAGCTAAATCATCTTCCTTACCTAGAGGATTAGAATGAAAATGACAATCATTATATTCAATGTATGCTCCTGCATCAGTGTGGGCATGGGCTATTTAGGGGGAAGAAAAGGAAAAGAAAATTGGGTAGGGGAAGGGAGTAAAGGAAAGAAGAGAGGGGGAGAGGGAGATGGCCCGCTACTGGGTGCAACCTAGTCGGCCGAAAGGGGGAAGGAAGGAAGGAAAAAAAAAAGAAAAGGAAGAAAAGAAGAAAGAAAAGAAAGAAAAATGGGGGAAGAAAAAGGGAAAAAGAAAAGGGGGGACACTAGTGCACTGTCGTATGTACAACAAATTTAACAAATAAATCCTAATCCCCAAATACGTAGTATATGGCAAGAAGGAGTCGAACCCACAAGGAATGACGTTTTAATCACTAATTTTGCTATTGATGTTATAAACCCATTGGTACAATTTCATTGATTCCTAACTAAATTCAATTATACTAAAGCTTTAACCACGACTTTACAATTAGGGGAGGATTGAATTGATGATGGAATTAAAAAGTCATACATTCACATAAAAGAATGATTCTAAATAGTTTAATGTTGACTTAAGAAATTCAGAATAATAATTTCTATACTTCCTCTCGACCTTAATAAATTGAATATGCTCTCAATTTATTTTTGCATCCAATTAATAACCTAGGTTACGAACACTAGATTCAATTAATAGTAGCATTATGAACGGGAAGTAGCCAACTACAATCATAATCACAAAAGCTCGAATCATGCAATTGTACGAATTAATGGTCTTTTTGCTACTACAGACAAATTAATTAACAATTACGGATTAATTTCATTGTCTTAGCAAAGATTAAATTCTAAACCAAATAGGTGATCAATCTAATCAGTTCAAGAATCTTAATCTATGATATGGAATCATTCAATTCAGACCATTAATTCAATTAAACATCATGTAGAATCAAACATTGAAATTATGAAATGATAATTAAGTTTCCATCTTCAATTCATCCTACCCTGTTCTACTTACTCAAATTTCTGCATATTCACAATTCATACATTTATACAGAAATATTAAAAATTAATGACAATAACACATTCACAAATTCTATTATTTCAACAATTAGATAACAACGAAAGGATCACAAGTAAAATTGCATAAAAATCACTTAAATTCTGCAAAATAGAAATACAGAAATTAACAAAGGAATAGAGAAACTTATCAATTGAAGTGCAGAATGTCAAATCATCAATAGAATTCAAGAAGATCAAAGATTGGAATTGTGCATTACATGTATATTCTAAAGGAATAAAGGGAGAAAAATACATTCGATCCCCTCTTTCGATATCCCGAACTCTGTTTTATATCCCATTTTTATCAGAAACAAGTTGCGTGGCAGTTATACATTTTTAACTGAAAACACGGTCCGTGTTTATGAAACACGGGACCCCCGTGTTTTCTTCCAACCGTTCTGCTGACAAAGTTTTACTGACCGCCATTCGGGACTAATAACACGGTCCGTGTTATGGAAACACGGGACCCCCGTGTTTTCTTCTCTTGCACTCAATTCCTTTGAAAGTTTGAGCTTCACTTCTCTTGATATATTTGTTCCTTTTCCAACTTTGCTCTCCTTGATTCGGCATTTCTTGATGTGTTTTCTACTTGATTTCTTCTTCTCATTGATTTCTCCTTGAATTTCTTCAATTCTTTTCTTTCCTGTAAAACTTATTCAAAGGAGGAAAACTCGACGAAAAGATTAAATCTAGTAGAAATTATGAGGGATAAATGATATTTTTAAATATGAAAATAATCAATAAATCTCATCTATCAAATACCCCCATACTTGAATTATTGCTTGTCCTCAAGCAATATCATAACATGCAATGAATACATCAAGAAATGTAAGAGAAACAGATCATGGAATACACAATTTATTAGATTGGAATTATTCATGTACGAAGTTCAACTCGGACTGGGACTGAAAAAACTACTTGTAAATCATGAAATATCACTGATAGAAATATTTTTGGATCACATCTTATATCACCTTAAAAACAGTCTTATCAAATGCTCAAACGGTTTAAGAACGAAAATTATAATAATTAGTATCTCATCATGCAAATTAGATCAAGACTAATGAAATTCAATTTGGTAAATTCTTGCTTTCGGAATGTGGGAACGCTCACTCTTTAGTGTATAGGGTATGATGTGTTTACTCTCAAATCTTCTCCAAATGATAATGATCGCCCATATGTTTGCCATTATTCTCAATTCGCCACCACTGAAAAGAACTAAAGTATATAAGAATCAAAAGGTCTTAAATTTGGTTGTAATGGGGCTAGGGTTCTAAGGTGGGATGGAATTTTGGTATTGTAGCTAGACTCTACCAACTAGAGGAGCAAATTTTTTTTTTTTTTTTTTTAATTCTTGAAACCCTTCCATTCAACCAAACAACATCAAAAGACATGAAATTTTATTCCCTGTTTCTTCTTCTTCTTTTTTTTTTTTTTTGAATAGAAAAATGCTTAGCTACTTCCTCCATTTTTTTTTATGATCACACCCCCATACTTAGATTTCACCTTATTAACAAAACAAAAGTTATCCTTGAAAATATTTTTGCTCCACTAGTCGTAGAATAAGGAAGGGAAAAACATATGGAGATTAGTTGTTAATAAAGTTTAAATCAATAAAAACATGTCAATAGGCTCAAAGGGGTATGCAATGGATAACAATTTTTCAAGGTAGGTTATTTGGCCTTGTAGCTAACAAAGAAAGAAGAGTGCCTTTATCATTTTCAAATATTCTAAAGTTCTATGCAGTCTTGAAGAGACTAATGGCAAATTCTAGTTTTACATATCATTGGAGAATCCACACAAAAGAGAAATATAATTTGGATAAGCAATGTATCCAAAAATTAGGCCCAAACTCTCACCATGTTATAATCACCAATTTGAATTTCATTGTATCTCATTCTTAGTCAATGCATGATTTGATCTCTAATCATTCTAACTTTCTTTCCTTCACTATTATCACATCTTCAATTTCTATCTTTAAGGTGTCAAAAGATGTTGATCAAAACATACAATAAGTATATAAAATTATCCGTTTTGAAAATAATTCAGTCCCATACTTTGTTTTACTTCGTATATGGATTACTCAAATCTAATACTTAATTAACTAACTACCACATAACAAACATAAATAACAGTTACTAACTATTTCAACGAAAAAGTAATCACAAGCCTACAATACGAATGCACCAATGCACCCCCCCTTACTTAATGTGTTCATTGTCCCCAATGAACAAAGCAAGAGAGAAAAAGGAATGAAGATTCGAATTCAAGAGTGAGGTGGAGGAGGATCTCGGCTCCCGAGATGGAAATCATAGAGAGTCTTCATCATCTCCATCATTTGATTTTGGTTAGCGCGAATGGAATCCAATTGGGAATACACCTGATTTTGAAATTGGAGATGCCATTCGGGAACAAAAGTGGAGGAGGAAGAAGAGCTGGCTTGGGATCGTGGTGGTGGTGGTGGATGAGCACCATGAGGTAGGATAGGATGTTCAATTGCTAATGGGGTAGGGTTATCTTCATCTTCATTTGGTTGCCAATTCAAAGGATTTAAAGGATCAGTTTTGGAAGGGTTAGGAAGAGGAAAGAAAACACGCCCCTGATAAGAAAGGTACCACGCATTATTCCTACGCTCAATAAGATGCGTAAGGCGACAATGTTCTATATCAATGCGGGTACTCATGGCTTCAATAGGCATATCCTCTGGAAGGGGTATGTCCAAACTCAAACAGATGGTGGTGATTAAACCCCCGATAACAATGTCCCCTTGTTTGGAATTACTGACCCTTTGAAATTGTTTGGCAATAAAATAGGCAGTATCAACAGAATAATGTTCAAGCATGGAGTAGAGAAAGAAAAGTTCAATTGAACGAACGACTCCGGTACTATCGCCTCTCCCAAATATGGTAGTAGCCAAAAGCCTCTGAATGTATCGGAAAACTAGGTTAAAAATCCTAGAGGATTTGGCTTCAGAAATGCGGAATGTATCGGGAGTAGGCATATTCGTTGTATCACCTATTTTTGCGAAAAAAACGGTTGGCATAAAACAAGGGTAACATGAATCTAACTCCCTGTGAAGGTAACATGAAAATGTGGGCAAGTTCATGCAGCGCTAATTGTCTATCCTCATTTAAAAGACGAAAAGAAATATACCCTTGATTATTCTTTGTATCACCAATATCACCAATTTCAGCACACAATTCAAAGGTACTTAAAAATTCTAAAGTCAAACGTCTATAGGTGTGATTAGTACAATATACAAAATGTTGCAAACCTATAGTTTCGAGCATACGCATGACTTGATTATGAATGCCCAATGTGTGCAAACATCCATCATCTAGATATCTAGTACCAGTGATACGCCTCTGAGATAGGTAATCGTACCTTTCTTGTTGCTCGGGGGAGGTAAAAATGATACCTAAATCGTTTGGACGATTACGACGGTGTCTTGCTTGCGTTGGTGATGATTGGGATCTCGAGGATTGACCTTCAGCACGTTGTTTCTTTTTCGGTGCCATCTACACAAAGATGACCACATTTTAGTTAAAATTCAGTGGTGACAGCATGAAATTTTCAGCATATACATAAAAATCAAACGAAATTGACAATGACAATTTTATAACAAAGCTGCACTGAAAGCATACATATGCTGTCATTATGTCAAACACCCGATTTCTAAACCCAGTAATTCGGGAAAACAACATATGTAAGAAAACATTGAAATTGGATGAACATTGCTGTCATAAGAGAAAAATACTTACCTTAAATCGTGAAAATGGTGAGAACAAAGTAGAAATCGGAAGGATGATATGTAGATATCAAATCCCACGAAAACCCTAAGTCAAATTGCAAAAAAAAAAATAGATGAAACAATGGACGGGGGATGTTAGGGTTTTGAGACGAACGACGATGCTCTATTTATGAATGACAGAGATAAAGTGACAGGGGAAAGAAAATTAAAGGTGGGAAGAGAAGTTGAGATGAAAATGGAGTAGGATTTTGTATGAATTGAAGATTTGAGTGAGAAAAAATGGAGAAATCGAAGGAGAGGAGTGCTGCGAAATTGGGAGAGAAACGAAGAGAGGGTCGTGTTATTTTCAGATCTGAAAACACGGGGGGGGGGGGGGGGGGAAAGGGTTCTGGAGGAAAATACGGACCGTATTTCCTAAATACGGTACCCCCGTGTAATATTTTTGGCTCTCTGGAATTTTGAACAGTTTTGCAGAGAAAGAAACACGGACCGTGTAACTAAATACGGTACCCCCGTGTTAATTTTTAAGGTCTCTGGAATTCTGAAATTTTCTGCAGAAGGAGAAACACGGGCCGTGTTAACAAATACGGACCCCCCGTGTTAAATTTTGAGCTCTCTGGAATTCTGAAATTCTCTGCAGAAGAAGAAACACGGGCCGTGTTAACAAATACGGACCCCCCGTGTTAAATTTTGAGCTCTCTGGAATTCTGAAATTTTCTGCAGAAGAAGAAACACGGGCCGTGTTTAAAAATATGACCCCCCCGTGTTTTTTTTAACAAAGGAATAAACTACCAATGTTTTTCCACACAGATAACAATATGTACATCAAAGTCATACCAAATATGTAAAAAGAAAAATATGAAATAAAGAAAACTTATATACAACACTTGGGTGTCCCAAGTGACAAAATGCAAGTCTTTCAGCTCTCATAATTGGGAGTGGTAAGATCAACCACTTCCAAATTGTGCACTTGATGTCCTTCGTAGTAAGGTTTTAGGCGATGTCCATTGACTTTCCATATTTTTCCTGTTTTCTCACTTTTAATTTCAACTGCACCATGAGAAAACACATTAGTCACAACAAATGGGCCGATCCATCTCGACCTCAATTTTCCTGGAAATAACTTCAATCGAGAATGATACAATAAAACTTTTTGACCAATATCAAAATTCTTTCTAAGAATGAACTTATCATGAACTGCTTTAGTTCTATCTTTATATCTCAATGCAGTTTCAAAAGCCTCATTTCTTATTTCTTCCAATTCTTGTAATTGGAGTCTCCTATGTTTTCCAATTTCAGTTGACTCCATGTTACATTTCTTGACGGCCCAAAAAGCTTTATGTTCTAACTCAACTGGTAGATGACAAGGCTTACCGTATACCAAACGATATGGAGACATACCAATTGGAGTTTTGAAAGCTGTACGATAGGCCCAGAGTGCATCATTAAGATGTAAACTCCAATCCTTTCTTGTTGGTTTCACCATTTTTTCCAAGATTGATTTGATTTCCCGGTTAGATACCTCGGCCTGACCATTGGTTTGTGGATGATATGCTGTAGATATTCGATGTGTCACATGATATTTCTTTAATAGAGCTTCTACGGTTCTGTTGCAGAAGTGTGAACCTTTATCATTGATGATGGCCCTTGGTATGCCAAACCTTGCAAAAATGTTAGTTTGAAGAAAATCTGCAACAACCTTTGCATCATCAGTACAGGTGGCCTTAGCCTCCACCCATTTTGACACATAATCAACAGCAACAAGAATGTATTTAAACCCGAAAGAAGATGGAAAGGGGCCCATAAAATCCATACCCCAAACATCAAAGATTTCGCATGCTATGATAGGAGTTTGTGGCATTTCATTCCTAGGACCTAATCCCCCAGTCTTTTGACAGTTTTCACACGTTTTACAAAATTCATGAGAGTCTCTAAACAATGTAGGCCAAAAGAATCCACTCTCTAGAACTTTATAAGCTGTTCGTTTGGAACCAAAATGTCCCCCGCAAGCGTAGCTGTGACAAAAATGTAAAATTGACAAGACCTCACTATCAGGAATACATCTTCTAATGATTTGGTCGGCACATTGTTTCCACAAGTATGGATCGTCCCATACAAAATATTTTTCCTGACTTTTCATTTTATCTTTCTGTGCTTTTGTAAAGTGAGAGGGAAATACCTTAGCTACGAGAAAATTGACCATGTCAGCATACCATGGTATCTCATTCCCAATGACATGAAGTTGCTCATCCGGAAATGCTTCATTGATAGGTGCTTCAACTTCAACTTGTTTGATTAACCGACTAAGATGATCTGCTACTCCGTTTTCGGTTCCTTTCTTATCTTTAATGCGAATATTGAATTCTTGAAGTAGAAGAATCCATCTAATCAGTCGTGGTTTTGCCTCTTTCTTTGCTAACAAATATTTCAACGCTGCATGATCAGAGTAAACAATTATTTCAGTTCCTAACAGATAAGAACGAAATTTATCCAAAGCAAAGACAATAGCAAGAAGCTCCTTTTCGGTAGTTGTGTAGTTAAGTTGAGCTTCATTCAAGGTGCGTGAGGCATAATATATCACGTGTGGCTCTTTCCCGATCCGTTGACCTAACACCGCACCAACAGCAAAATTAGATGCATCACACATCAATTCAAATGGGAAATTCCAATCAGGTGGTTGAAGAATGGGTGCACTTATCAATTTTTCCTTTAAATAGTCAAATGATTTTTGGCATGCATCATCAAAATGAAATTCATTTTCTTTTTGAAGAAGCTTGCATAATGGTTGGGCTATTTTAGAAAAATCCTTGATAAATCGGCGGTAAAACCCGGCATGCCCTAAAAATGATCGCACATCTTTGACAGTTGATGGATAAGGTAATGAAGAAATAAGATCAATTTTTGCTTTATCTACTTCAATCCCTTTGGATGAAATGACGTGTCCCAAAACTATTCCTTGTTGGACCATAAAATGGCATTTTTCAGAATTTAGCACAAGATTTGTTTCCAAACACCTTTTCAAGATAAGGGTCAAATTACCTAGGCATTCTTCAAAAGTATCTCCATGGATACTAAAATCATCCATGAATACCTCGATAATTTTCTCCAGATATTCAGAGAATATACTTACCATACACCTTTGAAATGTAGCTGGAGCATTACATAATCCAAACGGCATGCGTCGATATGCAAACGTACCGTAGGGACATGTAAATGTGGTTTTCTCTTGATCTTCTGGAGCTATGGGAACCTGCACATATCCCGAATAACCATCAAGAAAACAATAATAAGCATGACCCGCTAGCCGTTCTAACATTTGATCCATAAATGGTAAAGGAAAATGATCTTTCCTAGTCATGGAGTTCAGTTTTCTATAGTCAACACATACCCTCCAACCATTTTGAACTCTAGTAGGAACCATTTCTCCTTTATCATTCTCCACTACTGTTATGCCTGTTTTCTTTGGGACGACCTGAAGCGGACTTACCCAACTACTATCAGAAATTGGATAAATGACTCCCACACTTAGCAATTTAAGAACCTCTTTCTTCACAACCTCCATCATTATCGGATTCAACCTACGTTGTACTTGTCTACAAGGCTTCACATCTTCTTCCATTAAAATCCGATGCATACAAACCGAAGGACTAATACCCTTAATATCAGCAACTGTCCACCCCAAAGCTGATTTGTATTTCTTCAATACGTTAACCAGTTTTTCTTCCTGATGAGATGTTAGTTCACTAGATATGATAACCGGAAGGGTATTCTTATCTCCTAAGAATGCATATTTGAGATGGTCAGGTAAAGGTTTCAATTCCACTTCAGGGGGTTGTTCTATGGAAGGTACAGGCCTATCCACTGTCAATGGCAAATCCACAAATTTTCCAATTCTGCTCGGAAATGTTTCCAAAGCATCCACTACCTCCTTGATTTCTTCATCAACGTCATACAATTTACTTAATTCTTCCAATTTTTCAGTCGCTATTCCTTGTGTCAAAGTTAGTTCTAAAGGATCAGCTGATGATAATTGGTACACTATTTCAGTTAAATTTTCAATGACATCAATCATAGATACCTCTTCACCATCTGCAGGAAATTTCATGGAATCATATATGTTAAACTTAATAATTTCACCATCAAATTCCATGGTTAACACTCCATCGTGGACATCAATTTTTGTTTTTGAAGTTTTTAGGAATGGTCTCCCTAACAATATAGGTGATGGATTAGTCAAGCCATTATCTTGCATATCTAACACATAGAAATCCGCAGGAAAAACTAATTCATTAACCTGAACTAAGACATCTTCAATAACCCCTTCAGGATATGTGTTAGATCTATCAGCCAATTGGATAATAACACGAGTTTCCTTTAAAGGACCTAGACTTAGGGTGTTAAAGATAGATAAAGGCATGACATTTATTGAAGCACCTAAGTCGAGCATGCATTTTTCGTACCTCGTGTTTCCAATTTTGCAAGGTATAGTGAAAATACCTGGATCTTTGCACTTTGGTGGAAGCTTTCTTTGCAACATTGCTGATACATTTTCTCCCACACTTACCTTTTCATTCTCATTAAATTTCCTTTTATTTGTACACAAGTTCTTGAGGAATTTCGCATACCTGGGTACTTTTTTGATCGCATCAATGAGAGGAAGGTTGACTTCTACCTTCTTGAATATGTCAAATATCTCCTTATCATGATTTTCCTTCTTGTTTTTGGCCAACCTGCTAGGAAAAGGAGCAGGAATTTTTATAGGAGAATGTGACTTAGTCTTCACCGTTTGTGTTGAATCTTCCTTAATTTCTTCTTCAACCTTTGTTTCATCTGTGTCCTTGTTTGTGTTTTCTTCTTCATCCATTTTTCTTGGATCAGATAGTTGTTTTCCACTGCGAGTTGTGATAGCACTAGCATTTTCCTTGGGATTTCGTTCAGTCTGGCTAGGAAATTTTGAAGAACCTTGTGCTTGCATTTTTCCAAGGGAATCTGCTAGTTGACTCACTTGATTTTCCAAATTCTTAATACCGTTTCTGGTCTCTTGTTGGAATTGTAAGGTATTGGTAGCTAAAGATTTTACCAAATCTTCCAAGGGCATACCACTCGATTGTTGTGAAACTTGTGGTGGAGGCATCGGTTGAAATGGTGGTCTTTGCTGATTTGGTGGAATTTGGAAAAATCCGGGAGGTGGATTTGCTCCTTGCTGATTTTGATACATCTGTGGTCGGAAATATGAGTTACCACTTTGTTGAGTGTTTCCATACCTTAGATTTGGGTGATCCTTCCATCCAGGATTATATGTTGGAGCAAATGGATCATTCCTTTTTGGAAATGGTTGTCCTCCAATGGCGTTTACTTGTTGTTCTTCCTGCAAAGTAGGACACATATCAGTTGGATGACCTGTAAAAGAACAAATTCCACATACCTTGGCAGGAATCTTTTCTCCTACAACTCTTTCCACAAGAGCTGTCAAATTTGATACTTGCGTTTTTAATTCAGCAATATTGGTTTCTTTCACCTATTGAGACATAGAAGTATTACCCCTATTACAATATTGTGAGTTAAATGCCATATTCGCAATTAACCTTTTTGCTTCGATGGGTGTTTTATCAACTAAAGTACCACCACTAGCAGCATCTATCATATTGCGATCCATAGGAGATAAACCTTCGTAAAAATATTGTATTAATAATTGTTCACTAATTTGATGATTAGGACAACTACCACACAATTTCTTGAAACGTTCCCAATATTCGTGTAAAGATTCTCCTCCATCTTGCCTAATACCACATATTTCCTTTCTTATATTAGTTGCTCTTGATGAAGGAAAATATTTTTCAAGGAAAACCTTTTGCATATCAGTCCAAGTGTTTACTGAGCCCGCTGGTAGATCATATAACCATTCCTTAGCAGCATCAGCCAAAGCAAAAGGAAAAGCTTTGAGTTTAAGTTTTTCTACACTTACTCCATTCGGTTTCATACCAGAACAAGCTATATGGAATTCCTTGAGAAATTTATTTGGGTCGGTGAAACAGCTTGAACCCATGGAATTATTGTCTTTAAAACCTGTAAAAACAGGTAAGGCTCGTATTAATCCAGGTTTGATTTCACAAGTATCATTATCAGCAGGATAATTAATGCATAAAAGATTAGGGTTGAAGATAGGAGCAGCTAGCTCCTTGAGAGTTCGCTCTGCCATCGGTGGATTAATGTAGTAAGGTGTACTACACAAATCCTCTATGTCGTCTTCTTCCACGTTTGTGGAACTTTCTTCAAAAGGTGATGGAATCTGATTAGCTTGTTCCAACTTCCTTCTTGTCCTAGTTGCAATTGGAGAAGATGAGTTTGGATCTATGGCTGGAATAATTTGTCCTTGATGCTCGATCGCAAATGATCTCAATTGTGAATGCCTGAAGATGGCACACAATCAAAGATTAGATGAGGTCACGTGAAGAATTTATCAAAAACTAAAATAAGAAACCACAACAAAAACAAAACTAGAGATTATAATTGCCAATTCCCCGGCAACGGCGCCAAAAATTTGGGTGCACTGTCGTATGTACAAAAAATTTAACAAATAAATCCTAATCCCCAAATACGTAGTATATGGCAAGAAGGAGTCGAACCCACAAGGAATGACGTTTTAATCACTAATTTTGCTATTGATGTTATAAACCCATTGGTACAATTTCATTGATTCCTAACTAAATTCAATTATACTAAAGCTTTAACCACGACTTTACAATTAGGGGAGGATTGAATTGATGATGGAATTAAAAAGTCATACATTCACATAAAAGAATGATTCTAAATAGTTTAATGTTGACTTAAGAAATTCAGAATAATAATTTCTATACTTCCTCTCGACCTTAATAAATTGAATATGCTCTCAATTTATTTTTGCATCCAATTAATAACCTAGGTTACGAACACTAGATTCAATTAATAGTAGCATTATGAACGGGAAGTAGCCAACTACAATCATAATCACAAAAGCTCGGATCATGCAATTGTACGAATTAATGGTCTTTTTGCTACTACAGACAAATTAATTAACAATTACGGATTAATTTCATTGTCTTAGCAAAGATTAAATTCTAAACCAAATAGGTGATCAATCTAATCAGTTCAAGAATCTTAATATATGATATGGAATCATTCAATTCAGACCATTAATTCAATTAAACATCATGTAGAATCAAACATTGAAATTATGAAATGATAATTAAGTTTCCATCTTCAATTCATCCTACCCTGTTCTACTTACTCAAATTTCTGCATATTCACAATTCATACATTTATACAGAAATATTAAAAATTAATGACAATAACACATTCACAAATTCTATTATTTCAACAATTAGATAACAACGAAAGGATCACAAGTAAAATTGCATAAAAATCACTTAAATTCTGCAAAATAGAAATACAGAAATTAACAAAGGAATAGAGAAACTTATCAATTGAAGTGCAGAATGTCAAATCATCAATAGAATTCAAGAAGATCAAAGATTGGAATTGTGCATTACATGTATATTCTAAAGGAATAAAGGGAGAAAAATACATTCGATCCCCTCTTTCGATATCCCGAACTCTGTTTTATATCCCATTTTTATCAGAAACAAGTTGCGTGGCAGTTATACATTTTTAACTGAAAACACGGTCCGTGTTTATGAAACACGGGACCCCTGTGTTTTCTTCCAACCGTTCTGCTGACAAAGTTTTACCGACCGCCATTCGGGACTAATAACACGGTCCGTGTTATGGAAACACGGGACCCCCGTGTTTTCTTCTCTTGCACTCAATTCCTTTGAAAGTTTGAGCTTCACTTCTCTTGATATATTTGTTCCTTTTCCAACTTTGCTCTCCTTGATTCGGCATTTCTTGATGTGTTTTCTACTTGATTTCTTCTTCTCATTGATTTCTCCTTGAATTTCTTCAATTCTTTTCTTTCCTGTAAAACTTATTCAAAGGAGGAAAACTCGACGAAAAGATTAAATCTAGTAGAAATTATGAGGGATAAATGATATTTTTAAATATGAAAATAATCAATAAATCTCATCTATCAGACACTGGGTGGTAGGGTGGTTTGGAATTTTTTTAGAGTTTTATGAATAATAAAAATTAGTGATAATGATAATAAAATGATTTTTATTAATTTAGAAATTATTATAATTCATTTATAATTTACCTAAGGTTCGTAAATAAATTTAGTCTCTACTAATTATGTACCTATGTCATTTTTCCTCTTTTATTACCATACTTATTATTATTATTATTATTATTATTATATTAGAAATGGTATATATAATTAAATCTTATCCAATAATTCCTTATTTTATTTTTAAATTTAAAAAATAATTTTGGGGTATTATAGTGGTAATATGGGTCAATTAGGGTTTGAATGTGATGATAAATATTCAATAATGATAGATTAAGAAAGATGATGGTCTAATATTTAGGGTTTTAGGGTGATATGGCTCATAGGTTAGGGTTAGGGTTAGGGTTTAAGATTAGGGTTTTGGATGTGGAATGAAAATAATGATGATGATTTGACAAAGATATTTTGAGTATGATATGGAGATGATGAACTTATGGTAATAATAGAATTATTATATAGGGTTTGGATATGGAATTGGTATAATTAAGTATGAAGAGTAGGTTGAAGATAAAATTGAATATGATGAATTTTATGTTGAAAGTGGTGGCTAGGGTTGATGATTGACATAGGTTATGGATGGTTTTAGGGAAATTACTTAACATATAATTCACACAAACAAATATATTAAGGGTTTTAGTAATAATTACTCACATAGAATTGATTATAATTGATAATAACTTACACAGAATTCAAATAAGGAATAACTTGTATTTTCATTCAATTTGGTTATCATATGGATGTGTAACCCTAAGGATTTTATAGCCTATTTGCACCTCCTCCATATTACAAGATAATTCTAATTTATTAGGAATAAAAATCTGATATAATCGCCCTCATACAATGTCTTGTTCCGTACTCTCAGCTCTTTTATAAGATAAACCCTATAAGATAAAATAAGATAGAATCCCCTTAAAAAGTTACTTTATGCTCCAGCCAATCATAATGCAAATAAAAAAAAAATAAGAACACACTAAATAAAGCTAAAAACATGCCATTAAATCTAAAAAATCATTCTCTTGCATCCCATGCATGCCATGCACCTGCCTCTCTTATTAGTGACTCGTTTTGCAAGTTTCGTCTATAACTAGCAATGTAGTCATCCATTTATCTTCAAATTCATAGGGTTTTCTCTCTAAGTAAATGAAAATAGGTTCTATAATAAATTCTAAGTCTTGATCAATTACTCATGTATCCCTATCCTCAATATCTGGATCACCACCTAAAATATCACCTAAAACATGCATCATCTTATACCTAATCTCTTCCTCCACATGTTATCTTTCAATTCCACCATGAAATTCCCCATGTATCATAATAGTTCATGAATTGAAACCAAAAAATGTGGGATATAACCCTATCTATTTTATCACAATCAAAATTAACACATCTCCTATAAGGGAAACACTTCAATCCTTCCAATATTAAGTTATCTTTTTTCAATTCTATAAATATTTAAAGCCCATCCCAAAACTCATTGGATTTTTAATTTTACAACCTTATCCAACTCTTATCAATTTACAATATATATCAATGAAAACAATTAAAATATGGATCAATTTTATAAAACTATTTCATTAGCCTAGTGGTGCAAGTGCATCCAAAGATGATCCTCAATGTATTAATTTGGCATACTTATTTTTGGAACCAATCACATTGTTTGGCTTTGATGATAATTCTTTGAATAACTTGAATGATATTATTTTAATTCATTCTTGTAAGTATTTAACATATTATTAGGAATATGGTCAAATCATAGGAGAAGTTAAGATACCTAAGATTTCCATATGTTATAAGCTATTGCAAAGGAAGCTATATTGTGCATGAAAGTCAAAGTCAAGTAGACCTAGACAACCTTTCAAAATCATCACCATTGTCTTGATTAGGATTCTTGTAAATTGTTTTCATGTAATCTTAAATTATGTTTTTTATAATAGTCTTGTTGACCCATGAATTATATACGAAATAAATACATTGTAATACTAGTTGTGTGCTAGTTAGTCATTTTTGTGTCATGTGGCTAAACTATTGTGCTAGTTATTAATGTCCTGAACCCCTATATAAGGTATGGATGTCAACACACTTGTAGCATGATCTTGGATAATTTTGATATTGAAATATAAATCAAGTAAATACTTAGTTTATTCTCTTCTTATGATTGAATACCCATTCTAAGATTATTTGGAATAATCTTAGATTGGTGATATTAAAATTGATTTCTTTGAATCTTTTTGAGTTCTTTGATTTCTTAATTGAGTTTTTGTTGATTTCTTACTTGAATATTTGTGTTCTCCTTTAAATTCCAAGCCAAAACGATCCAAAACTTCAACTCTTTCACACTAATTTTTATCCTCTTTGAAGATTTGCGTCACTTAGCAACCAAGACATAATCGTATAATAAATAATTTGTAAAATTATTTAAGGCCAACAAGATCTTATTATTTTTTATAACTTAGCAAGATGAAACATGGATCAACATACTAGCTATATTATGGACCTTAAATGCATAAAAGTAGAATGATAAATATTGAAATAGAGATACTACAACCTTAAATGCCTCACTAAAATCAAACCCTAGTTCCACTATAGATGCGATTGATCACCCATTGAGTCCGAACTTCTTTTAGAAGCATATGTTCTCTCATATCTTCCGTAGACTCACAAGTGTGATATAGGTAATCATGATATATACTCAGCGGTATCATGTGCTAAGACCTCCACTTGTCATCAATCACTATCAACTCCCTTACAATGTGATTATATTCTCTCATAAAATATCCACCCACAATAAATCTAGGGTGTAGAAAATTACTATAGCCAAATTCATCTATATATCTATTCCTCTCTCATAATTATAGTTGAATATATGGTAAGGTTTATAAAATATAATACGACCTAAAATTATATGGTCCCACATACAAACCCCTCTCTACCATGTGGCCCAACCCATCACATATCCATCACACATAGTACCTAATATTTATTTTGAGAGACATAAAAAAGTAGGTTGTAAAGCACGAGTAAAGTAAGAGAGGCATATTATTGCCTAAAAAATGAGTAACTATCTAATTATTTAATCATAAATTTTCAAATTCCAATAATATTTTACTAATTATCATTTTCATTATTTTATTATTCCACTTTTTTAATGGTATTTTATCTAAGGTTAACAATAATTCATTATCTAATAATTTTATATTCTTATTGTTTTAAATTTTAATGGTTAATTATTTATGGTCAACAATATCTTATTATTTTAAAGTTTTATTATCTTTTTATTCCACTTAATTATTTAATTATAAATTTTCAAAGTCCAATAATATTTCATTAATTCTCATTTTCATCATCTTATTATTACACTTTATTAATAATACTTTATCCAAGGTGAAAAATTATTTATTATATTATAATTTTATATTCTTATTGTTTTAAATTTTAATAATAAATTATTTATGGCCAAAAATATCTTATTATTTAAACTTTTATTAACTTATTGTTCCACTTAATTATTTAATCATAAATTTTTAATATTTAACAATATTTTATTAATTTACATTTTTATTATCTTGTTATTACACTCTAGTAATAATACTTTATCTAAAGTTAAAAATAATTTATTGTATAATAATGCTATATTCTTATTATTTGAAATTTTAATAATCAATTATTTATGGCTAATAATATCTTATTATTTTAAAATTTTATTATCTTATTATTTTACTTAGTTATTTAATCATAAATTTTTAAATTCCAATAATATTTTACTAATTCTCTTCTCATTATCTTATTATTCCACTCTATTAATAATACATTATCTTAGATAAAAATAATTTATTACCTAATAATCTTATATTCTTATTATTTTATATTTTAATAATAAATTATTTAAGGCCAAAAATATCTTATTATTTTAAAGTTTTATTATCTTATTATTCCACTTGATTATTTAATCAACAATTTTATAATATTTAAAAATATTTTATTAATTCAATAATTTAATATTATTTTATTATTTTATATTTTTATTATCTTATTATTCCACTCTATTGATATATTTTATCTAATTTTTAAAATAATTTTAAGAATTTTATATTCTTAATATTTTTAATTTTAATATTCAATAATTTATGCCCAAAAATACCGTATTATTTTAAAGCTTTATTATCTTATTATTCTACTTAATTATTTAATCATAAATTTTTAAAGTTCAATAATATTTTTAATTCTCATTTTTATTATCTTATTATTCCACTCTTTTAATAGTACTTTATCTAAGGTTAAATATTATCTATTTTCTAATAATTATATTCTTATTTTTTAAAATTTAATAATAAATTATTTATAGCTAATATTATCTTATTATTTTAAATTTTTTATTATCTTATTAGTCCACTCTTTTAGTAATACTTTATCTAATTCAAATAATAATTTATCAATCATAATATATGCATCTAAATTATCACCGCAAATATCAATCATAATGTGTATCCATATTTCAATATGTATGTATGTATGTATGTCTATCCCTAATGTGAGTGGGATAATAGAATTCTCTAATTGATGATATTATGGCTCGGTTGGGTTGATATTAATTAGAAGTAGCTTCGACAATGAAGGATAGATGATAAGAAAATTCGAATTGGGTGAGTTAAAGATGAATATGTTTCGAACTAAAGTGATGATGACTCATTGATGATACTTAACTTATGGTGATGATTCAAATGAGTTTTGATAAATAAGATATGTATTCAACAATGGTGTGTTGATGATGATGAGCTTTGAATGTTAGGGTTTGGATGGAGGATGATGTTGTGGTTTAGGGTGTAGCTTGATTTTTTAGGTCAGGGTTATATTTGGTTTAAATGTAAAGGTATAGGGTTTCAAATGTTGGTTTAGGGTTTCGAATGTGGAAACCAAATTAGGACCACAATTAGATTCGAATTAGAGTGATGTTTGGATGATAATTATGGTTGGAAAAATGGTTTATGGAGAGAAGAAAAGATATGAATTAATCTTCACACAGACAAAAAGATTAAGATTTTTAAGATTAATCTTTCATAAAAATGTGATTAACTTAAATTTAACTCACATAGAATTCAACTTGCATTCAACTTCAATATTGATCTTCAACTTCAATATCCCTAATCGTGCCTTTTGTGGCTATATATAGCCATTCTACTACTTAGCTAAAAGGTATAATTCAAAAGATTTTAGGCTAAAAGATATTATACTAACTTTATGCTCTATCTAATATCCAACCGTATTACTTAATTAATTAATTATCTAAATTAATAGTAGTGCTAGACCAATGCCGAAAACAAACTCCCCCATGTAGTTGGTCATCATTCCATGCATGCCATGCACATGCACGTAAATACTTAGTTGCTTGTTTGGGATATTTTTAGCAACATAACCATCCGTTGGTCTTAAATTTGTGGGAGATACTTTTCAAATGAAGAATAATTGGTTTCATAATTATGAAAGCCAATTTTTGAGTGTTTGCACCTGCATCAATCCCAATCACATATCACAACAAATACATCAACATAAAAAAACAACCAACAATATGTTAATACATACATACATACATACATACATACATACATACATATATATATATATATATATATAGGTTTTTAAGTTGTTATTATTATAGAAATAAAGTGTTTTATATTTTAAGCATATATTAGTGTTGCACCCATGTGATGCATGGATTTTACTTTTTTTTTCTAAATTTTATAAATTAAATCAAATATAAAGATGCATATAATAGATAACAATAATGATAAACATAATGCTAATGATAAATTAATAAATTTATTTATACAATAGGATAATTATAGAATGTATAATACTAAATATTATACATTAAAATCAATTTTTTAAATTATATGTTATTATTTCTTAAAAATATATACCCCTCTATATGGGAAAAAAATTATTTATTTTTTTTAGGTAAAATGTAAATTTATTAAGAATGAGAAGATAGGCATATACAACCAGGTCTCAAAAACAAAACAAGAGATAACTTAGAGGAAAAAAAAGCTAAATAAGGTAGAAAACTCTTAGTTTAGATTATCTATACATTCCATCAAATAGGTAAAGGATCTACAATGTTGGAATCTGTTCATCCTTCCTACCATCCTTTTAGAAAATTATTCTATTTCTTTCCTTCCAAATATGATAAATGGTGGCAACAAATAAGGCACGAATAAACTATTTTCTTACTTTTGGACTCCTGCCACCTATAGTTGCCTAATGAATAATGCCTTGCCAATAAATAATATGTTTGTGACATCCTAGCTTGAGTAAAAGGGGCAGCCAAACATATCTAGCAAATGTGCAGTCAAAGAATAGATGAGACTGACTTTCAGCTACATCATTGTAAAGCACAAAAGTGAATTCGATTTGCATGCCAAAGGCTTGAAGTTTATCTCGAGTTTGGAGATGACCTAAGACAGCAAGCCATAAGATATAGGAATGTCTTTTGGGGAAATATATACACCACACAAAGGAGAACCAAGGAACTTTGTGAAATGCCCCAAAAATATTTATTTTAGGAAATATAAGTAAATATGGATTTATTAGGAGATTAATTAATTAATTTATTTTATTTGGAATAAGATGGATTTATTTAGGATAAATTAATAATAATTTATAAATATTTTTATAAAGGAAAAATTGGGCTTTTTGCTAATTAGAAAAGGATTTAATAGAAATATTTTTTAAAAAACCTTTAATTAGTCTAATAAGGAATTTTAATATTATTTTAATTAAATATTTTATTCTAATTACCCAAAATATTCTAATTAATTTATTTAACCTCAAACCACTTAAATTTTCCTTTTTCCTTTTCATTTTTCTTTCCTCCTTTTTCTTTCTTTTCTTCCTTTCCCTTTTTCTTTTCTCTCGCTGGATTGGGCCTGGACGCGGCCCAAATCCTTTTTCCTTCCTTCCCCGTGGCCTAGCACCGCTCCTTCTTTTCTTCCTTCTTCAAATGCAGCGTTTTATTCTCTATTTTCGTGGAATGTCGAGTTCCATTAAAGGTTATAACTGTAGCCGACCGGCCCAATTTCCTCCCCCCTTTTTTTCTTTTCTTTCTTTTTCGCTCGACCGCCCAGCCCACCTTCTTGTTCTTTCTCCTTCCTCCGGAGTCACCCACCTGTAGCTTCGAGGGCCAAATATGGCGCCGCTGGCCACACGTGTCTTGACCAGCCTTTCTCCAGCTCATTCTCTTCCCCTCGATGCACACTCCAGCATGAACTGCCCCACTCCCCTTTTCTCCCACACGATCTCCCCATTTTCTCTTGCGAAGGTCGGGCACGATTTGAAATCGTGCTGACCAATCAATGCTACAATTACCCCATTATCTCATTGTCTTTGACCTCCTGCCAACCACCAGAACTCGAGCCTACCCTCTAATGCTATAAATACCCCTCGCATGGTCTGATTTCGAGATTTTTTCCCCGAAACGCTAAGTGCAAGCTTGTGCACTACCGCAACTTTAGACATACTATTCTCTACCATTGGCCAACCTCGTCACCGCCTCTATCTCCCAAACTCTTCCCTGCAGCGCACTCTGGCTAACTAAACCATCCATCCCCTTCGATTTTCCTCACACGAGACACCATAGCCGTGCTAATTCCCCTGCCCATCTCGAAAAATATTTTACCCCACAACATTTAAACCACCATCCACCACCACATCCACCGCTTCTACTGCCCTCTGCACCACCTAAAAACTTCTACTAATTCTCATCCATCGAACCATAATCTTCTTTTCCTTTTCTCCTTCTCCTCCCCTCTTTTTCTTCATTTTCTTCCCTTTTAGACTTCTTTTCCGGCCACCGCCATGCACCACCGCTGGTGCCATCCCTGCCGACTCAAGGTGAAACCTTAGATCTTCTCAGCCCTTCTTTTCTATTCATTGTAATTTGTTCTATTTTTATTCCACTTTTTAGTATTTATTTGAATATAATAATAATAATAATTATTATTATTGTTATTAGTTGTAACATTATTGATAAATTTTATTGGTAGGGGGAAGATTATTCTTGAGTTAATTAGATTGTTAGTTTCAAATTTTAGGAATTTATTTGAATTATTATAAGTTATTATAATTAGTAATACTATTATTAATACTATTATTATTAGTATAATTATTTTATTATAAATGTTAATTATTTTAGGGGGCGAGACCTTAAATTTTAATTAGGTCTTGTACCCTTGTATTTTTATTACTATTATTAATATTTATACTATTATTACTATTAATATTATCATTATATTTATTAACTTTTATATTATAAGTGTATATATATAATTAATATTATTATTACTATTATTGAATAGTATTTTTATTCTTTTGGGAAGGTTCGAAAGCCACCTTGTAATTTTTAAGATTATATTATTATTATTATTATTATTATTATTATTATTATTCTACTAATAATAGTATTATTACTAATATTTTATTAATAATAATAATAATAATAATATTATTATTATTATTAATGATATTATTGGTAATATTTTCTTAGCCTTAACACTTGGTACCGGAATGGTAGGAGTGAACCGGTCTAGTACTAAGTGTGGAGGTAACATCCCCAGAATTTACAATTTTAATTTATAAGTATCGTTAAAAAAATATGTGTAAATTTTGGGGGTGTTACACTCTGTCATGGCAGGGTCTAATTATATCATAAGCTATTGAAATAGAAAATTTTCCATGCTAAATAATATGTGACAAGTTGGGTTGTTGGAGAGTGACATGAGCAATATCCTTGAGTCCTAGTAATTTCTTGAGGATTCATGATGCAGAAGGTTTCACCCTAAAATCCAAAATATCCATCCCTTTGAGATAGTATACATGAATCCACTTTACCAACATTAGGTCTTTCTTTGCAGCTAGATGCCAACTTAATTTATACATTGTAGCCCTATTCCACCATAGAAGGTTGATAAGGACTAAGCCGCCTTCTTTTTTTAGGCAGGCACACTGCTTCTTAGGATATAAGATCATGCTTTTGGGCATCAGAAATCCCTGACCATAGGAAGCAACGATAAAGAGCATTTATTTATGTGAGAATATGTATTGGTAGAGGGAATACCATACTCCAATAAGTTTGCATGCTAAATAAGATAGACTGAATTAGTTGTAGTCTTCCTGCATAGCTGAGTAAGGTAATCTGCCAAGATCTCAATCTGGAAGTGAATTTGTCAATGAGTGTATGGTAATACTGCTTAGTAATGTACCTACCATAAAGGGTTACTCCTAGATATTTGAAAGGAAAAACCACTTCAAGTATGTGAAAAGAATCAAAGATCTCATCCTTTAGTTGCTAAGTACACCCTCCTCCATAATACACATTACTTTTTGCTGCATTCATGCTCATACCAGATATGTGGGAAAAATGGATAAAAATGTTGATAACTGTTAAGATTGAATCATGCTTACCACTTCAAAATAAAAGGAGGTCATCCGCAAATATAAGATTAATGATCTTTAGCTTTTTACATCTAGGGTGAGGAGAAAAGGAAGGATTGGACCATAAGGTTTGGAAAGAACGATTGAGTTATTCCATTACTAGGATAAAAAGATAGGGAGAGAGAGGGTCTTTTTGTCTCAAACCTCTTTTGGCTTGGAAAGGAGGATGTAAGACACCATTAAATTTAATAGAGTAGCTTACAGTGGATACACAAGCCATTAGGATCCTAACAAAATGGGGTGGGAAATGTAGGGCAAACAGAATCTTTTCAAGGAAATCCCATTTAATAAAGTTATAGGCTTTCTTCATATCTAATTTTTCCATGATTCTAGGTGATAAATATTGTTGATTATAGCCCTTGATGATTTTGTAGCAAGGAAAAGATTATCTGTAATAGACCTACCTTTGATAAAAGCTTATTGGGCTTCTCCAATCAATGATGGCCTAATAGATTGGAGTCTGAGGGTAATAATAGTAGCTATAATTTTGTAGATGGTATTGGAGTAAGCAATAGGACGATAATCACCTGGTGAAGAAGCATTTGTAATTTTTGGGAATCAGGTTAAGAGTACTAACATTCAAACCTCTAGGTATAATACCTTTGGTAAATAAGGATGAGATTGCCATATATTGATCTATACCAATAATATCCCAGGTGACCTTGAAAAAGTGTGAATTATAACCATCAGGGCATGGGGCTTTTCCATTTGCTAAGGAGAATACTGCATTCTTCACTTCCTCATAAGTAATTGGCGCTAGTAGTGAATGTTGCTGTGTGACTGTTACTTTTGCTCCTCTATAGATAATATCAGCATCAAGAGGGTAAGATTCTGATGAAGCTGAGCCCAGGAGGTGGTGGTAGAAGTCTTAGAAGATTGAAAATACTTCTTTCTGGTTAGAGTGTGTAGCACCTTTAGAGTCAATTAAGGAATGAATCTGGTTCTTCATTTTCCTCCCCTTCACAATGGTATGAAAAAATTTAGTCTCCCAAAGTTAGCCATTGAATTCATGCTTTTTGCTTATAGAACATTTCGTCACACTTGGCCAAGTGTTTGAATTTATAGAGTAAATGTTGTTCTTGATGGTGAAGATTATGGTTTGATAAGTTCTGATTCAATTGAAGTTGAACTATCTCTAAATCCTACTTGGCTTTTTGCACTCTTTTACTAATGCCACCAAATATACTCTTATTAAATTGCCTCAGGGGGTGCTTCAATTGTTTAAGCTTGATCACAATATCTAGAATATTATTAGAAGAGTATGTTGTGTGCCAGTGAGAACTTACAAGAGGTAGGAAGTCCTTGTCTATTGTCCACATATCAGAGAAGTAGAAGGAAGAGGTGCCTTGATGAGTATTCTAATTAATGGAAATTGTCATAGCACAATGGTCAGAAATGAAGGGGGTAAGGAAATGAGCATAGGAACCCTCAAAACAGGTGACCCAATTAGGGTTACACATGACCCTATCAAGTTTACACCAAAGTCTATCATCTCCCAACTATTTGTTAGACCAGGTAAAAAATGCCCTTGTAAGATCTCCTTGACTTTTTTCACTTCTATTTAACACCACTTTAAATCTCCACACAGTAACCAAGGATAATTATTAGGGTGATGGAGTTGTAACCAATTCCATAACTCCCTTCTTGATTCTCCAGCATTTGAAGCATAAACTATGGTAAGATAAAACTGGAATTCACCCACAGAGTTCATAATTTTGTAGTAGATAACTTGATCATGGGTGTCTATAGGTAGGACATTCCAAGCTTGTGGATCCCAACCCGACCGCACACGGCCATTATAATGAGAAGCATAATTATTAATCCAACTCCAATGTGCCATAAGTCCTTTGCTAACTTTACTAACATTGAGTTCTTTAAACTTAGTGTCAATAAATCCTATTAGGGTTAATTTATTTCCTTTACACCAGTCTCTCAGTGCCTTTTGTTTTTAGGGGTCATTTAGACCCCTTATATTCTAGCATCCCACTATTATGAGAGATGAATATTAAAATTAGGTAAAGGGTGCATCATTCCTGCTACTATTTGACCAGTCACCAGTCTTTATTGAATATCATCCTTAGCTTCAACTAGTAAGGGATTGAAAGGATCAGTGGCTGGAGGAACTGTTACTGTAGGTGGCATGATCACAACTAGGGGTGTGCATTGTCTGATATCCGTATCTGACCGGATATTTTTTTGAATATCCGATCCTACCGGATATTCAATATCCCATATCCGAATACACCAGATATTTGAAATATCGGGTATCCAAAATATCGGATCGGATATCCGATCGGATATTAGATATATCGGATTATTGAAAAGAAATATCCGATAATTAAATTTACATATATAATCTATAACTTAAATTTTTTTTAGCATAAACACTTGTTTAATTATTCAGCTTGCATACAAAAAGATAAAATACATGATTAATCATATCCAAAAAAAATTAGCGATCAAGATTTGTGAACAATGGCACTCTAGAACTGTGGAAGGACCTAAGTTAAGAGGTTCGAAAAATTTAGGAGTTTTTTTTTTCTGGTTTGGGTGCTTGCGTGTGTGTAGGTCATGACCTATTTGACTATTTGTAGAGTGTGGATGTTTATTTTAGACTTTATTTTAGTAAATTATATTTGGAATCATGTACTATAGTAAAAAAATGACCCAAACTTGAAGATTGAAAGAAAAAAATCAGATTATAAATTAAATTATGCCTAAATATAACTCACTTATTCTTAAAACCGAATATTTTTTACGGATCAGATTATCTACTAAAAATCGGATCGGATATCCTCTCCGGTCAAACTTATATTTAACCGGATCGGATATCCACTCCGCTTTTCAAAAAACGGATTGGATATCCAAAATTTTGGATCGGTTTTTTCGGATACCGGATCGGTTTTTCGGATCCCCATTTTTCTGCACAGCCCTAATCACAACACTTATTGATCTGGTTATAATGGGAGAACCTAATAAAGTATTACCTGTTTTTGCATGCTGCTGTGTTGGCTCAGATATGATGGTAGATGTAGGATATTCATCTTGGTTGTTTTTAGTAGGGGTTGAAGGCAAATGACCAGATGTTGTATGACTAATGATAGGAGGTTGTTCTTCTAATTTTGTAGTTCTCCTATCATTAACCACAACCCACTTCTTCTTTGGGCCATTATTCTTTGAGTATCTAGGACATTGATCAGCTAGGTGGCCTGGTTGGTGACATAGGGAGTTGAATTTTGGTTTCCATTCATATTCAACTCTCTTTTTAATTAAAGAATCATCTAGTTTCTTGATATGCACATATTCAATCAAAGGTCGATGATTGTCAACCTCAATCAAGACTCTTGCATAGGATATTCTGCCCTTCATGGTAGTAACAGAGTCCATCCCAATTAGTCTACCAACACAAGTACTTATTCTACTAATACTTTCATTTGACTAGAATGGGAGAGGAAACCTAGGCAGTTTAACCCAAAGGGGAAGAAATTGAAATTATGCATTATTGAATGCAAAATCTGGGTGCCATTTTTTGATAAGTAAGGGTCAGTTCATATAAGTCCATGCACCTGCATCAAAGATAGCATTGCAATCCTCTTCAGAAACAAAGGTAAACAGAGAGTAGCCTTTATACGAATGAAGGTAGGATGATGAACACAAACCATACCCACTAGGGTATGCTTCCAATACACATATTTAGTATCCACATCTTGTTGTCTCAATTCAGCGATTAATACTCCTTCATGCACATTAGGGGGTTGATAGGTTAGAGTATGTAACTGATTAGGATTTCGATTGGTGCATACAATCTCACTCCATAAAACACCAGAAGTTTTGGATTCGTGTATATCTTTAGACAAATCTTTAGAAATATTATGCCTGAGGGTACAGGCTAATTGTTTAGAATTCTCCAAAATCATATCACTAGGGTTTCACACTAAAGATGGTGATTGGGGTGAAGATTGAGGCCGCCTATCCTCAATAGAACTCTATATCTTAGGTAAGGCAGATGATTCAGAGATCATATCTGGTGAGACATGTACCAGAGACAAAGACTATGCTGGTTGTTGAGGACTCTTCTTCTTCTTCGCCATAACCACGCGTGTAGGCATAAGAAAGTTATTTATTAATAACAATATTTTTATAATTAAACTTATACCCTTCATTAAAAATAACAAACATTTTAGTGCATAGACAATAGGGGAGAAGTAAGGGTAAAATTTAATTTTTGACTTTTATAAAATGATTTTTTTTATATAAAAATTTAATGATAGAAATATTTCCTTTTTGATACTAGTGGAGAAATATTTAGTTGGTCATTATTATTTGGTTGATAATAAATATTTATGAAATAGAGTAACATCACAAAAAATGTTTTAATTCTAAATTAATTAAATATAATTAATTAATAACTATTGAGAATAGCTATCAAAAAATTTAAAACATCAGTTAATATTTACGGCAATAATAGTTTCATAGAAATGATAGAAAATGATACATTGAATTTATGTTTGGACTTTGATTACTACTCAATTTAGGTTAGAAGGTTCTAGTAAAAAAATAGGGGGGACAAGTTGAGAAGCTAAAGAGTTTTAAGAGTTGATCTATTTTACATGTATGGAGTCTAATTTGTTCCATTATCATGAATGAGAATTGATTCCATAGTCATAATTTTTTTTAATTACTTAATTTTTTAAAAAAGTACAATATAGTAAAAGTATCTGTTAAACTATTTAATTTCTTAACTATTTAATGATTCATAATATTCCTATTTGATTAGCTTATATGAGAATGAAATTATAATTATTGTCTGTAATTTGTATGAAAATAATATAGCTTATAGGTAATAAATGATTTCACTATATTTATATGGGTGAAAAATTAAATGTAGATTTATACATTAACAGACGTTTTTTTGGCAAAAAATCTAATATTATATATTAGATTGATTAACCCTTAAGTATGATCCATATTAAATAAGATATAAAGACTTTGGCTACAAAGATTATTAAATATGTGTCTCAAGTTAGTATATTAATCTAATTATCTATTTTACTATTTCTTAATGTTAGAAAAAGTTGTATGATGTATATGGGTACACACACACACACACACACACACACAATAAGGAAAAGAAGAGAAGAATAAAGACGTATTATTTTTGAGTGTGTATTAGTGCGGTAATTATGCCAAGCCTATTAGTAGGGTGTTTATGACCATAATGTCATTCTAATTTTACATAGTGCATTCATTTAGTTTTTTTTAGATAAAATGCTTCTTCCCCTTCTTCTACTTTTCCTCTACAACAAATACCTTCTATTTTTAGATAAAATACTTAGCCCATTGGCAATTTTAATGTCTTTTGATTCATACTAGTTACATTTTGACATGATATACATTGGTAGAGCATGTACGTAAGAGTTTTTTGCTTCAAATTGATCATGAGCATGTATATATGTTTAAATGTTTGTAGTAAATTTTCTTAGTTTGTACTCGATGTCTAATCTTAACACTACGATCCCTAAGTTGAAAGGGGGAAAATATAAGGTTTTAAAGGAGATAATTCTCCCAAATCCTAGATATTTTTGAGGTTATTAAATATCCAAAACTTTAATAACTAAAGAAATCACTGATGAGGAAAAGACTACACAAGAGCGATGCGTGAAAGCTAATTACATAAGATGCATGTACAAGAAGACTAAGATGTTTTCTTCCTTTATAGGCTTATTTGATCATCATCAAGAGTTCAATGAATTTATAGGGGACATCAATGAATAATTCATTCATTTGAACAAGCCCTTAGCTAATACATTAATAATGATGTTTTCATCCATGAAGCTCACTACTATCAAGGGTGTATGTGACAACATCATGAAGATGAGGGATTTGGCATCACAAATAAAGTGTCTAGAGGTTGACATGTCTGATGCTTTCCTAGTTTACTTCATCTTGATTACACTCCAAAAGGAATATATATTATTTAAAGTCATTTGCCACATACAAAGGGAGAAATGGTCAATCAATGAATTAATAACCACGTGTGTGCAAAATGAGGAATGATTTTTGATGGATCATAGGGAGACTTTTGTGATGCTAACCAATGTTAAGGAAAAGAAGAAGAAAACATGCCAAAAGTATGAAGGTAAAGTACTAACCAAGGGTGAGATAAAAAAGCAATCAAAGATTTTCTTCTATAAAAAGCATAGGCACATTAAGAAGGATTATGCTAAGTATAAAGCTTGATTTGTTAAGAAAGGTAATGTAATCTCTCTTATGTGTTTTGAATCTCATAAAATAGATAAAAATCATAACACTTTGTGGATTTATTATAGTTCTACAATTCATGTTTATAATTCCTTATAGGTTATAGCAAGGATGGCAATGAACAAAGTATCTATACCGGTAGTAAGATATGTTTAGCTTCTCATGGAATAGGATCGTGTAGGCTAGTTCTCTCTAGTAGTCATGTATTAATGTTATAAAATATCTTTTATGTTCTAATTTTTAGTATGAATTTATATTATTTGGATACTCATTTATTTTCAAAGATAATTCAGTTACTTTGTTTTATGAAACAAATCATGTTGGGTATGGTGCATTGTCTAAAGGTTTTTACTCTATCAATTTAGTGCATGACAACTCAAAGATTGTAATAAATTTGGATATTGGTTTTAAAAAGATGTGGTATGCATGAGGATTTATCAATTCTTTAACACAAAAGATTAGGTCAAATCTCTATTTGGAGGATAAAGAGATTAGTAAATGATGGAGTACTTGGTACTCTAGATTTTACTAACTTTAGTACTTATATAAATTGTATAAAGGCCAAATAAGCAAAAAAAACTCTAATAAAGGTGCCAATAGAAGTTCATAACTACTTGAGATTATACATACTAACATATGTAGTCCTAATATGGAATCACACAGTAAAAAATACTTCAGTTCATTCACTGATAACTACTCATGATATGTGTATCTCTACTTACTTAACAATAAGCATGAATAATTAGATGCTTTTAAAGTATTCAAAACTAAAGTAGAGAAATAATGTGATAAATAAATTGAAATTGTGAAGTTAGGGTACTATTAGAGGTACATTGAGGATGGGCAAGCACATAGTCCATTTGCATAGTTTCTTCAAGAGAATAGGATAGTTACCTCATGTAATATGCCTGGTTCACTAGATCAAAATGGCTTAGCTGATAGAAGAAACCCAACTTTGTTAGATATGGTGTGGAGTATGCTTTGCAATTCTAATATTCCTAAGTCTCTATGGAATGAAGCACTTAAGATGTCAGTATACATTTTAAACCGATTTCTAACTAAAGCGGTGTCTGAGGCACATTTGAGAATGTTAAGGGTTGGAAACCAATTTTCAAATATATGTGAGTTTGGTAATGCCCGTCTAAAGTAAGAATTTATAATCCATAAGAAAGGAAGTTTAGCTAAAGGACCATTAGTGGGTATTTTGTTAGATATGTTGAAATTTCTAAGGGTTATAGGTTCTATTGTCCATCATATAGTACCAGATTTATGGATTCAAGAAATGCTAAATCTATTAAACATAACATAATTAGTGGGAGTGATCAAATCAGGGATCCAGTTCTTGAACCTGCTTATTCAATAGTAAAAGCTTCTACTTCATGTGGTAAAGTAAATTTTATTTCTTGTACACTTCTAGTTCCAATCATGGATGAACAAAAAGTCAATAAGGCTCCAAATAATGCTAACATAAATCTGATAAATTAGGTAGTTTAGGAAATTCCTAAAATTATTGAACAACAAGCTATTGAGCATGCTTCTCTATAGGATGTTAGGATAGCTTTATGAAGATCTACTAGAAAAAATAGGTTAGTTGTATCTAGTCTAACTATGAAATTTGTGCTATTGATGATCCTAAAACCGTTTCACATGCTATTAATAGTTTGAGATCTAATTTATGGAATGATTCCATAAAGGAAGAGATTAATTCCATGAAAGTCATTGAATATTGAGATGTTGTATTGTTACCTGATGGAGTTAAGTCTATTGGTTGTTAGTGGATCTTTAAGATCAAGAGATACTCATCAAGAAACATTGATAGGTACAATGCTAAACTAGTTGATAAGGGATTCACTAAAAGAGAGGAGGATTATAAGGATAATTTCTCTCCTATGCATAATAAGGATTCACTACATATATTTATGGCATTATTAGTTCATTTTGATTTTGAGCTACAATAAATGGATGTAAAAATGGCATTTTTAAATGGCGAGCTTAAGGTGGAGGTGTACATGAAATAAACTAAAGGGTTCTCCTCTCATAAATATAATAATATTATATGCAAGCTTAAGAAAGCCATATATGGATTGAAACAAGCTTCTAAACAATGGCATCTAAAGTTCTATGGTGTCATTTCTTCATTTGGATTTCAAGAGAATTCCATGGATTAGTGTATATACATTAAGGTTTATAGGAGTAAGGTTTTTTTCTTGGTTTTATATGTAGATGACATTCTATATGCACGTAATGATAAAGGAACTCTACAAGCAGTGAAACAATTTATTTCTAATAAATTTGATATGAAGGATACATCTTATGTTATTGGTATTAAGATTCATCAAGATAGATCTTGAGGGATATTAGGACTATCTTAAAGGGCATATATCAATGAGGTGTTAGAAAGATATAGGGTGTAGATTTTACAATAAGTGTGGCTCCCATTGTCAATGGTGACAAAATGCAGTTAAGTTAGTGTCCTAAGAATGTTTTAGAGAGAGACTAGATGAATAACATTGTGTATGCTTATGCAATTGGAAGCCTTATGTATGCTCAGGTTTACACAAGACCCGACACTGTATATATTATTGGGGGTATTTGGATGTTATTAAAGTAATCCAAGAGCTGAACATTGGAAAGGTGAAAAGAAATTTGTGAGGTATCTAAAAGGAACTAATGAATACATGCTCATATATCATCATGTTGAGGATTTGGAGGTTGTAGGCTATTTAGATGCGGACTTTGGTAGTTGTGTAGATTTACACAAATCACTTTTAGATTCATTTTTCCACTAGCCAATAGAGAAATATATTGGAAAAGAAGAAAGCATGATTGTATAGCCACTTCTAAAATGGAAGCATAACTCATCTCATCGTTTGAAGTCATAAAGTATGGTGTGTGGTTGAGAATTTTTATATCGGGTCTTAGAATAATGGATTCTATTTCTAAACCTTTGATTCTTAAGTGTGATAATTAATATGTCGTATTTATCTCAAGAAATAGCAAAAGAGGTAGTTATGCCGAGGGTATAGACATTAAGTACTTAAAGATAAAGGAACGTATTTTAAAAGGAGAAGTGGTATTGGAATATATAAATACTGATTATATGTTAGCTAATCCTTTAACTAAGGACGTACCACCAAGCAAGTTTAAAGATCATGTGTGTAATATGGGTGGTGTACCCTCTATGTGATTTTATTGTTATGGTACATAATGATGCTTTTAAATAAAGCCATGTTTGTTTCTCATTTGGTTTGTATACATACGGTTTATGGAGAAATAACACATTAGGTAAAAGGACCTTGAATAAACATTAGGTTTATTTATAAAGTTAAAGTTGTGGGTGTAATTTGTACATTATAATACATGGAAGATAGCTTTTAAAATGTAAACAACTTGTCTATATGATTTTTGTATCAGTTTCATCATTTAGTTTATACTAACATAAGGAGATCATAATAAGAATCTACTTTATATGGCCCAACTGAGAGAACATATATATATATTGCTTTATAAATTATTATTGTTTTATATATACAGTGATTTATATTTTATATGTATATTAACTCTTAAGTATGATCCATATTAAATTAGGTATAAAGAACTTGGCCATAAATATTATTAAATATGTGTCTCAAGTTAGTCTATTCATCTAATAATCTCTTCTACTATTTTTTAATAGTATAAATAGTTGTATGATGTATATAGGTATATATAATAAGGAAAGGAAGAGAAGAATAAAGATGTATTATTTTTTAATGTGTATTAGTATGGTTTTTGGGCCATGCCCATTAGCAAGTTTTTTATAATCATAATGCCGTTCTAATTTTGCATAGTGTGCTCATGCTTCTTCTCCTTCTTCTACTTTTCCTCTGAAACATATATATTGAAGATTGAAGAGAGAATTGAGATTAATTTTCTGCTTGATATCAAGCATAATTTAAGAAGATTATAGAAGGTATTTTTCCACGATATCACTAAAGACACACACGCCATCAAGTTATGAATTGAGGAATAGAACTGATAGGTCGCATTTTGTTCAGAGTTATTTTCAATTTCTGTGTAAGTAATTCTTTCAATGGCTGGAGGTATGTTTCTAATAATCTTTACCAAGAAGTATGTAGTTAAATTCCACATATTGAATGTTTCTATAGCGCATTAGGGTTTCACACTTAAATCACTAAATTGTGCATGAATTGTATGTATTAGTTGAAGATTATAATTCATGTCATATATTATGTGTAACACAACATCCATATGATATTTAACAATAATCATATATCACAACAAAAAAAATAACAATAATCACATATTTAAAAATAACATTTATATATATATAATGATTTTTTTTAAAAAAAAAGCATACTGTAGTAGAAGGTAGCAGTAAGCTACTTCAAAAACATCTCCGGTGACATATAACCAAACCATAGATTATGAAAAAAATAGCTTTGATTAATTAATAATGAAAAAAAACTAAAATAAAGAGTAAAAAAATAAATATTAAATTAAGATAAAGATGACGAGGAGGCGGTGTAAGGTGATGCAAGATATTAGTGGTGGTGGCCTTCATGGAAACCTATAGAAACATAAAAATAAAAATTGAAAGTAAAAGTAATAATTAAAAATAATACACAAGATGGATAAATTAACCAAAAAAAATGATTACAAGCATAACATACTAAATGGGTGAGAGAGAGGTAGTGAAGAATCTACTTGTAGAGGTCGATGATTGAAAAAGATGAACAGTGAAGATAATGTGTAGCCTTTATATATATATATATATCACCTCTATTATAGAGACTTCCCCTACTATAATGATGGAGTAAATATAGTAGACCCTCGTTTAAAAGAATGATAGCATTTTAGTTCACTATACTAGAACAACAATATCCCCTATAACATTGACTAGTTGTTGTAATATAACCTACCCAAAAATTCTCTTGCAACAATTTTTAGGCAGGGAAAAAATTCCCTCCACAAACTACAACGACAATGCCACAACATACTGCAATGATCCATCATTATTGAAGATTTTGTTTTTAAAATTTAGAGGAGGGATATGTTTTTTAAGATACTACGATGACCCCATCGTCGGTATATCTTATTTTTATCAAAACTTAATTTCACATATTGCAAGGGTAACATAAATTTAATTGCTAGTTGTCATGATAAGCATATAATGATGACACCTTTCATCATTATAGTATCATTTTTTTTTCAGTTGTTAAATTGCTCTTTCAATGATGACTTGCTATTGCAATAGACATGTATATTATGACGACTTTGGCTATCACAAAATAAGTAGTCATAATAGACAAATATTATTATAATATACACGATCGCTAATCTTATAATAAAATTTGTAAGCAATGAGATAATATTCTAATCACAATTAAAATTTCCATTATTTGGTCCCCCACAAACTTATACAAAACTTTTTAGGGTAGAGATAAAAAAATTAATGATTAAGGAGCTTCTATATTGGGGGAGCCTTAGGGGTAATATTTATGAAGTATATATATTTTCTTACTTTATAATGTGTGTTCACATTTCATATAGTACTTATTTCACATCATTTAACCCATATCTAATAGTATTCAATTATTATTCATGCATATAGCCACGTAACTTTTTAGTGCCTCTCATATATTTTCTAATTTGTAATTTATTATATTTCAATTAGATTATTGTTATTTCCATAATTATACAAAATCATAGTGAAAATTATAGATGCAAGAGGGTAGATATTGGTGAGTTAGGTTTTCATGGCATTGGGGATAGGATACCTCCACTTTGGACTACTATGATTCCTAGCGATGTACAAAATAGAATGTTGAGTTCCTAGTTTTGATGCCAATTAACAAATGAAGTTTATCTAATCCTATACATAATGGTTTTGTAGGTTAGAAATTAATTGAGTGAAGCAAATTAAAGATTTGGAAAGTGGAAATAAGTAGAGGAACTGAAGTGACAAAAAGATCTTGAAGTTTGGAAGAGGACCTAAGTTTTAAGACTTTTTGTAAGGGAAGTACTCTCATAAGGACTCAATTATCACTATGTCAAGGAAAGTTTTTTTTAATGGCTTTATACTTTGATCATTAGGAAGAAACTACATGTGAGTTTCATGCATAGTTCCTTATATGCATATAATAGAGACACTCCAGGAAACTAGGAGAATGTTTTCCATCATGTTTTTCAATCTAGATTAAATTAATTTTCAAGGGATATTCTCTTAGATATCTTCTCTTACATTATTTGTCATTATCTTCAACAAACATTTTTTTAAGGATAATTCCTAGGTGAAAATGCTTTAATAGAAAATAAGGACATATTATTGTTAAGCTGTATTAGCTATTATAATTCATAGTTATCCATGACTAAATAGGTATCATCAAAACTAATATACTTTAACTAAGTGGTTTACTATATTAATTATTATTTTGAATTTGATAGATTTTTAGCTAAAAAGATTTAGGATTTAGAAGATAAGAAAATTAAAATACAAGTTTAATGTAACAAAAGATGGCTATATAATCTAATCTAGTTTACTTATATGTGTATGGATTTCTGAAGAGAATCATATACCATTTTCAGATATTGGATTTCAATTGAGAAAATTATTTTGAGAACTTATAACTTTAGAGAGAAAGATTTGAAAAATTCTATCACATTTTTGAAAGAGTTGTTGATTTTTTACTTGGAGTTTCTTCATTATTAGTTTGTTTCTGAGTTGTATTTTGAATTACTGAACACCAATGGAAGATCATTGAATGGGTATACTAATTGAGTATGTGCATATCTTGAGTATATGCGCATCCTGAGTAAGGTGAATTGGATTTTAGTGTTAAAAGTTCTTTCCAACTTAGAGTTAAGTTGATAATTGGGTGAGAATCCACATAAAAGGGTTATATAATCTAGTTATACTTATTGTGAGAAATAAGAGAAATAGTTAGTGTAACACCCAAAAATTCACTAATTTTTTTAGCGGAAGTATTTAAAATACTTAATTTAAAATTAGTGAATTCTGGGAATGTTACCGCCACACTTAGTACCGAACCGGTTCTCTCCGACCATTCCAGTACCAAGTGCTAATGCTAAAGAAAATATTATCATTTAAACTCAAACCAATAGTTCATAGATAATTAGAAGAATCATACATCAAAAATCAGAGTACGCGTATAAGAATCATGAATCAAATAGAAATCATAGTGCAAAATTAAAATTCTTCGGAAGGAATATTAATACAATCGATAAAGGTTTCCTTCAAATATTTAATACGAGGTAATAGATCAAATAGGATAAATTCGATACAAGAAATAATAGAAATAAATAAGATATCAAGAAGAGGGAATCCGGCCACACTACTCTCGAACTTGAGCCCACCACAAACTCAACACACAGCCCCGACTAATGTCTCGCCCACCTGCACAAAGTCAGAAGGGTATACTACTCGTGGGAATGAGGAGCACCCATGAAAAGGGTGATCAGTACGCTACGTACTGAGTAAGGTAACTGAGCACTAAGGCCTACACATAATGACACATAAAGAACGCAGAATAATAATGAAGCATAAGACCAACATGATAACGTAAATGCATATGACCATTCAGGTAAAAGTATAAAGGCCCATGAATAATCCAATTCAATTACTTAATTAATTTCTGATCAGGAGCCGATTCACACCATACTTTTTATCAAATCCATGCGAGTACGGAAGCCCCCACTATTATAGCCGGTGGATTAGAGGCACATAGGGTATCATACCCTAACCACTATTATAGCCGGTGGATCGGAGACACATAGGACTACGTGTCCTAACCACTATTCCTAACCAGTGGATTGGTTGGCTTCGGCTCGCATGGTGTTCCACTGTAAGTAATTAGTATCTTTTAAGCATTTCAGCAAAACTCGGGTTTGTGTTTGTTGAGCTCAGGAACCCCCACTATTATAACCGGTGGATCGGTCGCATATAGGGTAAAAACCCTAACCACTATTCCGAACCGGTGGATCGGTTGGTCCCATCTCAACGATCTTCCACTTTAGATAATTAATGTTTTAAGTATCTTATTCAGAAGCTTTCACTGTGGACATGCATGAATCATCACACATCACAAGTCATAAAATTCCACCATCATCATACTTTATTCACCAATTACACATGTGCTACCACCAAACCCTAGACATGCATGAATCGCTTCCTTTACACTTATCCTCCAATTCTACTTCATATCTCACTCTAGGGTTTTATCCCGAAACCCTAATTTAGGCCTTAACATCCCCTCTTACTCCACCTCACATCACTCAAATCATTTTAACACTCCACACATCACAAATCATCGATTCAATTCTCATAATTACACCTTAATCGCCAAAAACACATGATACAATAAAAACCTTAAACAACCACGTGAAACCCTAAATTCAACCATGCAAACCCTAATACCACCATACAACCATCAATGCCACCATGTAAACCCTAATACCACCATACAACTATAAATACCACTATATAAACTATGATTCCGTCATACAAAACCCTAAATTCAATCCACACAAAACCAAAGATTCACCCATACCAAACCTAAATTCCAACCATATAAAACCCAAAGATTTGTCCATACCAAACCCTAAATTCAATCCATACCAACCAAATATTCATCCTTACCAAGCCCTAGATTCAAATCACATAAAACCGAAGATTCATCCTTACCCTACAATTGATTAGATTCTCCCACATAAAATCATAAATTAGAATCTCCCAAGCAAAACCATGAATTGGATTCGCCCAAGCAAATCATAAATTAGATTCTCCCATATAATATCATAAATTACATTCTCCCAAATAACATCATAAACTAGATTCTCCCAAGCAAACCATAAATTCGATTCTCCCATATAACATTATAAATTAGATTCTCCCTATTAACATCATAAATTAGATTCTTCCGAACACACCATAAATTTTATTTTCCCACATAGCATCATAAATTACATTCTCCCAAATAAAACCATATATTATATTCTCGCATCCATAAATTATACTCTTCCACATAAAACCATACATTAGATTATTCCTTATAAAACCATAAAATTAGGTCAACTCACTTCCCTTAGTCAACTTCTTTCCCCATCCTCCTTTTTCATCCTTTCTTCCACACAAACCACATCGACATCCTCTCATGCATGTCTTACAGGGTCACAACACATCGTCACATACACATACTATACATGCCGTACAAAAATATACTTCAACTCCATGTCATACAACATACAAAATAATAAATAATCATAAACATAGAATACATAGTATATGAAGCACATAATGCATATAAGTACACAATGGCCTTAGTAACACCCTTACCTGAAATGACACCGGTCTTGGTGCATGCTCCTATTCCACTTGAGGGATTTGATTGGGTTCACCTTTTATATAAAATTATACTAGAATTAGGCTCCCTTATAAGATTTTATTATTCTCTAACATATTCTAAGATTTTGTTTTTAATTAAAATAATGTTACACAATAATTAACTATACAAAATATTACTTGAAAATACATCTAAATTACTATTTCCATTCGAAAAGGGGTGGTGATATAAGGGTTTCTACCCTTCACCCAAAATAGTAATAATAGTAATAATAATAATAATAATAATAATAATAATAATAATAATAATAATAATAATAATAATAATAATAAAAATAAAAGTAAAATATTATTAATAATACTTTTATTAGTAGAATATTAATATTAATAATAATATAAATCTTAAAATTAAAAGTGGCTTTCGCAACCACCCCATTTAATACTAATAGTATTAAAAATGGTAATAATAGTAGTAATAATATTTATATATACTTATAATATAAAAGGAAATAGTGCTAAAATGATAATATATTTGTAATAATGTTAAAAATGCTAATAATAGTAATAAAAGGCAAACGTTGCGAGGTTTAATTAAAATTTTAGGTTTCTACCCCTCCTAAAATAATTAAAATATTAAATAATTAATTACACTAATAATAATAATATTAATAATAATAGTAAACATGTAATAATTCTATTAAATAACTAAAATTCGAGAATAATAGTTTTTCTAACTCAAGAATACTCCCAAACCTATAAAGAAGATTTAACCATTAAATTATAGTTGATAACAATAACAATAATAATAATTAGAATCGAATTAACATTAAAAATTAGGATAAAAGCATAATAATCCTCAGTAATTTGAAAGTAAGTATTTAAAAGGTCTAGGGTTTCACCTTGAGTTGGAGGGTATGGGTGGCACTGGCGGTGGTACTCGGAGGTGGCCGGAAAATGGATCTAAGAGGGGTAAAAAGAAGAAAAAGAGGTGAGAGGGAATGAGAAAAATAAAATAAGTCTATGGGTCAGTGTAGGAGACTTATCAAGAGTTATTTGTTGGCTTAGAAGGTGGTAAAAGCGGCGGATGTGGTGGTGGATGGTGGTTTAATGTTTCGGGGTGGAATTTTCTAGCGAGAGGACTAGCCAACTTTGCACGATTATGGAGGCTTATACAAAGTGAATTGAAGGTTATATATGGTTTAATTAAGTAGAGGGTGTTGCAGGGAAGAGATTAAGATGGAGAAGAGGCGTCGAGGTTAGCTAACGGCGGAGAACGAGGTGTCTAAAGGGGCAGTGGCGGGTGTTTTCACTTAGGGTTTTGAGAAAGAAGAAGCTTCAAAAACATCCACAACTAAGCTGTTTATAGAGTTTAGATGGTTTAATAGGGTTTTGGAGATCGGTAGGATATTATTGGATGCTAGGGTTTGCGTGGCCGTTGGCAGAAATCGGTCGTCGATCATTTTGGCCGGGGTCGAAGCTTCGAGAAGCAATAGAGAGGGAACGAGTGAGAGTTAAGGATAATCAATCACGCCAAGCTCATGTAAGGGTCAAGAGGGAGAAAAAGAGAGGTGATTCGGCCAGTCAGAGTCCTCGTAGTCGGCGCCGCCATTTTCGGGGGCGGGAGTTGCAGCAGTGTCGACGGAGGAGAGGGGAGGAAGAAGGAAGGAGGAGGGGGTGAACCAGTCGGCAGGGAAAGAAAAGAAAAAGGGGAGAACCTGTAATACCCCAAAATTCACTATTTTTTTTTAAAGTGGAAGCAATTAAAATAAAATCACTTAAAATCGGTGAATTCTGGGAATGTTACCGCCACACTTAGTACCAGACCGGTTCTCTTCCAGTACCAAGTGCTAAGGCTAAAGAAAGAATTAATATTAAACTTAAACCAACAGTTCATAAAAGAACTAGAATGATCATATACAAAAATCAGAGTGTGCGTGAAGAATCACGAGTTAAATAGAAATCAGAGTGTGAAATCAAAATTCCTCGAAGGGAAAAATCTTACAATCGATAAAAGGTTCATTTAAAATACTCAATCGAGTAATAATAACATAATGAAATAAAATCACGTGAAGAGGAAATACGGCCACGACACTCTCGAACTTTGAGCCAAAACATGCTCAACACTCAGCCCCGAATGATGTCTCACCCACCTGCACAAATTCAGAAGGGCATACTACTCGTGGGAATGAGCAGCACCCATGAAAAGGGTGATCAGTACGCTACGTACTGAGTAAGGTAACCGAGCACTAAGGCCAACACGTAAGCACATAACCCATGCATAAGAATAAAAGAGCTAATCATGATAACATAATTCATGTGATCATCCAAGTAAAAGTATAAAGGCCCATATATATAATCCGATTCAATTACTTCGTTTATCTCTAATCAGGAATCATTTCACACCATACTTTTATTCAAGTCCATACGATTACGGGAACCCCACTATTTTTGCCGGTGGATCGGTCATGAGGGTACATGCCCTGCCACTATTTTAGCCTGTGGATTGGTCGCGAGGGTAACATACCCTGCCTCTATTATATGCCAGTGGATCGGTCTGGCCCCTTCTCATATGGTGTTCCACTATAAGTGATTAGTGTCTTCCCATATCTTTCAACATATAACGTTTTGTTTTGTTGAGCTCAGGATCCCCCACTATTATAGTCGGTGGATCGGTCGCGAGGGTACATGCCCTGCCACTATTTTAGCCGGTGGATCGGTTGCGAGGGAAAACATTCCCTGCCACTATTATGCCGGTGGATCGGTCTGGGCCGGTCTCAACATCTTCCACTTTACGTGATTAATGTATTAAGTATCTTATTCAAAGTCTTTCACCCCTGGACATGCATAAGTCACTCCCTTACACTTCACACATTACAAATCATAAATTCCACTCTCATAATTACACTTTAATTACCAAATACATGTGATGCTACCAAAAACTCTAAGCACCCACAACAAACCCTAATTATCCACACAAACCCTAGCTTGGTTTCTTACGTACCCATATAATCATCCACGTACTATTTTTCATCCCAAGTGCTCAAACACCCAAACAACACTTACATTACCTTCCTTACATCCCAAATTAACTTTCCACACATAAATTTCATACCCATGCAGACATTAATCTCCCCCTGCAAACCTTCAAACCTTTTTCATGCAAACCCTAAAAATTCCACGTGAAACCCTAAATTCAACCATGCAAACCCTAATACCGTCATTCAACCATCAATGCCACCATGTAAACCCTAATACCACCATACAACTATAAATACCACCATACAAACCATAAATACCACCATACAAACCCTAATACCACCATATAACCATAAATACCACCATACAAACCTTAGTAACATCATACAAACCCTAATACCGCCATGTAAACCCTAATACCACCATATAACCATTAGTACCACCATCCAACCAACGATTCTGCCATATAAAACCCTAAATTCAATCCATAGCAAAACCTAAGATTTGTCCACATAATACAATTGATTAGATTCTCCCCTTTCATAACCACAATTTAGATTCCACCATACAAGACTATAAGTTAGATTCTCCCACATAAAATCATAAATTAGAATCTCCCAAGCAAAATCATAATTTGGATTAATTGGATTTCCCCAAATAAATCATAAATTGGATTCTCCCAATCAAATCATAACTTAGGTTCTCCTATATTATATCATAAATTACATTCTCCCAAATAACATCATAAATTATATTCTCTCCCACGAAACCCTACATTTCCCATTTTATTCTTCCTCTCATAAATCATTAAAATACTTAGGTCTACTCACATCTCTTGGTCAACTTCTTTCTCCATCATAATTTTTCATCCTTTCCCCCATACAAACCATACCAACATCCTCACATGTATGTCTTTTAGGGTCACATGCAAACACATATTATTCCATACACATAGTACACATGCCATATAGCAACACAAAAGCATGCTTGGACTCCATGCCATACCAAATATTCAATAATTACAATAATAACATAGGATGCATAACATATAAGGAACACAATGCACATTAGCACACAAAAGGCCTTAGCACCCCTTACCTAAAATGTCACCGGTCTTGGAGCACGCTCCTACGCCTCCTTAGGGCTTTGACCAAAATAATATCATACTAATAAAAAAACCTTAACAAAATTCTAACTTTGCTAAATAAAAATAAGAGAGATATTATAAACATTGATAATATAAGGTTAAATACTTTACCCTAATAATAATAATGATACTAATATAAGAATATCAAAGATAATACAACTAATATCAATGAGAATATAAATAATAATAACAGTAATAATAATAATAATAATCATAATAATCATAATAATAACAATAGTAATAACAATAATAACATTACTAACAATACTAATGGTAAAATATTTGCATTAATAATAATGGAATAAGAATAATAGAAATTCGAAATATAAAATAATGATAATTATTATACTTATAACATGTTAATATTAATAATAGTAAAAATAGAAATAATAAGGGAATAATAATAAAGTCGAATTAAAATACAATAGGGCTTCAGCCCTCAACATAAATAATAATAAAAAGAATAATACTACTAATAATATTAATAATACATATTAAGAATATAAATATTAAGAATAATAATAATGGTATTTAAATGTAAATAATTGAAATAAATTAAATCAATGCTTATAATAATATGGAAAATGGTTGAGAGGGTCTAGGGTTCAACATTAAGCTGGTGGGGATAGGTGGCACTGGCGATGGTGCACGACGGCGGCAGCGATGGCCGGAAAAAATAGGAGAAAAGCGGAAAAGATGGATGTTGGGAAAAAGATAGGAAGAATTGAGGTGAGATAAGAGGTGTTTATGGTTTCCTAGGAGTAGAGGGACAAAATGATGGTGGTGGTGCAGCCAAAGGTGGCGGCGCACGGCGGCGGACGGTGGTTTAAGATGTTGGGGTAAAAATTTTGGCGAAACGAGCAACCAACTTTGTACGGTTATGGAGGCCCGTGCAAGAAAAATCGAAGGTTGAAAATAGTTTAGTTAACTAGAGGGCATTGCAGGGAAGAATTTGGGATGTGGCGATGGCGTTGAGGTTGACTAAGCGCGGCGGAAGACGCGTCTGAAGTCGAGGTGGCGGCAGTTCTGGCTTAGGGTTTTCGGGGAGGAAAAACTCTAAAAACTCCTATAACAAGGCTATTTATAGATGGTAGATGGGATAATAGGGTGTTGAAGCTCGACAGGGAGGTATTAAGTGCAAGAATTTGGGTGGTCGGTGGCAGTAAGTGATCGGGCATCGTTTGGTTTTCCTCAAAATTTCACGAGGCTGGGGAGAAGAAACGGGCGAGAGATAACGTCCAATAATTATGCCAATTTATTCCTGGAGTTAAGAGGAAGACAATGAGGCAAGAAACAGCCGGTATTAATCACCGTAGCCAAAGAAGCCATTGATGGTTCGAGAGTTGCAGCAGCGTCAACGGAGGAGGAAGGAGGAAGAAGGAAGAAGGAAGAAGGAAAGGAGGCAGTCCGGTCGGCCGGGAAAGAAAAGAAAAAGGGGAGAACCAGGCGGTCGGGCGTGGGTCGAAGGTGTTTAAATGGAACGATGCGTCTAGGGGCAAAACAAACATAAAACACGGAGTTGGGGAAAGGGACGGAGGAGTCGGCCGCGCGGGCTGGGCCGCGCCGAAGGAAAGAGGAGAAAGGAAAAGAAGAGGAAAAAGAAAGAGAAGAAAAAGAAAGAAAAAGAAAGGAAAAAGGAAGAAAGAAAAAGAAAAAGGGAAAAAGGAAAGGAGAAAAATAATTATATTAGGCCAATTAAATTAATCTGAATATTTAGGATATATAAAAATAATAATATTTAAATAAAATAATATCTAAATCCCTTTTTAGGTTAAATTAGGATTTTTAAAAGATTTTCCATAAATTCCATTTTAATTAGCAAAACACTCTAATTTTCTTCCATTAAATTATTTATAAAATTAATATTAATTTAAAAATATTTTCTCATTCTTATTTTAAATAAAATAATTTATTTAGTTAATTTCTAAAATAAAATCCTTAATTTATCTAAAATACCCAAATTTCTCCTAATTAAAATACTTAGAAATTTATTCTTGATTTCCCTAATTAATTTCCTTTTATTTTAAATAAATTAATATACTTAATTAAATTTTATAATAAAACCTCATTTAAATATAATATTTAAAATTAGAAATTTTCGGGGCATTTCAGAATCGGGCATAAGCAATGGGATGAGGTTCTTAAACCAAACGACGAGTTTCAAAAGAAAGATAAGCGAAACGCGACGCGGAGAGGGACGACCGAAGGGTGCACGACGTGGGCTGGGCTGAAGGGGAAGAAGAAGAGGAAGACTGGGCCGTAGGCAGGCCCAGTCGGGGGGAAAAGTGAAGGGAAAAGAAAAAGAAGAAAAGAAAGAAAAAGGAAGAAGGAAAAAGGAAAAAGGAAAAAGGGAAAAATAAAAATAGGAGGGTTGGGTTAAATAAATAAATTAAAATATTTGGGATAGCTAAAAATTATAATAGTTAAATAAAATAATATGTAAATCCCTTTTTAGGCTAAATTATGATTTTTTTAAAGGTTTTCCATAAATTTCATTTTAATTAACAAATCACTCTAATTTTCTTCAATTAAATTATTTATTAATTTGAAACTATTTTCCCCTTCTTGTTTTAAATAAAATAAATTATTTAATTAATTTTTAAAATAAAATCCTTAATTAGTTAAAAATACCCAAATTTATCCTAATTAAAATACTTATAAATTCTTTCTTGATTTGCCCTAATTAATTATACTTTTATTTTAATAAAAACAATTTTTCTAATAAAATCTCATTTAAATATAATTTATAAAATTAGCAATTTTTGGGGCATTTCAGTTAGGATTGTGAATGTATTATACTTAATAGATGAAAATCTCTTAAGTAGAGGAACCACATAATACATGATGTTACTTTCTTTACTGCACTTTACACTGATAACTTATCCATTTAAAGTAGGGCACTAAGCATTTATAAGTAATTTTGTGACGCATTGTAAAAACTGAAACTAAAGCTAGATTTTCTTTGTATTAAACATGAAGTTGTAGGTTTCATCTTTTGAGCTTTATTAAGTTGTGTAAAAAGTTTAAAGATGCAATTCATCCCCTCTTAAGTATTTCCCATGCTATTTTTCTATGTTAAACCTTACATGGACACTATTAGAAAGCATTTTTTTAATGATTAAACCATTTTGGCTTCTCCCAAATTTTATCATTGCCTATTATATTAATATCTTATGTGCATTCTAAATATTTTTTATGATATAGAATCATTTCATTGTTGTCACTACATTATGCTTCCAAGATGATTTATATGTCCATTTATGCAATTCATGCTTGTTTTGGAGCATGATGGTAACTGGTTGCGTACCCTCTGGACACACCAATAATGATCTTATTTTACATCATGGTATTGCTTAAAGGTGATGGAAGAGGTTATGATGATAATGAAAATGATAACTAAAGACCCCTATAAGAAAATTTGATAACATTTATGGCCAGTCTTCTAGGTGGTGCAACTCTGTTAGCTCTAGCCAAGGGGAAATAAATCCATGGTATAATTAGATTGGTTTAATAAATTATTGTTGGAAGTACACTAGTTGTCATGTATTCAAATAATGGCTACTTAAGTATAGATAGAAACATATTTGATCAAATTCTATAGAATAATATGATACCTAAAATATACTTAGCATGGCTTATGGGATACACAAGAAATAAATGTATTTAGAACTATGGTAACAAAGTAACTAAAGTACTTGCAAGGAGACCTAATGAAGTAACTTTCATCATTATCATTGTAACCTAAAAAATCAAATTGGGATTACTAATGAAGCCTAAGCTTATTGTATGGGATTTGAACCTTAATTTTATGTTCCTCTTATTTGAATGTTACTATTAACTAAGAGGTGATAAGGAAAGGAAGATAATGATTGAAGAAGATATTTTGAAGATTATAAGAGAAAGAATTTGCAAAACTACTTTTGGATTCAAGTAAAAGATAAATAGCTACAAAAATAAAATGAAAGGAATTATAAATGGAAAATATACTTTGATCATATTCATTTTTCTTAAAATGTGACATAATAGTGTGATAAGGATTGGTGCTAGACTAGGTGAACCGATCATTTAATTAGCCTATGATGTATGGAATTTTTTTTGTAACACACCCATTTTGCTCGGCTTAAAATTTCCATTTTGAAATAACAATATTTAAACAAAATAAAAATGGAGAATTTTTTTGTCACATTTATTATAAGGATAGGTGTGTGTTCACATAAGTCATGGAACATGCAAGGGTGAGCATGAAAACATTGAAAACCAAGAATTTTAAGCCCCATAAAGTATAAAACTCTTTGAAAATTACAATATCTCAAATTGTGATTGCAAAGTCAAATCATATTTACTAGAAAAAAAAACTAGAATATCCTAACATGGGACAAAACACCAAAATTCCTACCCTCAAACTCATCCTACAGCTCTAAGTGTGACCATATTACCTACACCAGAACAACTAAATGATAATTATTTTATTATAAAAATATTGAGTAAGTACACCTGCTCTAAAGCAAATAATATGCTTAATAGTCATACCTATAATGCCACATCATAAAATATTTTTAAATATTTTAAAATTATGTTAATATAAAATAAAATTGTTTTCCTTATAGGAAGTGCTTGAAAATGGGTAAATAGTATACTAGTCACCCAAAACTAGTCAACTAGTTTATGTAGGAACCTAGGTCATCAGCTTGAAAAAAACTAGTCAACTGATAGAAAACAAACTTAATTAATTAGTGAAACTAACTAACTGATATTGACAACCTAATTAGCTATATATGCTAAAGCTTTTAGGTGCATTTTAGTTTTATTTTGATTTCTTTTCCAAATATTTCCTAAACTTCTAATTAGTGTCTCCTTGATCTATTATTAAGTGAGGTAAATATATATATCAAAAATGATTATTGTACAAGTACACAGGGCATACCCTGGTTAGCAGGCCCCCAATATACAAAAATCAAGTTACAAGACTCCTTAGGAAGCATAGCATCCTAAGATACAACTTGTCCATATGCTTTCAGTCCTTCCCTAAGGTTCTTGTCAAAAAATAGGGCATTATATACAAATTTCTTGACTTGTACAATAATACTCCTAACATCTAGCATTTTTGAATCAAACAAAACAGAGTTTCTACCTCTCCAAATAAGGTAAACTATTGCTGCTACTGCCAAGGCCCTTGCCTTCCATATAGGATGGTGTCTGGAAGAATTTCTCTGCAGGATTCTCATAGCACTGGATAAGGTTGAGGATCCTCTAGAAATGCCAAGCCATTTCCTGAGGGCCTGCCAGATTCTTTGGGATATATCACAGTAAAAAAACAGGTGGTCATGTGATTCCAATTCCTTCTGATAAAGCAGACATTCCTTGGGCCCATCCATGAACCTCAGCCTGTCTCTGGTATAGAGCCTTTTACTGAGGGTTAACCACAGCAGGAATGAGTACCTTTTAGTTTTATTCAGTACCCACACTACTTTATGAGGTTTCCATTTGGGGCCTTTGTCTCTAAAAAAATTTTAAGCCAACTGTGTAGAGAATCTGCCATTCACCACCCAAGATTTCACTAGGGCCAGTGCTTGATCCCCAATGCCTTGAGCTATAACCAGTACATCAAACAACTTTCTGAGCTGCCTCACAAAATGTGAAGTGGTATGAGTGGGTCTGAAATAGTCTATGTTTCTGCCTTGCAGATACTGGGTGTGGATCCATTTGGTCCACATGGTTTCTTTCTCATCCTGCAAGAACCATATATATTTACAGAGAAAATATGAGTTCCAGGCAGCTAGGTTCTTAACTCCAAGGCCACCTTCACCCTTGGGGAGGCAGATCTTATCCCAGGCTACAGGAGAAGGTTTGCCTTTCCAAAGGAACTTTCTGCAGAGAGTGACAATTCTATTCAGCACTATGGCAGGGATAGCAAAGAGAGAGAGCCAGAATCCAAGAATATCCTGGTTGATGGAGTTGATCACCTCCAATCTGCCTGCAAAAGAAAGGGAATTAACCCTCCACACTTTTAGTTGATCACAAAGGCTGTTAATGAGCTGTCCATAGTCAATGGCTCTGAGTTTGAAGGGATTTAGGGGGACACCAAGATATCTGAAGGGAAAAGCTCCTCTAGGCATCTTGGTTAGATCCAGAATCTCCTGGTGAATGTGGGCCTTGATCCCTGCCATAAAAATCTGAGATTTCATGGGGTTCATAGAGAGCCCAGAGCAACTGCAGAAAGACTCCAGCCCTTGAAGCAGTACCTTCACAGAGGGGACATCTCCTCAGCTGAACAAGATGAGGTCATCAGCAAAAGCCAAATGGAGGAGGTTGAGGCCTTTGCATTTGGGATGGTAAGCAAAAGCCTTCTGCTGAGCTTGGACCTTGAGGAGTCTGCTGAAATACTCCATACAGAGGACAAAAAGATAAGGGGACATAGGGTCACCCTGTCTAAGACCTCTAGCCCCTTTGAAAAAACCAAAAATACTCCCATTGAGCTTAAGGGAGAAACTAGTTGTGGATACACACTCCATAACTAGAGCAGAGAACTCTGGGGGGAAATCAAAGGCCTGCAGGACTTGATGAAGAAAACTCCAAGACAAGGTGTCATAGGCCTTTCTGAGGTCAATCTTGATCAAGCATTTGGAGGAAGTTCTCTTCCTGCTATACTCTTTCAAAATCTCTTGCATCAGCAGGACATTCTCTGACATTAATCTCCCTTTGACAAAGGCACCTTGCTCAGGGCTTATGAGAGATTCCAAACATACAGCTATCATGTTTGCAAGAACCCTAGCTTTCACTTTGTAGAGAATATTGCAGCAGGCAATGGGCCTGAAATCAGAGACAGAAGAGGCCTGCTGGGCTTTGGGAATCAATACCAAGAGAGCATGGTTCACCCTCTTCAACAGTCTTCTGCTAGAAAAGACCTCCAAGACAGCAGCACAGAAATCATCCCCTACAATCTCCCAGGCTTCTTTGAAGAATTTTGCAGAGAAACCATCAGGGCTAGGGGCTTTAAAATCTCCCAAAGAAAACACCACTTCCTTTATTTCAGCCTGTGTCAGAGGCTTCAGCAGGGCAACCTGTTGTTCAGCAGTGAGGATATGACCTCTGGATATCACAAAGCTGTCAAATCCAGCATTCCTACTTTTAGTGCCAAGTAAGTTCTGATAGAAAGCTAAGAATTCCTCTTGCATTTCTTGCTCAGAGTGTGTCACTTGGCCATTGCTCTTAGTGATCTGCACTGTCCTGCTCTTCTTAACCCTAGCCTTCAGCATGCTGAAGAAGAAATGGGAGTTTTGATCCATACAGAATAGGAACTTATTTCTGTTTATCTGGGCAACATATTGGGTAGCAGCAGTTTTCAAAAACGTGGCTTTCTTGTGTAGACTTGCCAGATTCTCTAGCCCCTGCAGGGTATGGTCCTTCAAGGCCTCTTCCTGAGCTGCCTTAAGCTGAGAATCTGCAAGATTAGCTCGAGCTACAATGTGGGAGAAATCATGCAGGTTAAGCTTTCTTAGATCATGTTTAAGCAGGAACAATTTGTTACAAAAATTGAACTATTGAGAGTCACAAAAGGAAAATCTCCAGTTTACCATTACCACTTCTTTGAATCTGGGGTGGGTACACCACATATTTAGGAATTGGAAGGGCTTATGCCTGTGAGGTGGTCTGCCAATCTTCAAAACACAGGGAGAATGATCAGAGGAGGTACTTGGTGGGAGAAAGCAAGTTGAGACCTCCATGCCACTAGCAAACCCCTCAGAGTTCATCATGGCTCTGTCCAGCTTGCATTTGACATTAGTGCCCACAAAAGTGTACCAACACCCAGTAGAAGGGATATCAGTCAGCAACTAGGCAGCAAGATTTAAAGTCTGCTGATTCATAGTCTGTGACTGGTCTAGTCCCACATCTATCAAAGTAGTTGAGTTGACAGTTGAAATCACCTCCAATAATCCAGGGTCCTTTCACTGAACTAGCTAGCCTCATGAGAGTATCCCACAGGATTTTCCTGTCTCTGATGCTGTATAACCCATACACTACAGTGACCATAAAAGTCAGACTAGTAGTGTTATCAACCACAGAACCAGTGATTGTTTGGGGGGTGATCTCAATCAACTGGAACTGGACAACATCAGGGTTCCAAAACAGAATGATTCTACCATTAGGGTGGTTACAAAAATTATCATGATGCCTCCAGCCCTTGAAGTGGACATCTTTCATGAACTGCAGTTTTTGATCATCCAGTTTAGATTCCAAAACACAAACAAGGGAGCATTCCTGCTCCTTACAAAGCTTAAAAAGAGCTTTTTTGCTTTAGGGGAGAGCTCAATCCCCTTACATTCCAAAATATCAAATTCATGTGATCTTTGCAGATCTAGTAATCCTTTTCAGGGGGCCTTTCTGAAAATTTTTCAGAACTGGTTTTTTTTCTTCTTCCTCTTAGCTGCTTTTGAGACCACCTGCTGCCAACCAGCAACTTCCACTGTTTTATGAGCCTCCTTACTTCCAGAGTTGGCCATCTGTGTCTTATCTCTAGGAGGATCAGGATTCAAGGGTAGGGTAGAAGAACCCTTCATAGGAATGTCTTCATTTTCTACAGGCAGAGGGGGATCCTTTTCAGGCTGGAATTCAGGAACCACCTCTACAGAGGGGTCAGGGGAGTCAGAAACCATGCATTGTCCATCTTTACTCTTGCTGCACTCAGGAACATCAGTTGCATCAGGAACAGGCTTAGGGTTAGACTTCTTCTTCTTCTTCCGATCCTGCCCCTTGGGATCAGTCCCTGGAGCAAGCTTGTCCTTAGCTTTGTCATCAGCAGCTAGGGTTTGCTTCCCTTTAGAGACATGATTGACAATGTTCTCCTTCTTATTCTTCAGAGAAAGATGTCATTTAGCTTCCAGATACCCCAAGATGCCACAGATATCACAGACCAGGGGTAGATCTTCATACTCAATAACTTGAGTGTATTCTTCACCCTCCCCTTTACTTTAATAGGAGTTGGAAGATTACCCTTAAGATCAATCTCTACCAAAACTCTACCATACTCAATCTTGGACTTTTGAAAGGTAAAGTCATCTATCAGGATGGGTCTACCAATGAAAGAAGCAATTTCACTAATTGCTCCACAATTCCAGAGTTCCATAGGGAGGCTTACAAGCTTGACCCATACAGGGACTTTGGTAATTTCCTCTTTACCAAAGGAGAAACGTTTGGGGATATCTTTCAGCACAAACATTTTCCCTTTAATGATGTAAGGACCCCCAGCAAGAGCTTTCTCTTTCTGAAGTTGGTCATCAAATTTTAGGACTACCCACCCTGAGCTATGAATGATATATCTAAAGGGCTGCTTCATCACATGCTTAACAATTCCCAGATTGTACTTATCTGGGGTGGTTCCAATAAAACAACCAAGCAGACAAGCACCCCAAGATTCATCCACAGGATGAATGTTATGCTTAGACAGACAAACCACATTCCCTTTGGGGGGGACAAATTCACATTTTCTAGCAGAGATTTTGGGGAAAAGCTCAGCAAAGGATTTCTGGTGGGGATGAGGTACCTGAGGAGCTGAGTCTTTGGCTCGATTTTCCTCCTGTGCCAGAGGGGGAGAGTGGACATCCCTAGCAAAATCTTGGAGCCCTCTAGTGCCTATATCCTCATCTGATTCAGACAGTAGCTTAGGCATTGAGGACACAGTGGCTATCTTAGCTGAGCTCAAGGCCTGAGCTGCAGTGATCGACATTGTCTGTTCCAGTTGGCCATTGTCAGAGGATGAATTCATCAAAGCATTAGAATTGGGGGGGCACCCTTGCATCTGGTCCTCCTGCACCACTTTCTTTTCAAGAAGGGAGATAGGAATCCCCCTGCACATCTGCAACTTGAGCTGAAGGAGGAAGTCCAGCATTACTGTTCACTAGGGCTTTTTGCAACTCCTTCGACACAGACCCTGGTGATTCCTCAAAGTAGAAGGAAGAAGTGGTAGCTCGAGCTCGAGGCACTTTCTTTTTGTTCCCCATACTTCATGGACAACACACTAAGAAGACCAGAGGCAAGAACACAGAAGAATAGGCAGAAAGAGAAGGGAAGAGAGAAGAATGCAGCTCCAGGATGTGCTCGATGGATCAAAGAAGTCTACTGTTCAGCTGAAGCACCATGGAAGGGGCTAGAGCTCGAGAGGAGACAAACCGAGCATACTTCTTAGGAGAGATTATGATAATATAGTCAGTGTGTCTCCTTGATCTAATAATCATAGTTTGGTGCATTTTCATATGATTTATATCCTTACATAATTTTATTTAGTTAAAATACCTCAAAAACACTTTTTGAGGTACGTCTTTACTAACTCTCTCTCCATTACTTTTCAATCACCTTTAGTCCTTAAGCATGTGTGTAGTCATCCATTGCATCCCTCCTAACTTAACTCTACCTCTCTCACCTATATATTAGTCTAATTATACTCCAACTCCCTTGCTTTCATCATTTTTTTATTACACCACCATCTCCCACACTTAACCCCAAAGTTAAATTCCTCTTACTCCTTCTATTTTGTTTTTGAATCCATAAGGGGATCTTTGAGGGTTCCATTTTGACCTATTCCCATACACTCATAACTTTTAAGCCCTCTCATCTTCTTAAACAAAGTAGATAAGTGTGGGGTGTATTATTTCTTTCTATTCTCCTCTTGCTAACCTTGGCCCTTGTCTTCTACCTCCTCCATTCTTGATTTAGTTTCCCTCCTCCTATATTCTTAATAATGTTTACTTTAGTTTCTTATTATTTTCTACAAACAAACAAGGATTAAGGTTTAGAAAGAGTTGAAGATTTATTGCTCTTTTATAAACTTAGATAAGTCGTCTTTTAGGTTAAGATTGAGGAAGTATACTTTTATTAAATTGACTTTAAAGTGTGTTCTACTAATTCTGGGTTCTTGATTCCATTAGGTAATGAAGGATCTTGTAGTTAGTCATCAAGATAGAAGTATTTTCCCTTTTATCTTGAGGTAAGACAAATATTTATCTTATAATAAGGTTTGATGTTCCTGTTTGCCTTAGTTGTTATATTATGATTAAGATTATGCTTGTAAAGGAAAACATGAGTTATAATATATATGATCATAAGCATAAGTTGCAATATTATATGGGTTTTGACCACGAGAATAAATTATATGTATGTGCGTGAAGTTTGGCCTCAAGGTTTTATTTGGGTAAGTTTTGGTTGTCAAACTTACTTAGTATGTTTAGTTATTCCATAATCTTAGCATTATATCAATGTTTGGAATGTTTGGATGTGTTGAGTAGCATGTGGTCACGAGGACCTTTATTTATGAATCTTGAGTATGTGTGGGTATTAGACATTTGGAGCATTCATAAAAGAATCATTATAATGTTTGTAATAATCCTAGTTGATTTCCTTATTAATGGGTTATGTGAGCATGATTTAGTCATTTTAGCTTTAAAGATGAATTTGGTGGATTAAGTATGAGTTTGATGTTCAATTCAAACTTGAAGCATGATCTATATATCTAATGTAAAAGCATGATCTATATATTTAATTTAATTCATATGAATGTGCTTATTTGGTGCCTAATTAAATTAGTTTATTGGTACTAGTCAAATAGTTAAGCTGAAGCTTTAGATGTTCCTTATCCTTGGATTATGAGCATAACCCATGTGTTTTATAACTTTAAGCATGTTTTTATATATTTTTTTTTATTATAGGGACATGTTATGATTAGTTGGTTAAGTTAGAAATTTATTTGCATTTAATCACATGATTTTTGTGTTTTTTGTCTTGTGCCACCAACCAACTTGTGTTTGTTGACTAGTTAACTCAATATGCTAGACTTTATCTTCCTTTTTTTTGGGGGGTTTTATCTTCTCTTTTATGATTTTTTTTAGTGACATTAGATGACTAGTTCTAGTTAACTAGTCGATGGGTTAAACTAGATTTTTTTTAAACTAGATTTTATCTTTCCCATTGTTTTATAGTGTAATCAACTAATGGAGGTAATTGTAATACCTAATAAAAATTTGATATATGATATGAGAAAAATCATGTGTTTGATAATGTTTAGATGATGTTTGATTTTGATATGGAAGTGCATTTTAGATTTGATTTGAAAAGGAAAAGTTTGAAAATAAGAAAGAAAAATGATTTATTTTGGGCACACTAGTCGATAGATTCTATTAACTAATCAATTGGTATGTTGTTTTTAGCTTATATTTTGGCTCAAGAAAACCAATCAACTAGTCTCGGAAGCCGATTTATGAAACTAGAACTAGTCGATGGCCATACCAAATGAATTGACCGATTTGTCTGACCTATGCAATTTTAATTTTTAATTTTTATAAGAAAGTTATTATAAAAATCATAAATCTTAGGAATACATTTTTGATTGGTTTTAAAAAATATTTGGTAATTTTTAACCATTAATCCAAGCATTTTCCTAGCCTAAATGAATTTAGAGGTTAAAGTTGACAAAAAAGAGGAGGATGACCTCCCCCCCCTTTTTCTCTTTCTCCTTCTCTCTTTTATGAAAGCTTGAATGGACGATTTACATCCCATAGAATCACTACGACTTTTGGAGATGTTTTTCCCATTTTATTTTGTATTTTCCCTTTTGTGTTAAATTTTTATAACGGGCATCAACCTACATTGTTTTAGCTATCATCATCTGAGCCATGGGAGAAGTTAACTCATTCCTTGATAATTTTTCCTTATATCACCCAAAATTAAGCAAAACAATTAGTTTTTAAATAAAATACACCTCTCCCCATCTTTTCCTAGTAGATTATGAGTGTATTAATAGCCCCAACTCATATTTTCCCTCATTTTCTCTCAACAACTGAAATTACCCTATTTTTACCTCTCTTATATTTCCACTCCTTTCTCTTTTATATACTCAATTTCCAATCTTCTTTACCTCTTCTCGTCCTTCCTCTAACTTCTTGTTTTATCCTTGATCAAGATTGGTTTAGCTTTAGGAAAAGAATGAGGATTTGATTGGTTTTCCTTGGTGTCCACTTTGGTAAGATAGTAACTTCTATTTTCTTCCAATCTCATATTTTATTTGGTTTATATTATTTTAAGGAGAAATTTTCTAAGTTTTAATCTCTCTTTTTAAGGTGATCAATGTTTGGGGCTTTTTAGCTAATTTTTTCCTACTTGAGTGGTTTTTTTAAGCTTCACTAGGTAAGTCATTCTTCCCTTAACTGTAGAGTGATTAATCATGTGGTTTGGTTTAGATCTAAAATTTTGATTCTTTATATGATTACATGGTATTAGTAGTGTTGTGGTGAATTTTGTTTTGATTTGTGTAACCTTGAGGAAATATGATTTTATGAACACGTTTGGTGAATATGCAAAATATAATATAAGTTAGTATTTAGCCTAGTTAATCTCTATTTTTTAATGTCTAAATGATATTGAGTTAGTGTGGTTGGTATTTGTGATATGGTTTGTGTGTAAAAATGTATGGATATGTTGTTACTATTGAACCTGATCGATTAGTTTGGCCTAACCAATCATCTGGTCTTCAAAATAGTTGAATGATTAGCTAAAATAATTGATTGGTTTACCTATGGTGATTTTTTCTTTTCTCTCTATTTGAACCCATCAATTGGTTTAGATCTAACAAATCAATAGGTTCCTTTATGATAAGTTTTTTTTGGTATTAGTTTAAATCCACGAACTAGTTTGTTTAAAGTGATTAACTAATCTTTAGAATAGTTGACTAGTTTGACAAATCGATTGATTAGTTTTGATAGGGATGCTAGGGTTTGGCTATGCTAAATTGATCAACCAGTTAATATAACTAATTAAACAACTTTGAATAGAATGCTTATTTTTTTTCTTTTTAACCATGTGATGGTTTGATACTTGATATCGGTTGATGGTATTGATGATGGAAATGCAAACTTAATTGTTCAATCAAACTGATCAAGTATTGATGATGTTATTACTAATTGGCCTTGAAGGATTATGATAGATAAATTGGAATGATTATGTAATCATGGTGGAATTGGCATGCTATGTGGGCCTTATTTGGTATATGACTTGGATAATAAAACACTACTCACTTAAAGTGGAAAATCAATGAGTACTATAATCTAGATTAGCTGCTAGGGCTTAGTCTGCCTTTGGACATTTTAATTTTCCACACATTCCTTGTTGATATATGTGTCTTTCATACTATAGACACTAATAATATACTAAGGAGTGTTAGTAATAAAGGGTTTGGTCATCTAGGTGGTTTATTTAGCTTCAATCAGACTTTATTTCTATTGGTAGCTTATTTAGCTTTAGCTAGACTTATGACATTTGGTTATTGGTTTGAGTTTCAAGGGTATTGAGCTAGCATGGGGATATTCCAGCCCATTACTCAAAAAGAGGAAGAAAAAGATAAGTAAATAATTTAATTGCCTTGGAATGTTGTGATTCAAATCTCATAATTGGAAAAGTGAAATGAACATTAAAAGCTATCTAGGGGCTCATACCATTGGTTTATTCCTTTACATGTTTATATGTGCATCCTTAACTCATGAGCTTTGTAATAAGCATGGGGTACTATGAATTCCTATATGTTGTGTAAAGCATGATACTCCATGAATTCCATATCTATTTTTGAGTATGATACTATCTTCTTCATTGAGCATGATCAATTTACCATGATGAGCACCCCACGTTAGTAGAGTATATAATTTGGTATGTTATTACATGTACATGAGAACGTTTACTAATATGATCTATTTGTATTTTCATGACCACAAATGTATCCTTAACTCCCATAAGTAGGTAACTTGACTTACTTAGTACATAACATACTAACATGCCCTTTTGGTCGGACACCTACTGTAATATCCCAAAATCCTAATTTCTGAAATTATGGCCAAATAAGGAATTATTAGGAAAATTAATTATTTAAATTAATTTACTTAAAATGTAGAGAGTTAATTAAAATAGATTAAGAGGAAAATAATAAAGAATTTAATTGGAATAAAATTTGGGTATTTTTCCTAATTAGCTTGGAGGTTAAGGAAATTTATCTAAAATAGTCTAAAATAAGAAAAAAAGAATTTAGTTAATATTTTATAAATATTAATATTCTAGATAACCCAAAAATACCCCAATTTCCCCATAAGTTATTTTAATTATTTTCCCATCCTATTTATTTTCTTATTTTCCCTTTTTTTTTCTTCCTTTTTCTCCCTCCTCTTTCTTTTTTTCTTTCTTTCTCTCCCCCCCGGCTGGGCCAGCCACCGGCCCAAACCCTTCCCCTCTCCCTGTCTCGCGTACAGGCCGCCCGAACCCCGTCCCTTCCTTCTTTCCCTTCCCGCGGCCCGCGCCGTGCGACGCCAACCATCGTGCGTCCCGTGCGCTGTGTTTTGCCCTTAGAGCCGTCAAAACGCTGTGTCACGCTTAACGGCCTTATGACCGTTGCCAGCCTACGGCGCGACGCTGCGTTTTCCTCCCACAACCCTTAGTACGCCGCGTTTGACTTACGGATTAAATAAACGCCGCAGAACCGGCCGGTTCCCCTTCTTTTTCTTTTTCCCCTGGACCACCGGTCCACCCTGCCTGTCTTCTTTTTCCTCGACCTGCACACCGACCTGCAACTCGACTTGCAGCCCCGAATCTCGCCGGCAGCCACCAGCTCAGCGCCGACCGTCCTCCCCTGCCCTTCCCTGTCATTTTCCTTCCTCTTTTCGACCCTGACCAAGTCCCTCTCTCCCTTTCCCGCGTGTCCTTCTCTTTCCCTTTCTTCTCCCCCTCCCCGACCCAACTTGCCATGGCAGGACCTACTGCCTGTCGGCCAGCCTAGCGCCTGCACCCCCCTTTGTCTTCTTCCCCTGGCCTTGCCCGACCACCCTACCTATAAATACCCCCATTGATCACCTGGGTTCGGGATTTAGAACCCCGAAACCCTGGGTTTGCTCCCTCTCGCCGCCGCCCCATCAGACGCGTCGACCGCCGCCCTCCCCCAACGCTGCCGGTCGAACGCTGCCCAGACCCCCACCTTGCACCACCCTCCACCTAACCAAGCCCTCCTCAACCCTCGATTTGCCTTGCACGAGCCACCCCAGGCCGTGCAAAATCACCACCCCGAGCAGCCCCTTCCAGCCCGTCGCCACCTTGCGCCACCTTCTGCCACCTCCTCCGCCGCGACCAGCCACCCTGCCACCTCCCAAAATAACCGGCAGGTCCTCCCCTACCTACCCATACCATCCTTACCCCCTACCTCCTTCTCCACCAACCTCCACCATCTCCCACCACCTTCTTCCACCTTCGGCCACTACGTCCACCACCGCGCGCTGCCTCCTTTCTCACGCCACCACCCTCATTCCACTCCCCTCTCCCTGCTGTCTCCTCCCCCACACTTAACTTTCCTTTCCTTTCCCCCATCGAACCTCCACCTTAACCTTTCCCTCTCTTCTTCTCCTCCACGCGCCGCCGCCGGACCACCACCGACCCTAGGTGGTCTTCTACTCATCCCAAGCCTTAAACTTTATTTCCATACAATTATTATTAAGTTAACTAATATTAATACCATTATGCTTATTATTATTATTATTATTATTATTATTATTACTCTTATTATTATTATCGTTTCTAATATTGTGACTCCTGATATTAAAGTTACATTTTTTTACCATACTAACATCCCTTGGAACCCTAACTCCTATTATACTCAAATTTAGTTTTACTTTTATAAGTGCTAATATTAACAACCCTACTATTATTATGTTTACCTCTACTATCTTACTAAGGTTATTATTATTAATACTTAACCATACCGGGTTATTGTTATTGCTATTATTATTGCTAGGGTTAATATGGTTATAATTACTATTTATCATTATTAGTATTATTATTATTATCATTATCACCCTTAAGAATAGTTTACTTGTAATATTGTGACCTTATAATATTATTATTTCAAACCTAACACCATTGTTGGACTTAATCTTAAAAACGCTAGAGTTCTATTACTTGAAACATAAGTATCACTATTAGTAGTCTTATTATTATTATTATTATTATTATTATTATTATTATTATTATTATCACTATTTTACTATGACTAGTGAACACTAGTATTATAAGAATGGAACTAACGGATCTAATAATATAAGTGTAACAATAGGTATTAAAAATAAACATATTTTGACTACTAATATTTAGTATACTAATTCTAAGGTAAAAACCCTAGTTCTTGTATAAAACCCTTTTTAGTAATAAAAAAACCCTAACCTTAAACGAGAATGAGGATTGATAGTAATTATAAGGGAAACTAATACTTAGCATTTTCCACTTTTATAGGTAACCCCGACCAAAGCCCTAAGGAGTTAGAGGAGCGTGCTCCAAGCCCGGCGTCGCCTTAGGTAAGGACGAAGCTAATGGCCTCGTGCTATGTGTGACATGGATGTGTTGAATGTTGTGTATGCCATGCTATGCCATGTATTATATGATTTGTGGATAACTTGTCTTATGTGTAGCGCAGCTTGGAGATTGAGGTATGTTGTATGTGCTTCCGTGACATGAGCATGACATTTATATGTATGATGTTTATGATGTATTATGTTATGGCCCTCTAGGACATGCATGTTAGGATAAATGGTAATATGAGTTGGGAATATAAGGATGACCGGAAATAAATGAGAAGTGAGACTACTAAGGGGGATATGAGGTTGACTTAAGTACCTCATGATCTATGAGAGAATATTTAAGTGGGAGGAATGTCCGAAATAAATGAGAGTTGGGAACCATGCATGGGAGTCTTAAAGTTTGCATGGTTGTATTCGGGTTGTATGGTGGTATTTATGATTTTATGGAGGTATTAATGTTGTATGATGGTATTAATGTTCTAGGGCGGTACTAATGGTTCGCATGGTGGTATTCGGGTTGTATGGTGGTATTTAGGATTTTATGGAAGTATTAATGTTGTATGGTGGTAATTATGATTTTATGGAAGTATTAATGTTGTATGGTGGTAATTATGATTTTATGGAAGTATTAATGTTGTATGGTGGTATTAAGGTTTGTATGGTGGTATAAATGTTCGTATGGGGGTATTAATGATTGCATAGTGGTTTTAATAGCTTATGGTGGTATTAGGGTTTGTATGGTGGTATAAATGTTCGTATGGTGGTATTAATGATTGCATGGTGGTATTAATGGCTTATGGTGGTATTCGGGTTTATATGGTGGCATTTATGATTTTATACTGGTATTAATGTTTGTATGGTGGTATTAATGATTGCATGGTGGAGTATGGGGTTGAGAGTGAGAACTCACTTATATAAAAAAATGAGCGGGGGGTTTCTAAATGAGAGAAGAGATTTTGGGGTGAAAGAGGGAGGTTACTTGTTGAAGAAGTAAAGTGCTAGGGTTTGGTGCGGCCAACTAGGGTTGGCGTGGTCAGATAGGGTTTTGAATGGCCAACTAGGGTTTTGTCGGTCACACGTGAACTTGGGAGATAAAGTAACACATTTGGGGAATTTCCTAATAAAAGAATGAGGTGCGAGATAGAGAATAAAGTAACGTTTGGGTAAGTAAGAAAGAGTTGGGCCACATAGGTTCGATTAGGGTCTCCGAGGAGGAACCCTAGAGGGAGGAGGACATGCGGAGTCGACATCATATGTAATGGGATGGCCTATATTCTTGGAGATTTTGCCTTACTATATGCCACTATGTCTAAGTCTACGGGAATGGATGTTGGGTGTGAGAAGAGGTACGAGTTTCAAAATATGGGACGGGCCCTCTTGAGAGAGCGGTAGTAGAACATCGATGACATGCATGTCAAGGGTGGAATGATATCTAATAAAACACGGATAAGACACTAATCATGTAAAGTGAAAGATTGTTGAGCCGAGCCCACACTGGTCCACCGGCAAATAATAGTGGCCAGGAGCCGGGGTGCCCTAGAGACCGGTCCACCGGCAAATAATAGTGGTCAGGAGCGTTCTGCCCTGAGTGTATACTTTTCGATCCACCGGCTATAATAGTGGGGGATTTCGTGCTCGGCAAACCAAAGTATTTAAGTTAAACCATGGGAAATATACTAAGTACTTACAGCGGAACATCATGTGAGTCGGGGCCAGACCGGTCCACCGGCAAATAATAGTGGCCAGGAGCATTTTGCCCTAGAGACCGGTCCACCGGCAAATAAAAGTGGTCAGGAGCGTTCTGCCCTGAGTGTATACTTTCCGGTCCACCGGCTATAATAGTGGGGTTCCCGCACTCACATGGATTATTAAAGAATATGTGTGAAATGGATATATTATTATTAATGAGGATAAAGAATAAGTCACCGAAAAGTGCTCAGGCCTTATCTTGCGTGTTATCGCATGTTACTTATATGATTGTGCTATGTGTGCTATGTGGTATGATTGTATGCTTGGCCTTAGCGCACCTGCGCCCTTACTCAGTATTGGACCCGTACTGATACTACATTGATTGAATGGGTCCTGTGATGATCCACAAATGGTGGGGAGCAGACCTCCTATGCAGGTTTGATCGGTTACTATTTTGGGGTGGAAGGCTTGACTTGAGTGAGTAGGCGATCCGGATGCTGATCCTTTTTGGGGATTGTTTTGTTAGCTATATTTTGTATTACGTTTCCCATTTTTAAAGAAAAAAAAGTATTATGGGGTTGTAATCCTGAATCGTATTCAAACTTCTGTTTGACTTATATCTTATTAATGATTTATGCTAAATGTCGTCTTGCATTTTATGATACTTCGTACTTGTTGATGATCGGTTTTCGCCTTAGCACTTAGTGCCGGAACGGTAGGAATGAATCGGTCTGGTACTAAGTGTGGCGGTAATACCCCCAGTTTACGGTTTTAATTATTTCGCTTCCGCTAAACCTTTTGATTTAAACGAAATTTTTCAGTAGTAAATTTGGGGGTGTTACACCTACTCAATCCCATGAGCAAAAAAATTTGTGTAGGTGTTTGTGGGAGGCTAGTAATTAGTCTAGTTTTTGTTGGGCTTAGGGCAATTGAGCAAGGACATATGTTCACTACTCTTTTGTTGGTCCCTAAGAACCTAAGTTTTATGATTTTACCCTACTTCCTATTTTGCCCCTTTTATGTATTTTAGTTCATTTTAGATCTAACATAGTTTTTTTATAATTCCTAACTCTTAATACCTTTATGCTATTTATTTTGTGCACTATACTCCTTGCCTTGTATCTAATATGGAAAAAACATTGGAGGTCTACCCTAGGTGAACCATAGGGGTAATGCCTTATTTTTTCTTAAGAGTATTTATGTATTTCTGCTTTCACAATTGTTTCAAAAATGAAATAATTTGGGTAGTAAAAATGGGTGTGTTATAGTAATTGACTATTTAGTACACTACTCAGTTAGTATATCAATCGATTAGTCACCTTTATACCTATCTACTAATCCCTCTATTTCAATGATGTTATTTGGTTTTGAGGTCTCAAATCAGTCAAATGATGTGTGGGTCTAGTCAGTTGGTTCCCTAGGATAACTTTGTGATATTTTATAGGTTTTCCTTTATAGGTTAGATTAACCTTAACTTAGCCTTTGATATATAATTATGATATTGTCATTAAATAATTGATCCTAGGGGAAGTTAAAAATGGTTTATCTATGTAGCTTGTGGCCATAGATTGCATTTTATGTTATCATTTTAAAACATTAATAATAGTAATTAGGATTTTGTTCTAGCTTTTTTTTTCTAGCTTTTGGGCTAGTTATACAAGAGCTAGTAGGCTTATAACCTTATGTTAATTAACATTAATTTTTTTTTCATTTATTACCTTTTCAGTCCTATTAAGTTGTAGCTTATATGTGAGATTAGGAATAATATTTTGGCAAATCATCATGGTGCTGGTGCTCTATAAGTATGTAGCTTGTCAAGGGTATGTCATGATTGGCAAGTTTATCCCCTTATATTTAGTGCTATTGTCTACAAAAACTCATATTGGGACTTGTTCTCTATTTTGATGTGTTTATTAGTGGGTATACTTAGTTTCATGTTTGGTGTTATTATATGCACACACTCATATTAGGATTAGTGCTTTATTAGGTTATGGTAAATAAAGGGTATGCTTAGGTTGACATTTGGTGTTATCACCTACAAACTCCCATATTAAAATTAGTGCTCTATCGGGTTATAACAGAAGGTGTGCCAAGGTTCACATTTGATGTTATCACCTACAAAACCCCATACTAAGATCCGTGCTCTATAGGGTTATGGTTTGTAAAGGGTATGACCTAAATTTTATTTGGTGTTATCGCATGAAAATGCTTATATTAGAATCGATGCTCTACCAACATTGTGGACAGTAGTGGGTATTCCTAAATTTGTGTTAGGTGTTATTACTTACAAATACCCATAATGGGATGAGTGATCTATTAGGTTGTATTTAATAAAGGGTATGCCTATATTATGGGTTGAGTTTCTTATATTACTACTATACCTTTCATTCATGGTAGGGGATTTGGTATGGTCACTCAAACATCTTAATATAATTAGATTTTGTTATCACATATTGGGATGATAATAATATTGTTTATTCATAGTTGATATGCAATGAAATTATCCTCTATATTTGTCATTATTTGATGATTATACATTTAAGTGTGTTTATTATGTTATGATAGGTATAACCTTTGTCTGCATCATGGAAAATTTACATGTTATAGGATAAAATTATTTTACATATATTTCACCATACTGATATGAACTTATATGGTCATTGCGTTGATCTGAATTTTCTTCCAGAGAATAAATGATACTTTGCATATATGATAAGCTTTATTTTGGCCTCTATATGGCCAATTCTTGGGAATATTTAATGTATAAAAGAGTTTGACTGCCAATTTAGTTTGGTATTAGGGTATTTTGTACCTTTTCATATATTAAAATCTTGGATCCATTCTTGTATTTGGTTTTGTAAAATTTATTATACCATTTGTCATATATTTCTATCCCTCTCTCTTACACCATCTTTGATCCTTGTGCATGATTTTGTTAAATGTTTTAACATTACATTGAGAATAGGTTAGGTGAATGGAAACTTATGTCTTATGTTTGATGAGGTGGTCACATCCTTTGATTATGTTTTCGCCATTGTCAAATTGTATTAAAATGAAAAAATTTAGCTAATAAAATTAGGGAAGTTATAAGATGGTATCAAAACACTTGGTTTTGAAATATAAATATTACTTTATGAAAATAAATTTCTTTAGCCTTGTCAAAGTATTAGATCTAATTTATTTTATGAGTGTATGTATGTTTGGGTTGGAGTGTTGGCCTTTAAGTATCTTGTGTGACTAATTATTGGCATTATGTGATTAGGAGCTTATTTGATATATTTATGTACTAACTTGTGCCTAGTATTATTACTTCTAACTCAAATTTACCATCTTGGGAATTTGATGGATGTTGTATTAACAAATGATGGAGAGGATAATTACCCACGTTGAGCATCATGAGTAAAAGGAAACAAAGGTGGACCAGACTTGTGAGGTTCTATTTGGGAGCAGGATGATGGTGGAGGTTCAATACTCTAGTAGTGGGAAAAAGGGGCATGAGGAAGCTATCCCTCAAGTAAAGTCCATACCTAGGATTGGAGGCTGGAGGTGTAGCCATTATCTTAAGATGCACTTCAACTATAAGTGCAAGGACCATTTAGGATTTGATTATTCTATTAGTAAGGTTCAATGCCACAGGTGTGGTAAGTGGGGACATAGGTAATATAAGTGTTCTTATACAAGAAGCAATGCTCAAAGGAACCATACTAAGTTATAAGATGCCAAGGTGGGTAATTCTAAGGTATATCACATGGATCATATTACCGAACTTCCTTTTGGTAGATACTTCCTACTTTGCATGCCTTGTGGTAGTACCCCCATTACTTGCCCTAAGTGTTGTGCATTATTTTCTATTACTTGGTGGCTTAGGGTTTTAATGTGTTTTAAATGTATAACGATGTTTTATTGTATGGTCTTTGGTGATGAAATCTCTTTTAAGGGAATAGCGCAATAATATTTTGTCCTAAAACCTTTCAAAATGTATTTAAATTATGCTCATATAAAATAAAATGGTTTTGGTTTTAGGAAGTACTTGAAAAATGGGTGAATAAGTGAGTTTTAGGAAAACGAGTCAACTTTTCAACCAAAAACTAGTCAACTAATTTTTCCAAGATTATAGGTGATGACCCTAGAAAAACTAGTTAGCTAGTTGGAAAAACATTCATTTGGTGAAACCAGGGGGCTAGTACTAATGAACTAGTCAAATATTTCTATTAAAACTTTCATATACTTTCTAATTTTGTTTTGATTTTTCTTCCAATAATTTTCTAAACCTTTGATTAGTGTTTTTATTCTAATAAGAATACCCTTGAGATTATTTTCATATCACTTGGATCATTATATGTTTTGATTTAGCTAAAACCTCCCAAAATCACTTTTTGAGGTGCTTCCTCACTAACTCTCTTTCCCTCACTTTCCTATCTCCTTTAGTCCTTAAACTTATGTAAAGCCTTTCCCTACACCCCTCTTGACATCACTCAACCTCTCTCACCTATGTCTTGGCCTAATTACATTCCATTTCCCTTACCTTCATCAATTTGGCTCTTACACCACCACCTCCTACACTTCACCCCAAAGTCAAATTCTTCTCTCTCCTTCCTTTCTATTTTGTAGACCATAATGTGCCTTTAAGGGAAGTTACATTCTGATCCATTCCCACAAACTCTCAAACCCTCTCATATTCTTGAGAAAAATAACTCGATATAGGATTTTTCTTTATTTCTCTTCTCCTCTTGCTAAGTGAGGTCCTACCTTCTACCTCCTCCATTCCTAATATGATTTCCCTCCTTCTTTATTTTTATTAATCTTTACTTTAGTTCCTTTTTTTCTATAAACAAAGGAGGATTAAAGTTTAGTAAGAGTTGAATTTTCCTTACTCTTTTCTGCTCATAACTAATCTTCCTTTTGGGTTAAGGTCAAGGAAAAAAAATACTTCTATCTTCTTCTTGTTTTGAAATTAATTTTAAAGTTTTCTCTATTAATTTTGGGTTATTGATTCCTATAGGTAATCAAAGATCTTGTAGTTTACCATCAAGTTAGAAGTATTTTTCCTTTCACTAGAAGATTTTCCTTGAGGTAAGATAAATCTCTACCCTATGATAAGGTTTAGTGTTCATGGTTGCTTTAGTTGTTATATCATGATTGAGAGTGTATTTTTACATGAAATAATTAGTTATAATATATATATATTATCATAATAATGAGTTGTAGTATTATGTGGGGTTTGGCTATGATAATGAATTTTATATATGTGTTAAAATTTTGGTTTTATGGGTTAATTTAGGAGGTTTTAGTTGCCAAGAAGACCTAATATCTTTAGTTATTCTATGATCTTAGCATCCAATCAATGTATAGAATGTTTGGATGCACTGAGCATTATGTGGTCATTAAAACCTTTTTGATGAATCTCGAGTATGTGTGTGCGGTTGATGTTTGAATTGACTTTGGGAGAAATGTGGAGTGTAATAGCAAGGGTGTAAGAATAGAAATGATGAGGGAGAGGGTGGAAATGTAAGATCTAGGAAAAAAAGTAGGTCAAAGGAAAGCTAAGAAAGAATCTTCACAATGTTGTGTTAGATAAAGAGAGAGTAAAGTTGAGAGAAGAGAGTTCATGAGAAAAAGTACCATAAAAAATATTATGGGAGATTTTTGGCTAAATGTTATAAAATAATGATCTAAGTATTATGAAACTAATCTAAATACACCAAAATGTGGTTATTATCACAAATAGAAATAATTAGAATCTTTCACAAATGGTTTGAGAAGTATCTATATGAATTAATAAAAATATATGAACGTTTAGTAGATTAAGTCAACTAGTTTAGTAATAATAGTTGATTGATCTCACCAATGAATTGCTTTTACTAACCATTTAGCTAGTTCTTCTACGATAACTATTTGGGTTCTAGAATTGAACTACTTGACTAGTGTAGGCTATGATTAATTAATTTGTTGCCTTGAAACTCACTTCATTATTACCGTTTCTCCATTTATTTTCAAAGTCAAAACCATTTTATAATTAATATAGTTTTAAATAAATTAAAAAGTTTTTAGGATAAGGTATTACAAAATTCCTCCTATGCAACTAAGATAAAGATAATCATAGAGGAGATAATGAGCCCCAAGATTACATTATCCTTCCCAAAGGACATGTGACATCTTTCTTTGAATATCATCCTAACGATGGTACAAGTTTAGATCTCATTGAGGCTCTAGCCATGAATTATGATAAGGATTTGGTGAAGGGTTTAAAGAGTAGAAAAATATTAAGGGCATATATGAATCTTACCTTCTAAGTCAATCATCCCATCCCATAACTATTTGTCATTTTCTTGTATAATATCATCCAACTATTTTTGCATCTATAATATGTAGAAATTGGATATGAGGGATAAAGTTTACTAGAAATTTCTATAGATTTGAAAATTCCATTAGTAGTTGGAAAAAGATCCTCATGGGATAAAGAAGGGTCATTCCTTTCTACTAGAAGACTAGAAGTTGTTAAGGCAAAGAAGGATTCTATAAAGGTATCCATTTTAGACATAAAGATATTAAAGTCCACTATTTCAAAATTGGATAAGGGTATAAAGAAGGAGAAGTGGTGGACTAATTTCTATGAAAAGAGAAAAGAAGTGACAAGATAATTGGAAGAAGATTAAGGTCCTCACTAACACCAACAAGAACATATAAAACCAAGTCAATCTTCTACACAAACCAAGCATTAATGCCAATAATAAGGTTTTAGCTTATGATGAAAACATGACTACTAAAAAGAAGTAGATTATAAAATATAATGTTGAGATCGAGAGAATTCATTGTGAGGTAGTAGAAACCCAAGAGGAATCCATTATTGAGCTTGAGGAACTAAGGAGAAAAGTTGGTTAATGTCATTAAGTCAACCAAGGAGGCTATGGAATTACCATATGCAATAATGAAATTGAAATAGTACTCTTAATAAGAAGCGCATGATCAAATCATGGCCTACACCTAGCTAGTTCATGCCTATGAAACTATTGGTGAATTGTTAGTAAACAAGTGTTTCCAAAATTTCTTTGAATAATATAAGAATGAGTACTATGCCTGTGGTGTATCTATAATCTATGCTCAGTTGAAAGATCCAGTGTCTTAGGATGGATTACATTAACCTATTGGGTGAATGTATTTTGCTGATGATGTTAGGCTTAATTCTAAGGGTGCTAATGTTGAAGGCACCAATAATTTCTAAGAATAGGAAATGTCGGTGTTTCTGATGAAAATGTAAATGGTAATGTTCAAGAAATAAAGGAAACCAACCCTAGATGAGATAGGATTCCTTATTATTATTTTTTCTTTTCCCTTTGTGTTGAGCCATTAAAAGGATTGTAAGCTATTCATCTAGCGCACTACAAGCTACTTTCATAATGACCTATCCATAAATACAAGCTTCTATCTTTTGTTATAGATTTTTATTATCTCAACCACATTTATCCAAGTATCATGTCATTCATTAGCTATAGCAATTTGTTTTAAGATGAGGCCCCAGCCAAGTAGCTAAGTGATATGGTGAAATCAAGCTTAGACCATTAGGCCTCTCATGCATTATTTCTTAACTGTTTTGACGAAGGATAGGGCATGATTGATTGATTAGGTTGCTAATCAAACTATTTCAAATTGACAAGGCCTCTCATTCCTTTTATCATTATGTGGATTTAGTGGCTTTAGTTCACCAACCAAAGGACACACCTTAGGAGCCTAATCATAATTTTTCCATATTTTTGTGGGCTCACTAGCCTTAAGTTTTTTTGGCTTCGAGGGCACAACATAGAACTTAGGAAAACAAACTCTATCTTTTTATGAGCTCACTGACATTGAATTTTTAGCTTTAATGATGTAGTATAAATCCTAGGCCTATAACCCCTTATATCTTCTTTGCCTCTCATACTTCTTCTTTCTTAGGGCTTAGTGATTAGAAAAAGGTCACCAAGTGCGGCCAAATTTTTTTTCTTGGGTCTTAATGCCAAAAAGCTCACTAAGTGTATATATTTTCTTCTTTTTCTTAGGGATTAATGGTTGAAAATCTCACCACGTGTGCCCTAGATTATTCTTTACTTTTCTATTTTGTATTTTTTTTATTGCATCAATAACTCATTTTATCCTTCTTGCATCAATTATTTATCAGTTGTCTCATACCTCAATCATTTCTTTGAGCACAATGTTTATTGAGGTATCATGATGTTTTCAAATGAAACACTTATTTAGATGTCATATTACACCATCTAATCATTAAGCACAAGAAAAATATGACAATGGTGCGAGGTCATTAGTTGTCTCATTACAAGGTAAATATAAATATCATATGTGGTGTTTCTTCAGATGATTAGTATTATAGGTGTTTACTAAACATATTTTCTCCTTATTGGTTGTTAATATGAAAATGGTGGCTGACTTGCTCAATGACTTGATAGATCCCTCTCATTTAGTAGCTATATTACCTTGGGTTACATGAACTTTAAGTTCATCCTTTCTCAATGCCCAATCCCTAACTTTTAGTTCCATAGGCTTTAACCTTTTGTTACAATATCTAACCACTTGTTGTAGGTATGTTGTAAACCATAGCTAGACTATGCCCTTTCTTTCTTCTAGAAAATATTTACCAACTTTGAAGGCCTTTTCATTAATGGTGGTGTTGTAGTGACTAAAGGGTAGAAAGAAAAGGGCATACTCCACCGATTTGCTACTATAAACAATGAAGTAGAGTACAAAGTATCCAATTAGTTAACAATGGAGTATGCCCTTAGTATTTTACTTCATTATTTGTAGCAACAAATCCTAACTAAAGGGCATATTCCATTTTTATCCCTTTAGGTCCCATCAAAACTCCTCCTACCTTTAAGTTTAGGTTGTTGGAAACACCATCCACATTCTATGATATCCTAAAAATTTTCTCACCCTAATCTTAGGGTGGTTAGTCTCTTAATTCTATCTTAATCCTTAAACCTTATCTTTAATCTTGAACTCACCTCTTCAAATTCCTCTTCCCCTTCCCTTTCCTTTTCCTTTTCCTTTCCCATCTCTCTCTCTCTCTCTCTCTCGATCCACTTCATACCTAACCGATTGCATCTGTCTCAATCTAGCTAATCAAACTGTAGTGCCCAACTATTCCAAAACCTTCAATTTACCTCCCCTCATGATATTGTTTATGCCAAATCCTACCCCTATGCCTCTACTACCCTACAACTCTGACTATAGCCTACACCAAACTTACACCACCCTTTTTTTATGCAACAAATCTTATACATCTCCTCCCTCTCTATTTTAATCATTTATTACCTTATCAACTAAGATCCTTACTCTATTCTCCTTCCTAAGCCTCCCTTTTGTGCTTTCCTTTCACAAAACTTCACCCCAACGCTACGCACTTCATACTACACCATCACCCTCTTCTTTAGCCTTTCACATAGCAACACCATGAGAACCATTTGTGCCTCACATTATATCTCCATACTCAATATGAGCTCCTCATATTTCTCCTATTAATCATGAACTAGGCATGCAACTACCTCTCTTGATGTGTGTTTCTTACTTAAGCACCCCTATACTTCGCCCATTGTTCCCATAACCAAATTGACATTTCTATTTTGGTTCTTTTTTCTTTTCCTCCTCATTTCACTTACCTTATATTTCTTATTTCCTAATTCTTTCTAACCATGGCTCTTTTTAACTTTTAGGTGATATTTTAGTGGTCTTAGAGGAAGGGGCTTAGGGTCCTTTTCTTGCTTAGAAATATGTTATTTTTTGGTAAGAATACATGTCTTAGGATAAGGTTTTGGATCTATATGTTAATTGTATGCAATATCATGTTAGTATATTTCTATTGCTTGAAATCGTTTTGTTAGTGTTATATTAATTATCTTATTATATCACATTACAAAAGTATGATCATTATGTAAAACTATGAGCTTGTGTGATGTTGTTTGTCTTAGGTGCTGTATTGTAACCCTAAGCATATTGGCATGATCTATTATTATTAACTAAGTAGTGGAGAATATGTGTGAATATGATTAAGTTTTAGCAAGATGAAACATGTTGAGGATTGGAATTTGGTAATGTTAGGACTTTTGTAAATTATTTGGAAGGTTTTGAGTTGTAAGGGAATTTGGATCATTTTATTAGTGTATGGAGGGAATGAGCATAACATGGGAATCCCTCAGGGTTTTACAATTGATTTCATATATAACATGTTAGAGTTTTGGTTGAGTATGGTATAAGTTATGTGATAAGAGGTTTTTTTATGAGTTTAAGCAAGATAGGGTTAAATATGGAATTTTGTTTGTTTATGAAGTTTTAATGGGCTAAAATATGTCACATATATTATGTGAAATATTTTGGTTAGTTATGTGTAACTAAGGAATACTAACCGTATGGGTGACCTTAATATTGTATATACTAAACACTCAAGCTAGACCTTATTTTTGGATATGATGCTAATAGTGATATTTTAGGATTTTGTACTACATTTGATGGTTTAGTGAGTCTTATGGGAGGAGTTATGATTATCTTATAAAATTATTATTTTATAAGGGTAATATGGTCTTTGCACTTAGGGATTGATCTAAACTACCTTTGGTTGTGACTTATGTGTCTAGTATATTTATGTTAAATATGCATTATTTTAATGAAAAAAATAATTGGTCTAATAAGACATTAATACTTAAACTGAAAAATCATTGAGTTAGGACTAAGTTATACCAATTCATTCCATTAGACAACATAATAGTGGTTCCGAGGAACATTTGTCTTGAAAGGGTTATATTAGCGATCCATTAAATAAAATAGTGGCTCCCGGGTGTGTCCTTCCCTAAATGGGTTGTTATATTGATATCATTCTAATGGTTATGAATAATGGGGTCCCTAAACTTAAATGATTAAGAAATTGGAAATGTATAATCATCTATCACAGGACTCTATTTTAGTTTCTCTCTTGAGGCACCTTGTGTCATGATTAATATGCATGTATATTATTCATTTATGTATCCTTATGTGACATGCATGCCCTTTTCGTCTTATGTGTATTGTTGCCTTTCTCAATATGAAAATACTCACCATCCTTTTCATGAGTGTTGTTCATTCCCAAGAGCAGGTGACTTAAGTATTAATGTGTAGGTTTTCGGAGATTGCTTTCATATTTTTGTTGAGTATGATGCATTTCCTATGGAGGAGTGATTTATTTTATTGGGCTTGGGTTCATAGTCTATATTATACAATAGGTAGGTTTTTGACCAAATAGATTATGAACTCTTAATTTTATATTATCCCTTTTGTTGTATTTTGATTTGAAGTATACTTAGGAATTCATATCCAAACTATTGTCTAAGTTTTATGAAATTCCTCTCATTTTCTTGTCATATTATTTAAACTTATTAATGTTTTTCCATATACTTGGCATAAGAATGGTATAGTATTCTAGAATCATATTAGGTATGGAGGCAACACCCAGTTATCTTATTTTTAGCTTTTGTAAAGCTAAAAATTTTTAGTAGTAAATTTTGGAGTGTTATACATACATTGCTCATTCACGTTGCTCTATAAAGGACAATAAATGGCTAGACTCAACCTCAAATGAGCATTCTATTATGAAGTTAGAAAAATCTTGACCCCTAGTGTTTGAGTTGGGAAGGTAATAGATGTCAAATCTACTTAATTCAATGACATATGCCATAATTTGGTCAAATTCGCTAGCTTGTGCAATACCGTCTACAATGGCACATTCGCTAGGATTAATGGTGTAAGAAAAAAAATTAAGGTTTAGCTTCCTAGTGGATATTAACAAGGAGTATGACATCTTCTCCATGAGTACCAATGCTCTACATCTATTAGTACTTTTCTTGTGTAGTCTATTTGCCTAAGAATTCCTCACCCTCAATATTTTCTTAATGGAATGAAGGATATGGTTGAGGTTTAGGTAGCTAGGTATATGTAAAGTTTTTTTTCTTCTACTTAGGCGGTCAACATCGATAATTTGTCTAAGTTGCCTTTCAAGCTATTAAATGCCTTTTTGGGTAGTATGATGTCCACTAAAATTCATCCTTAGCTTTTAACAACAAAAAAATGGCAGGCCTTTATTTATCCCTTGGGATAAAAACTAGTTTAGTTTTGCCAACTTAATAATCAATTGTTGAATTTCCCCTTTACCTATCAAAGCTTTTATATTTAGGATAATTGCTACTCATTTTAGATTCACTTCAGTACCATTGGTTGGAAACCATGAAGATTAAATTAATTCCAATGATAATTCTAAAGGCACATTTGATTGGGTCCAACTTCATTTTGTACTTTCTCAAAGGAATAAAGATTAGCGGGTGGTATTGAGTGTAAAGCTCTATCTTCTTGCTTTTAAAGATCATATGATCTATATAGGCCTATGCACATCCTCTAATATGCCCTTCAAATATCTTATAAGAAAGTCTATGAAATGTTGCCCCATTATTCTTGATTTTGAAACACATGATCTTGAAACAATATAACCCATCATCTATGATAAAGATAGTATTATCTTGGTCTCCGTTGGCTAAATTGATTTGATGATATGCTAATTAGACATCCATGAGACTTAATCTTTCATGTTTGACCATTGAGATTATTAGTTTGTCCATCTAAGGCAGTGGATAACCGTCTTTTGGACATAATACCCTAAACCTTTCTAACTATAATTAGTAAGTGTTTAGTCTCCTAAGCCCTTCTCTAACCCTTAAACCTTATGTAGATGCTTTATCCATACCTCTCAAAAACCTTATTTTATCATTATACCCTTTAAACATGAATAATTAATTTAATTAACTAGTTTTTGACTAAGCCTTATACTTGGCCGAATTACCAACATCACTCAAAAACCCTTTAAACATCACTCCACAGCATTTAGCAATCGATTGCCATCCTTTTCCAATCAACTAGAGCTAGAAATTTTCTCCATTCTTCATTTTCTTATGTTTTTTTTAACTCAAATCAATTCAAATGCCTAATTTTTTTTAACATATTTAGTTTTCTAAATTAGTTCCTCACCTTTCCTTAATTTTCATAATTTTATGGGAATTATTTGATTATTTTCCCATTTTAACCATTTACCTAAACAATATTAAACATTGTTGAAATTCTTACATATGAGTGATTCAAATTTCTAACCTTCTTTCACCCTATGATCAAATTCCATATTGTCCTTGCTAATTCAACAAAACATCTAACCATAATCATATTTCATTCACTCTTACACTTTCTCACTCATTTCAATCACTCCTACCACCCTTATTGCTTGGAAGCAACCTCTAATCTCACTTTTCTACATATCTCCTGCCCAATTTTTTAAATCTATAAGGTTGAAAGCCCTGGGTTGATCATTTTGACACTTATCCTATTTTCTACACTTTAAATTTGTTGTACCATCTTTTTATATTCTTTAGTTGTGTTTTTTCTTGGCCTTTTTATTGGTGATTGAATCCCTACTTTTTTTTCTCTCCATTTTCTTTCATCTTAAACTTCTATAATCATGAACCTTAACTATTTGGTGCTTGTTCTAAACAAAAGAGATTTAACGTCATAGATTCATGAAGGATTGATCGAGCTTGTCCTTAATCCCCATTTTCTAAAGTATTGTGGGTTATTCTCACCTCTTTTAATTTTTATCTTCAATTCTAATCCTTGTTATTTTCCCCTCCTCTAATTCTTGTATTTTTTTGTGACCAAAGGGTAGAAGAAGGTATCTAATATAGATGCATTCCAATATTTTGAAGATTAACATATGAATCAAGATAGAATGATGTAATGGTTAAATTTGAAGATAATTATTTATCCTACAATATGAATATTATTGAAAATATTATTAAATTAGTAGTCGATCACATATTTCAGAACTCAAATATGAGTTTCCTACACAAAGTTATGATTGTTTTACCATATGTGTGTCAAGTTGAATTTTTACACACGAATAGATAAAGTGTCGTCATTAGCATTATGGACACCATTATATTTTCATATTTATTAGTTAGGTTTTTATTACCTTATTTGATAGGATATAAGTTAGCTAATTTATTTTCTTATTCATTAAGAAATTTGATAGGATTTATCTTTTATCTTATAATGTATTTTATCTTTTTAATATTTTGTTAGGATTTAGTTATTATTATCATAGGATTAAGCAGGTACTATTTAGGTGAATAATGTCATGAATAGATGATTTCATTAATAGTTCTTATCTTGCTTACATTTATTTTATCTTATTATTGAGGAGGTTACATAAATAGGTGAATATTATCCTTTAAATATCCCATATAAAGACATTATTTGAGGATAGTTAAAATGAGTTATAAAATTGAATTTTCTCTCATTGAAACCCTATATGAGTTTTTTTATTCTATATTTATGTTATATGTGTGATTCATAAGCTAGATCTATCTCTACATTATTTTATTTGTGTAAGTGATAATTTAAAAACCCTCTATACCTTTCTTATGTGGGTTTATATAGAGTTATCTAGTGAAGTTTACTAGATTTGATGCGTAATGGAATGAGTGCTTTTAAAAATACCCTATTTTCATTAATTTTATAATGATAAATGAATGACGAGTTATAAACTAAGGATATGGATAAAGAATCAAATAATGTAATTCTTAAATTAGCTTTTAAATGCTCACACAGATAATCCTCAAAGGATCTCTAATGAAGAACCATATAGTAAACTTCACTAGATAACTCTATCGAAATCCACACAAGAAAGGTACAGAGGGTTTCTAAATTATTATTCACACAGATAAGATAATTTAGAGAGAGATCAAGTTTATGACTCACACAGAGAACTTAAACATGGAATAAAAAAACTCACATAGGGTTTCAATGAGAGAAAACATAATTTTATAACTCAGTTCAATTATCCTCAAATAATCAGTTTACATGGGATATTTATAAGATAATATTCACCTCTTTATGTAACCTCTTAAATAATAAGATAAACTAAATCTAAATAAGATAAACATTATATATGAAATCACTATTCACGTAAAAAGTACACACTTAATCCTATGATAATAATAATTAAATCCTAACAAAATCTTAAAAAGATAAAATACATCATAAGATAAAAGATAAACCCTATCAAATTTCTTAATGATTAAGGAAATACATTAACTAAATAATATCCTATCAAATAACTCAATAGCAACCTAACTAATAAATATAAAAAGATAATGGCATCTATAATGTTAATTACAACACCTTATCCATTCGCATGTAAAAATCTAGCTTGACACACATATGATAAAACAGTCATAACTTTGTATAGAAACTTTAGATATGAGTTCCATATGATGCATTGGACTCTTGATTTAATAAAATTTTCAATATAGAAGTATTTTTTTACTTATGTACAAGAATAAATTTGGTAATAAATACATGTATCTATATTAGGGCTTATTTTTGTTATGAGTTAATGTCATGAATTTATCATGTGATCATATGTTATATAAGAAATCATGATAGGATTTATTTTAAAATAAGGTTTCATGCATTAAATGCTAAATCCATGATGTTTAGGATTTTATGGTTTTATGTGAAATCTCTATATTTTATTCCTTGCTAGACTTTTCCATAAAATATCAAGCATGATAGTATGGATATATATATGTCCATGGATGTAATACCCCACAATTTAAGGTGTATAAAATGAAATATTCTTGTGTTTAATGGATTTTGAATAGTTTTTTATCTTGATTTAGAATTATATATTGGGTTTGATTTACAAAGGAATTGGAAAAGGGCTTAGGAATTTGAGTTAAATGAGTTTTTTTGGCGTATTAGTCAACTGGTTCTATGAATTGATTGATTAGTTAATCAAACTGGGTTATTGGTTTATTGACCTCTGTAATTGTTTTTAGCCTCAAATTTTCTAGAAAAATTCTTCTAGTGTTCTGTAATTTGGTAATTTAACTCCAAATTACTTATTAAGTAATTTGTAACCAATTCTACCATTTACCCCACTATTTCCTTACCTTGAATTAATTCAAGGTCAAATTCTTGACAAAAAAAAAGGAAGGATGAACTCACCCTTTGCCTTCTTCCTCTCTCCACTGTATAGCTCTTAGATGGACGAGTTTTTCTAGTTCATCCCTATATGACTAATTTATTTTTTTCCTATGCCGATCTACACATTTCCTTTCTTATTATTGATCTTTTTATAGAAATTATTAACCTAGATTCGTCAAAATTCACCATTGGAATTCTAGGAGGAATTTAGCTCCACACTTGATAAATCAACATTTTATGGTCTGATTTTGAATGGTAACATTAGGCTTTCAATTTGTTGCAATGTTCTCCTTTATTTATTTGCAAATTATTTGGTTATGAATAGCCTTAATTCTCTTTTCCTTTTCTCTTTACCTCTTTTTAGCCATTGAAAATACTTTAATTTTCCCACACTTGTACTCCCTTTTATTCTTAAATCTATATCTTCACTCTAATTGGGTTTACCCTTATGGTCCTTTTTCTATCTCTCTCTTGTTTATATTTAAGAAAGAAAGAGTTAGATTTGAGAAAAGTTGAGTTTTGCTTTCTATTACTTCTTTCCTTAGATTCTCATTGAAGGTGCTAACTCATATTTTCTTTCCCAAATTCATATTTCTTTATTTATATGAATTATATGAAGGTTTATTAGTTTTTAACTTCTTGTTTTAAGATTTTTGGAAGTTGGACTCTTCCAACTAAGGGTTTTTGCTTTGTTGGTGTGGATTTTACTAAACTTTTAAGTAAGTCATTATTGCCTTTGAATTGTGGTATGGTTGTACATGTGAGCTTATATAGTTGGGAAATTTGGACCTGTACATGCTTATATGACATTGCTAGGGTTTTGGATATGTATGTTAGAGTATTTAAGAAATCTAAGAAAAAACATGATTTCATGAGAAATATGGTTGATTCTATGTAGATGATGTAAGACTAAATAGATGAGCACATGTAACCTCTATTTTCTGTGATGGTGATGTTATGATTTTTTTTTGGTAAATGAATGAGATTTATATACCAAAAATGAGAGAGGAATACAAAGTCAAAGCTGTGCTTTCAATTAAGCCCAGCTATCAAAATAGGCCAAGATATGCCTATACAACATTTTCCTACTACATAAAGATAATCTATTATGAATCCTTCCAATGATCTCTTTAACCACTAATCTAAGAAGGGTAACCTGTAATCTGAAAACATCTAGATTATAGGCTCTCCAAATGTAGTAGATACCAGCACAAATTGTGGCTCTAACAAGCCTAACATATGCAGAATGATGACCATCATATCCAGCTATTATGTTGATGAAGCTCTTCCAGTCCTGCAGATAGGATTGTAACTCTAACCAGCAAAACAAAGGTTGCCAACAAAGCCTGGTAAACTCACAGTGTACAAATAAATGGTCCAAAGACTTTTCATGTGTCCCACAAATACCACAAGTATTCTGAATATTAGGCAACCACCAGGATAGTCTTGCTCTAGTGAGAAGTGCATTGCGTACAGCTAGCCAACCAATAAATTTATGGCTAGGAGCACCATCATGACTCCAAACAAAAGAATATAAAACCTGTGTTTCATTCCTGACACGAATGAGATCATAGGCTTTATGTATATGATATTTCTCAACTCTACATTGTCCATTAGCAATTGCAGAAAGAAAATGAAATCTGAGTTTCAAAACACATCCAAAAATCCATGATTGATTCATCTTGACTTCAAGTTCCTGGATTGGTCTGTTCTTAATATAATAGCCACGAACCCATTTTATCCACAAGCCCTCTTTGTTGTGAACTATATGCCATAGCCATTTCCCCATTGCTGCTAAATTCCATCTGCAGATATCATGAATGCCTAGACCTCCTTCTTGTTTGGGTAAACAGACCTCCTTCCAAGACACCAAAGCAGTATGTTTTTCCATATTTCCTGACCATAGGAATTTTCTGCATATTCTCTCAATGTACTTGACCACTCCTGTAGGGAATAGCAAGATTTGGGACCAAAATCTAATGGTTCCCATGAGCACAGAGTTTATTAGTTGTATTCTCCCAGCATAGCTAAGCAACTTACTAGACCAATGCTTCACCTGGGAGAGGAGTTTATCCAAAAGCCTGATGTTATGATTTTTATATAGTTAGATTCTAAAGACATAAGCATATTTACATGTTTGAATGTTTTGTCTATGAGCAAACCAATTTACTGGTTAAGATTAACTGATTAACTAGTTACTAGAACAACTGACTAGTTAGCCTAATCCTTCTATTAGTTTATATGTGGTGGCTTTGAGCTACTCTCTATAAGAACCCGTCAACTAGTTGTGCCCAACCAATTGACCAATTTTTAGACCAATTAACTAGTCGAATTAACCAATAGACCAATTATTGGTTGGAATTATTGGTGGTCTCTAGTTAAACCTATTAACTAGTTTATCAGAACTAATCAATAGGTCATAAGAATATTAAACTGGTCTAACCTAATCAATCAAATGGTCTCAAGAGGAAACTCAATAGTTTGGCTGGGCCAAACTTATCAACTGCTTTACTTAAACTAATCAACCAGTTCAGCTAGAGAGGGTTATTTTGGTCTCTTTAGAATTGTCAATATAATAATGATATTATGTTACAATATGATTCTTTAATGATGATAACACATAATTTAGTATGATCCAACTAACCTACTTAGTATATTAATGGGATTATAATTTGTGGTATTCCTTGTAAGGGCCTTAGAGGATTTTTTTTTATATATAGTTAAATTAGGAATAAATATGATATGATGCTACTATTGAATGGAATATTCCATATCCTAATAGATTGTTTAAATTTGGATAAATGCTAATGGAATTTCCATCATCTTTTTGGATGTTAATGATGGTTTGTAACACCCCCATTTTTCACCAATAAAAAAATTCATTTTAAAGCATTGCAAAAGTGAAAATATAAGTCATTATTATAATAAAATGAGGTGCTACTGTTGTATTTAACACAATATATGACCCTTGTTGTCTACCTCACATTAGATATAAGTCTAAATATCTAAACAATCAAACATAAGGAAAGACTCCTTAATCTGTTCACAATGAGTAGGGTCCCACTATTCTAAATATCTAAACACGTCTAAATGTCTACCTTACATTAGATACAAATCTAAATATCTACCTCACTTTAAATCATTAATGTCTTTTCCATAGGTTATATTGTTAATTTTTTATTTCACAATGAGTAGGGTCCCACTATTCTTAATCTGATGGAACGCATTAAAACACCTTCTTGGAAAAAAAATACTCCTAAAATATTATTCTCTTTGGTGGAACAGATATTAAAAACATCATTTTATTAGGGCAGAATGCTCCTGAACCACTATTCTCTCCGCCGGAATGGAATATATAAAAATATCACCTTGGGCCTACTTACATGCTCTTTTACTTTAAGTGATTAGTATCTTATTCATGATAAATTCTCAAGCATTGAACACATTGAAGCAGATAAACACACCACATAGGTTAAAGTCCTTAATCTCTACAAACCCTAATTACACCTTCCTTAACATTCATTCTCCCAATATTAATTATTCAACCACAAATTATAATATATCATCATCATTATTTTACCCACAATTTATGGTCTAACTCCCGTGTCATACACATACAATAATAATCTTATCCCAATATATTACTCACAAAATTACAAAAAAACTCTAATTTCATATATTAGCCATAATTCCCCCTATGAGACTCATATAATTACCAGATTCAATATACCTCCTTATAACGCCCACATTAGTATTATATCAAAAATTGCAAATTAACTCTAGGGTTTTACACATGGAATGCTAAGATTATCACTTTAAGTTATTATTCTCTAATTAGACCATCATTTCATTAAAGGACCCCTAAAACAAACAATAATACCTCTAAACATTTCTCAGAATATCATCATCATAATTTAATCTTCCTAACACATAAAATACCATAGTTTCCTTATTATCCTATAATGACCAAAATATTCCTTAAGGATAAACTATAACCTTTATTTTATAAAATCTTGTACCTTACACACAAATTATTTTTCAAATCCAACAATTATCATCATACCTCATAAATATGCTTAAGTCCATTTATCATAGCTTATTTAGCCCATATTTTATGCCATAAAATATATTCCCATAAATATGTTATTATCATAACAAAATTTATATCCATACCTCTTACCCATTCTTACTTTCTTTCAAACATATATTCCATATAATCACAACAAATCATCAACAACATGCATTAAATTATGTAAACAACAATATTAAGAAAAATACACATATCCATATAAGTAATTAACAAAAAAACTCTAAAACATCGATTAGTATCCTTACCAATGAGAATATTGTGCTTTAAGTACATAAATCCTAAACCTCTTCCTCTAAGATCAGGAATATCACCTATGAAAAGCAACAAAATCCACGATTAGACTCGAAGAGTATAATCGAAGGATAAATTAAGGTAAAAAGGATAAAAATGAAAGTAACCATAGTCAAATAGAATCTTAAGATGTGGAAATGTGGTGGAATGTATGGTGAGAGATATGGTGAAAATTTGGTGGTGTTTGGATAAGGTTTGGGGGTGAAAATAGGGATGCATGACCAAAAATGGGTGGCTGCATAAGCATGATGTAGGCAGTGCACACCTAGGTTGAGAGTTAGAATCATGTATAGCTAAGTGTTGTGAAGTGGCATGACCATACTCGATCATTGGGCAAATATGCGTAAGTCGAATAGATGCACACCGACATGTGCCAGGGCCATGCGCAGGCATGCAAGGGTGCGTAAGTAGGTTGTGCTAGGTTACACAAGCATGCAATATGGAATTTTAGTATTAAAAGATCGTACTTGATGCTATGCCCAAACTGTGTATTTTGTAAAAATGTGACAGACATAAGGAAGAAGAAGGAAAAAGAGGTGATGGTCGGTAGCGATGGCCAATGATGGTGTTGGGGAAGGATGGGACAAGGCGTTAGGAGATGTATGGTGGTTGTGGTAGTGCATAGTGGCTATGGAGGTGGCTTGATTGTGCAAAATAGGGCACGATAGTCCTATGAAGAAGAAAAGGAGAAGGGGAGAAGAAGAAGAAGAAAGGGAAGGTTGTGCTATGGCTCTCTGACACATAATGGCATAATGGAGGCCAAAAAAAGGGGAAGGAAGGAGAGTATGTAGTATGTGTGTGTGTCTGTCTGTGTGTGTATGCATGGGCATTCACAGTGGAAGAAATAAGGGGAAACATGTGAACGACGATGCAAGGGGATGGTGATGCAGGAGCATACATTGAATATAATGATTATCATTTTCATTCTAATCCTCAAGGTAAGAAAGATGATTTATCTTTCTTAATGTTGGAGCCTATCATGTTGAATATTCTTGATAATTCTAATATGCTTGACATTGAAAAATATTGAAGTTATTCTTGTAGGTATGTTACATATTTGCAAGAAGATGATGTTCATACACATCGATGTGTGCAAGTATTCCAAGGCATGCAAGGCTATGACATACATGGGATGATACATTACAACAAGAGATAAAGTGATGATATTCATTATTTGTATAAACTTATTGTAAACCCTAACCCTAAGTATATTTTATGTAAGTTAAGGTATGGCTATAATTTCACGTATGTATCTTAGTCAATTGTATAGCTTTGTAATATTAATCCTTAGTATCATTTAACCAATGATATTATGTTGTGGATTAAGGTTAATATGGGCTTAATTCAACCGTGATTAATGGGCTAAATTAAGGGACTAAACTCGGATGGTTTAAGCTAGTCACCACCGAGCTTATTCCTTCTTCTATATATACCCTTTGTGCGCATGGTTTGTGGGAAGAATTGAATAAGAATTTTGATAAAACTTTGAACAAGAGAGCTAAAGTCTAATCCTCCCTTTTGGGTCTACATTGAGCAAGGAAGATTGGGGATAATCCTTCCTCAAAAACTATCTTAAATCTCGACATATTTGAAGGTTATACAAATCTATCGAGTACCTTCAACTTGTATCTTCAATTTCTTCGTCTATAATCCACCAAATCACTTCATTCTTTTTGCATTAGATCGTGGGTGACAGCTTCTAATACAAATTTCGATCCAACATTTCGTTACTTTGATAAAAATCACATCAGATGGTGTAAGTCATAAGGAGTAGTAAGGGAGATGATGGTTGTGTGTTATGGTGAAATTGCAGAGGGTGCAGCAATGATGGTGATGGCTTATGAGTAGGTTATGTGAAAATGAGAATGGAAAAGACGAATATGGGGAAGGGGTGTGTGTGTGCGCGCAAGTCGGGCAACAAAGGATAAGAGAAGAAGATTAGTGGTGAATGATGGATGAGGTTCGTTGCAGAGGAGGTGATAGGGGATGGTGCAAGTGGGAGGATGCAAGTTGATGGAAGAATGGAGAATAAAGAAAAGAAAAGGAGAAAGAAAAGTAAAAAGGGAAAAAGGATGGGGATTGGGTTACAAAATATGGCTTATCCTAATCAAAGGTTCATATTTGGTTAAGGTTTCAAGGTTAAGAAATTTAGTTAAGATTGAAACAATATTTTCTCAAGATTAGAATCAAATTAGAGTGTTAATGATATATTATTAGGCTAAGTAAATTTTTGGGGTATTACGTAATGAGGGTAATAACATTCTAACATATAATAAATGAAATGCCCCGAAATTTTCTAATTTTATAAAGTATATTTAAATGAGATTTTATTAGAAAGATTTAATTTAATAAATTATTTTTATTAAAATAAAAAGAGAATTCATTAGGGAAAATCTAAAATAAATTTATAAGTGTTTTAATTAGATGGAATTTTGGTATTTTAACTAGATAAGGATTTTATATTAGAAATTAATTAAATAATTTATTTTATTTGAAATAAGAATGATAAAATAGTTTTAAATTAATAATAATATTATAAATAAATTAATTGGAGAAATTTAAGGTGTTTTGCTAATTAAAATGGAATTTATAGAAAATCTTTTAAAAATCATAATTTAGCCTAAAAAGGGATTTAAATATTATTTTATTTAAATATTATTATTTTTAAATATGTGAAATATTATAATTAATTTAATTATCCCAAACCATTATTTTTCCTTTTTCCTTTTTCTTTCTTTTTCTTTATTTTTCTTTCTTTTTCTTTCTTTTTCTATAGGTGAAATATATTATTATTATTTTTAAATATGTGAAATAAATTTGGTTTTCGGACTTGGTATTTGATTTTGAAGTGTGTTTCGACCGCTCCTCTATTTGTTTTAACTTTTTAAGCTGATACCACAAGTGGTATCAGAGCTTTTGGTTGTTGAGAATTGGGTTTCGGTTAGAGATTCGGTTCTCACGATCCTAAATATTTTAACTGAAAATGTGTTTACCTTGTTTCAAGTAAATTTTAAAATCCGGATTAGCTTGTGAGGATCATACGATGGGGTAGCGTAAGTGACCTTGTGTTTTGGTGCTATGATTATGGTCTTGTAATTAGTTCGTCCTTAAGGGGGTAGTAACCCCACTAGGTTTACCCTAGTCCTACAGGTTTAGTGGATTGATAACCCTAAGGCGTACCTTGCTGAATCTAACTTTACTTGGTTTAGTTTTCGTAAAAATTGCTTTATTTTCTTCGGAGTTACTTTTAACCTATTTATTGCGATCAATATTTTATGCAATCATTTTTCAAGTTTACGCTACTTAGATTTTCCCTGAATTTCGGGGACAAAGTTTCTTTTCAAGGGGGTAGTGATGTAATACCCCGTATTTTTAAAATCTAGATTTATTAAGTTTAATGATTTTATTAACGTAATTTGATGTAAACAATTAATTTAATTTCGATTTGTCTTATGGATTTATCGACGATTCAAATTCATAGTTAAATTTAATTAAATTTCTTATAAGTTCGATTTTTGGTTAATAATATGTATTCCCGTTCTTTCTCGTATTTTTATATTTTAGATTTATTTTTTTTATTATAAATTTGACATGTGATTACGACATTATTTTGAAGTTATATTTTGTTGACAAAATACATTATTTAAATTATATAATTCCTATTGAATAGTTAAATTTATTGTAATAATTTTATCAGTAGAAAATATTTTCGACTCTAAATCATTTGTTTCAATCGTTAATATTTTTAGGAAGTTTTAAATTTAGAAGACGTATTCAGAAATTTCTTTCCAAAATCAGCTTTATTCTGTCGTATATTTTTTTTAATTTAGAGAAAAATAATTTCGGACATGACTAAATTTGTCTCGGGGTGTTAAAGTCCAACTTAAATATTTTATTATATACTTTAAATAATTTTTTTTGAGATCTTATGATATATTTCCATAAATAATACATATTTTTTTTTATGTTCATCGGTTATTCCTTCCGAGAGTGTTTCCAAAATTCTTATATAACGGCTTTATTAATTTTGAGCCTTCAGATCTTTTCGAAATAGATTTTCGATAAATAAATTTTTGATTAAATTCTCCCAATATTAATATTTAATATTTTGTATTTAAATTGAACTTATACCCAATTACAACAACCCATAGTTCGTCTCTAAGGGGGTAGTTTATATGGGTATTAGCGTTAGTTGGTTTTCTATCCACTTAGAACGTTTTTCCCTAACCCTAGGCGCTCCCGGAGACTTCGGGGGCGAAGTCTGTTTTTAAGGGGGTAGTGATGAAATGCCCCGAAATTTTCTAATTTTATAAAGTATATTTAAATGAGATTTTATTAGAAAGATTTAATTTAATAAATTATTTTTATTAAAATAAAAAGAGAATTCATTAGGGAAAATCTAAAATAAATTTATAAGTGTTTTAATTAGGTGGAATTTTGGTATTTTAACTAGATAAGGATTTTATATTAGAAATTAATTAAATAATTTATTTTATTTGAAATAAGAATGATAAAATAGTTTTAAATTTATAATAATATTATAAATAAATTAATTGGAGAAATTTAAGGTGTTTTGCTAATTAAAATGGAATTTATAGAAAATCTTTTAAAAATCATAATTTAGCCTAAAAAGGGATTTAAATATTATTTTATTTAAATATTATTATTTTTAAATATGTGAAATATTATAATTAATTTAATTATCCCAAACCATTATTTTTCCTTTTTCCTTTTTCTTTCTTTTTCTTTCTTTTTCTTTCTTTTTCTTTTTCCTCTCCTTCCCGTTTGGGCTTGCGTCTCCCGCAGCCCAGTTTTTCCCCGCCCTCCTTCCTTCGGCGCGGCCCAGCTCAGCCCGCGCAGCCGATTCTCCTTCCTTCTTCCCCCAGCGCCGCGTTTTGTGTTTTCTTCTCCCTGGGCGTTGCGTTTCATCCTACCGTTTTAATAACAACGCCCGAACCGCCGGTCTCCTCCTTTTTCTTTCTTTCCTTTCTTCCTTAGACGGCCCGGTCCAGCTTTACCTTTCTTCTTCTTCCTTCATCGCACCAGCCCGACGCCACCGACTGCAACTCGCCGCCGCCATTGCCTGGTTTTTCGTCGGCGATCTCACCGTTTTGACCGGCCAATCTCCTTCCTTTCTCTTTCCCTTGATTCGGCGACTGTATAAACCCTGTCAACTCTCCCTTTTATCGCGCGATTTTCCTCTCTCTCTCTCCTGCGCACCACCCCTTCCCCCGAAAAATAAACCCACCAGCCAACGTCGCCTCCGACGACCGGAACCCTACCTTCCCTAGCTACTAGCCGGCCCACATAACCCTATCCTCCCTTCTAAAGCCTATAAATACCCCCCATAATAACCTGTATCGAGCCTTTAGTTTTCATTACCCAGAATTTTCCCTTTTTCGCCGCCACCCCTTTAGACGGTAGACCTAACGCCGTCGGCCAACACCACCACCTATTCCGCCTACCAAAACATTCCTTGCACCTCCATCTAGCTAACCAAACGTCCCATATCTCTCGATTCTTCCTTCACAAGCCGAATGAGCTGTGCAAAGTTCCCTTCCCGATCAACCCTTTCTTCCACCTCCGCCGCCCTTCGAACCACCATTAACCACCTCTTCTGCCGCTTCTGCCGCCTATTTCTCCTCCCATTCTTTTCTTCAGAACCTCCTCTATCTCCCCATACCTTTAGTTTCCTCTTTCTCCCTCTCCTCCTCTCTCTCTCTCCTTCTCCTCCATTCGTCCACCACCCACCGCCGCCGTGCGCCGCCACCTTTGGCTGTGCCGCCACCTTCATTCTGTCCCTCTCCTTCTGGGGAACTCAAAACAACCCAGCTCCCATTTTAATTCTTCCTATCTTATTCCCAGCATGCAACTTTCCCCTCTTTCTTTCCTCTTTCCGGCCACCGCCGCCACCTCCGTGCTCCGCCGCCGGTGCCGCCTATCCCCACCAACATTTGGTTGAACCCTAGACCCTCTCAGCTATTTTCCCTATTTTTATAACCCTTAAATTATTTTATTTCAATTATTTACATATAAATACTATTATTATTCTTAATATTTATATTTTAATATGCATTATTATTATTATTATTATTAGTGTTAATATTTTATTATTATTTATGTAGAGGGCTGAAGCCTAATATATTTTTAATTCGATTTTATTATTATTCTCCTTATTAATTCTATATTTACTATTATTAATATTAAAATGTTATAAGCATAATAATTATTATTATTTTCTATTTCGAATTTCCATTATTCTTATTTATTATTATTAATACAAATATTTTAACATTAGTGTTGCTATTAATTTTACTATTATTATTATCATCATCATCATCATCATCATCATCATCATCATCATCATTATTATTATTATTATTATTACTTCTGAATTGGGTTATTTAATTTACAAATAATATTTTTAGTATTATTTTGGTAAAGGGTCTGAATCCCTTATTTCACTTTATTTTTGAATAATGCCTTTTTATTATTATTTCTACTATTTTTATTATTGTTATTAATATTAATATTGACATTATTTTTGTACTTTTGTTATTATTAGTTTATCAAAAAGCCTAGTCTTATATTACGTTAGTTTTTAATATTATTTTTATAGGAGAGAGTCTAATATTAGCTCTTATTTCATGATAGGTAAAACCCAATCAAATCCTTAAGGAGGCGTAGGAGCGTGCTCCAAGACCGGTGTCGTTTTAGGTAAGGAGTGCTAAGGCCTTTTATGTGCTTATGTGTGTTATGTGTTTCGCATGTTATGTATCTATTGTTTATTATTATTAAATATTTTATATGTGGTATGACTTGGAGTTGAAGTATGTTGTGCATGGTATGTGTATTAATTATGTATAATGATATGTGTTGTGTATGTGAGGAATTTGATGTAGTTTGTGTGGGGTAAAGGATGAAAAAGGAGGATGGGGAAAGAGGTTGACCAAGGGAGGTGAGTTGACCTAATTATTTAGTGATTCACGAGTGACAAAATAAAATGGAGAATTTTAAGGTTTTGTGGGGGGAGAATACAATTTATGTTTTACTTGGGAGAAACTAAATTATGATGTTAATTGGGAGAATTTAATTTATGATGTTATCGAATTTATGGTGTGTTTGGGAGAATCTAAATTTATGATTTGTTTGGGGGAATCCAATTTATGGTTTTGCTTGGGAGATTCTAATTTATGATTTTATGTGGGAGAATCTAATCAATTGTAAGGTAAGGATGAATCTTCGGTTTTATGTGAATTGAATCTAGGGTTTGGTAAAGATGAATATTTGGTTGGTATGGATGGAATTTAGGGTATTGTATGACGGAATCTTGGGTTGCCTAGTGGTATTAATGGATGTATGTTAGTATTAGGGTTTGTATGGTGATATTAAGGTTTGTATGGTGGTAATTATAGTTGTATGGTGGTATTAGGATTTATATGGTGATATTGATGGTTGTATGGTGGTATTAGGGTTTGCATGGTTGAATTTAGGGCTTCACGTGGAATTTTAGGGTTTACATGAAAAAGGTTCGAAGGTTTGCATGGAAAGATTAGTGTTTGCATGGAAGTGAAATTTACATGTGAAAAGTTGATTTGGGATGTAAGGGAGGAAATAGAAGAGTTATTTGGGTGTTTGAATGTTTTGGGCGAAAAATAATATGTAAGACATTATAAGGGTATGGAGGTGACTGAATTAGGGTTTGAAGTGATTGACTATGGTTGTGGGGGTCAATTAGGGTATGTGGTGCATGTCTAGGGTTTGGTGGTAGCACATGTGTAATTGGTGAATAAAATATGATGTTGAATATGGAATTTATGATTTATGATTCGTGCATGTCTATGGTGAAAGCTTCTGAATAAGATACTTAAAACATTAATTATCTAAAGAGGAAGATCGTTGAGACGGGACCAACCGATCCACCGGTTTGGAATAGTGGTTAGGGTTTTTACCCTATGTGCGACCGATCCACCGGTTATAATAGTGGTTAGGACATGATGTCCTATGTGTGACCGATCCACCGGTTATAATAGTGGGGGTTCCTGAGCTCAACAGTCACAAACCAGAATGCTTAAAAGATACTAATTACTTACAGTAGAACACCATGCGAGCCGGAGCTAACCGATCCACCGGTTAGGAATAGTGGTTAGGACGCGTAGTCCTATGTGTTTCCGATCCACCGGCTATAATAGTGGTTAGGGTATGACACCCTATGTGCCTCCGATCCACCGGCTAAAATAGTGGGGGCTTCCGTACTCGCATGGATTTGATAAAAGGCATGGTGTGAATTGAACTCTGATAAAAGATTAATTAAGTAATTAATCTGGATTATTGGGCCTTTGTACTTTTACCTGGTTGATCATATGCATTTATGATTGTGTTCTTCTATTTTTATGCATGGCTTATGTGTTTACGTGTTGGCCTTAGTGATCAAGTCACCTTACTCAGTACTGGACCCGTACTGATACTACCTTGGTTGATGGGTCCTGTGATGATCCACCGATGGTGGGGAGCAGACCTCTTATGCAGGTTTAAGATCAGAGACTGTTTGGGTGGCAGGCCTGACTTGAGTGAGTAGGCAATCCGGAATTTGGCCCATCGGGTTTTATCTTGTTTAAATGTATTTCTATTTGGAAGTTACAAGTGTTATTTGAAACTTCAAGGGTATTGTAATTAACTCTTAATTTCTCGTACTCTGATTTTGTGTGTGATCTTCGAATCCTTTTATGAATTGTTAATTTGAATTTAACTTAAATCTTTTCTTTAGCCTTAGCACTTGGTACTGGAACGGTTTGAGAGAACCGGTCTGGTACTAAGTGTGGCGGTAACATTCCCAGAATTCACAGGTTTTAAGTATTTCTATGTTAATTGCTTCCGCTTTTTTTTTATAAAAAAAGTAGTGAATTTTGGGGTGTTACAATAAATATTCTTATTATTTTAACTTCATATATCGTATACATTCATTAAACATGAATTTTGTTAAAGCATAACGGTACTACATATAATATGTGTGATTGACACTTTAACATCATATTTTGTATATATTTATTAATAGCCTTATATTTACTAATTTATTTATTGATATTTTGTAGAAATATGATGAAGAAAACCATTGATAGTGATGAAAATGGGAAAAGAGAACTGACTATAATGAGAATCATCATTGACATAAGAAATATAGGACAACAAGTGAAGGTGATATAGAATACGTATAATCTTCCTATTGGTGAGTATGTAGACATGTTTCTTGCATACATTTCACTGGTCACTTTTAATCATGATCCTATCTCCTATAATAATTGGAAGCAAGTTTTGAAATATTACAAGTAATATATTTAGTAAGAAATCACGGTAATTATATTATTTGGTTTATTTATTTTTGTACGTTGAATGCTATTAATTCCAATAAATAACATTAGTACACATATTTATGTCTTATTTTTTAGAGAGTGTTTATCATCCTAGAGATGTAAAAGAAGTGGCTTCTTAGAAATTGTTGTGAGTGTCTAGGAACATTTAAAGCATATTAGGCATACAAAAAAAAATATAGAAAGAGGGATTGTGCTATACAGATAAAGCCACCTAAGCATTATGGTTTCATTAATTAAGAGGCTTAGGACAAATTTATTGCATATCATCTTTAAAAGGAATTTAAGGTATTTGTTGCATAATGTTTTTCTCTTTTTTGATTAAGAATATTTCATTGATGTTTAGATAATTATGAGCAAATATGTTGGCTTATAATATAAGAGAAAAGTGCCAACATAACTAAATTGCTAAGTAGAATATTTACTAGAATAATATGGCTAAAAAAGGCTATAATAGACTTAAAGAAGAGTTGGTATGAATTTTTGATTTATGTGTTTAATTTTTTAGGTATAATGTTAATATTCTTATTATAAGTGTGTATTTTGGATTTATAGCTTGTAGCCCAAGAACTGGATCTATGTACCTTATGCATCAATATTGGTACATTATGGAAAAATGATAGAGCAAAAAAATATGGATATCTTAATGAAGATATACAAGCCATTGACAAAAAAAATTAAGTTTGAAGATATCCCTAACACTAGTTAGTTTTCTTAGAACAAACTATTATATTATGTATATTCCTACATTCTAAATTGCATACATTATAGGATGAACTTGCAACATCAAATTTTGTGGAGGGTATATATCAATATATCTTTTTTTATCACTTGTTATAGGAATTGAAGAAACCTTAGATGACATGGGGTTCTTAAATTAGGGGTTATAAGAACAAGTATATGTGGTCAATCTTGTAAACCCAAGAACACTAATGACCAAGTGGCTCGCTTGACCTAAAATTAAACATGGCATTTGAATGGATGACCATAATAGAAAAAGAGTTATCATTTATCAAATATCAAGGGTATAAGCCATCTGATTCAGTACTTTACATACCCAATGTAAACAATGTTAGAGATAGTTGTGAAGGTGGTGCACATTTTTCTTCTATTTCTAAGGTAATTATATCAACTATGAATTGCTATAAAATGTATCAAGAGTCATAAATAATTAATAATATGTAGTGTTTTATTCTAGGATTTGCTTAAATACGACTTGTTAGATAATAACTCCTCAATTCTTTTGGCAAAAGGAGGGTATGCATCAATCATGGTACTAAAATACAGACGATCCATGAGTTTATCTTGGCCCTATATATGAGGCCTATAAGTATTGACATTCCATTGATTGAAGATGCACCATTACCTTATTTTAAAGAAGGTAATGAGGTAACTATAGTGTTGGAAGCCCATGGAAGCTTCATGCCTTAGCCACATACTAAACACACCTCTATACTAAAGAGTTAATAATATTCTCTATCCATATTATACTTGAGATGCAATATATATTGCTTATAACTTATTAATATATATATGATCATTATATCTTGTTTAATAATATGAATTAAGGATTTAGAAAATAAGAATGCTTCTAAGACAAATGGAAAGAGAGTTACTAGTTGAAGAAGCAAAATAAAAGACAACACCAATAAAGGAAAGAGAGTTATATCAGAAAAAAATCTATTTCCCCACAAAGAACTCAATCTTTAGAGGAAAACTAATAACCATACACTGAGCACCACTAGCTTTGGCGATGTTGTATTTCTACACCCAAAACTGTATTGGTTATAATGTAATTATAATTGATAGTCCTTACAAGTATATTGGGAGGGTGATATCAGCAGAGGTTATCAGTGACATTTATAAGTAGGAATGGTTGTCAACTACGAGTGTTCATGTACATGTTATGTAATTATTATTTCATATGATATATTTTAACATTTTCTATTGATTTGTGATTTTATGACTTCTTATATGAGTTATTACTTATTAATAAATATGCATTATTATTGTCGTCCATTATTTAATAGTTAGTCATGTTGTAGTAGAGGGGATGAAGTCCTCTATTATGTTTAGGTATCCATATTTTACATATTTGACTGTACCATAATAAATGAGGCTAGACATATAAATTATATAGCATATCACATCATAAGTGAGGGATACAACAACAAACTTTATCTCATGCCTCACCTTGTAAGTGAATATTGGGTTTTATAGTAGCTCATCCATATCAAAAAAAGTATACGTGTTTAATTTCCTCCAAACATATTCCATTCCTTTTGTTTCCGCTCATTCTAAAGGGAAAAGTTTAATCAACATTTTAGTATATTTCTTACTTCTTACTTAATTATCTTATTTATGCATATATTCTACTTTAATTTTTTTCGAGGTATATCAAGTTACAATATTGTGTATTAACTTTATTTATTAGGGTACTATAGATGACATATATGAGGAGAGGTGGAAACAATGTCCCAAATCTATAGTCTTAAGTATGAGCTTATAATGGTATGCAGAAAGACATGCATTTCGCATTTTATTTCAGTTCTATTTGATATATAATATAACAACAACCTAACAAAATTCATTTAATAGTGTCCACAATAACAATACGGTAATGATTGTGGATACTATTTTTATAGATTAATGGATCCTATACTCTAGAATATTTTTGTGAACATAGATCCAAGCTATGCATGTTCCTTTTTCCATATTTTTCATTAATTATTCTATTGCATATTAGTTACTAACATAATTATCAAATCGTGTCAATTTGTAGTTTTTTAGTGGTGGATATGCATGAGGAAAGAAATATGTAGAAGAATAAATTGAGGAAGTTAGAGATTAATGGGATAAGTTCATGTGCTCACACACTCGATATTAGGGATCTACATGTATGTTCAAGTTTGTATCTCATAAGTCTTTTTCTTTTATACAATTAGAGATGTGTATACATGCATGCAAGTATTTATAAGATATTGATAGTTAGGTTTTGTAATCTATTAACTTTGCCTTTAGAGTGTAGAATTACTAACTTGTGGTATGTCTGCTAATTTCATTCCCAATATAACGAGATGTACCAATTACAAGTTTATATATATTTACTGGTAGGAAGATATTAATGAATTGGTGTTCTTTTACACATTACAAATTTGATAAATATTTGAACATGTACCTGTGTATGTGAATTGGAACAAAACTACACAAGTTATAATAAAACATAATGAGATTTTAATAATGCTTCTTGCATAAACCATTATAAAACCCTAATGGATTTAATATTTTAGGTGTTTTTAATTATGGTTTAAAGAAAAATCATTATTAAGACCTACTTTTAATAACAATTATTAGAGAAAATTGTTAATAAAAGGTGAGTTAAATGCTCATTAAAGACTAAGTAAATTTAGTTACTACATAGTTGCATATTTAATGCTAGCAGGTAGGTTTTAATAGTGGTTTTGGGAATAGCCATTATTAAATCATGCATTTGATGCTAATTATTAATCATTTAGGTCTTTAATTAATGATTTGGTTTAGTTAGAGTTTTTTAGGGTTTTAGAGTTATTAAACTATTATTTTTAATAATGGTTATGGAGTTGAACTATTAATAAAAACCACAATTTATCCAAGTTTTAAAGATTTTATAGATTTTTTATGATATTTTTGGAACCTCTATTAAAGTTTTAATAATGTGTGATTTATTAATATTTTAAATCTAATGTTAAAATTCTTTTCGAAATTGTTATTAAAACCACTTTCTAAGGTGTTGTATTTAAGGTACTATAAACTTATGTAGATATAGATGTATATACATAAATATCATTGATATATAAGCCATATTTGCAATTATAAAAACTATAACAAAGAACACAATATAAGTCATGCATAAATTATATAATATTTTAAAAATAATTCTCTAACTACTTTAAGTACGTAAATGTGGAAAAAAAGTAAACATGAATAATACTTATTCTTCATTTAGAGATATAATGAAGAAAAAATATTGTCTTAGCAAAGGATTTATGACAAATAAATATACTTGAAAAATGCTTACTAGCTATAATTACATCGAATAATACTCAATTAATAATGATATTACCAATATATATATATATATATATATATATACAAAATTCTGTAAGGAAATTAAATCAAGCTATAAATTTTTAAATTGTAAATCAAACAAAACCAAATCATAAAATTATACGTTGATTTACCGTATGAATGGAATGGTGCTACGTTAACCCTACTCAACGCTTATCATATATTTTGCAAAGAAAAGGAACAAATATTTTTGAGAAACACATTAGGGTTTTGTTAACACATCACATATAAAACGCTTCTTCCCATGCTCCCCCGTCTCGTGCTAGCATGCTGTCGGGTGCTCCTCGGAACTAGTTGTAGTCCGTCCTCCTTTCGCTTTCTCTTTCTCTTTCTCTCAGTGGTTTTTGACTCACTAAATACATCTGCGGTTTCTTATTTTCTGATTGTTCAAATCGTCCCTATTTCTATAGGTAAGAACTATCAGGACGTTCCTGGGTCATTGACATGGCGACAGTTCCAGGGTCATTGATATGGGAGATCTTGAAGAAGAACAATTCTTTTCTTGTTAAAGAGTTTGGAAATGGGACTGCCAAGGTCCAATTTAGCAAGGAGGGAAACAACCTTTACAACTCTCACTCATACAAACGCTCTGGTAAGTTTGGTACTGATATGTTTGCTCTTGATTCCTCTATTTGGGCGCGTGTTGTACATCATTAATGGATCCAATGAAATTGGGTTTCTGGGTGACATTTAGATGTGATAAAGCTGTGTAATTATGCGGATTGATGTGGGTTTAGAGTTATTTACGTCTTGCATCGGTGATTTTTTTTTCCTATTTTCTCAGTTAGAGCTATGTATGTGGCTGTTGTGCCCTCTTAGTCATGAACTCATGGGTCGATAATTGTGCCTGCGGTATATAGTCGCGAAGGAATTGTGGTTGTGTTGATTTATAATCGATGGCAGTCATTGGCCGTTTAGGTTCATTTGAATATGATGGTTGCATTTGTCTAATTGATGTTGTTGCAGGGTTGGCTAACACCAAGACAGTCACAATTCAACCAGCTGGTAAGGTTGGTGTGCTGCTTGGTACAGCGAAGACGAGGAAACAAAACAAACCCGCAAGCCTCCTTCATAAGTCTGTCATGAAGAAGGACTTTCGGAGGATGGCTAAAGCTGTTGAAAACCAGGTAAGTACTATGAAAATAGTTTTGTGGATCATCTTATTTGCTGTTTGAAATTGTTGAGATTTGTTTAGGTAAATGTCTGTACGAAACTTTTCCATGATGCTTGCGTGGTTCCAAAAGTTGGGTTCAACAAGATTCATTGGTTACGTGCTAGCACGTCTTTTTACTGTTTAGGAATGGTTTGTGGTATCATTTTGAAGAACATAACAAAATTGTCTAAAATTGTGTTACCTTAGTTGTCTTTTCGGTCTTGAAGATTGGTTGGGTAGTCTTTTAATTGTAGTAGTTTGTTTGGGTATCACATTATGAAACTTCCAATCACATTGATGTGTTCTACGTTTGCTCCTGGAATGTCTGATAATATTATTTTGACGACATTATTCAATTTCTGCTTCCCGGATGGTCTGGCTAAATAATTTAGACTGGTATTTTGCACCGTGGATTAACCCAAACGACATGAATAATACTTAAGTTATCGATTTATTGCCCCTTGTTGCAGGTTGGTAACAACCACTACAGGTCTGACTTGAAGCAGGCAGCCCTGGCTAGGTTGAGCATTATTAATAGAAGCCTTCAGGTCTCAAACTCTGGTGTCAAGAAGAGGACCAGGCAGGCAACTAGAATCGCTGGAAGTGAATCATCTTCATCTGAACTTGGCGCCTTGAAGGAGCCTTTGATATTCTTATCCTGAGATATGGCTTATTACTTGATCTTGACCTTCAAAATCCATATCAGTTTTACTTAGGCTTTAGATTCAGTATCATATTTTGTGTTGTGAAGGAGCTTATATTTGAGGAAGTGTTCAAGATCTGCTAATTATCTTTTTGCTTAATTTGTGATAAGGAATATTTTCATAAAATTATTATTTTTTATATTTTTTTACTAATATATATAATGATAGAAATTAGTGGTTAATGTTTTGCTATCTTTGATCTAGGAATCTTTGGCAAAATGGAGTGGGATTGGAATTTATTATTTTGGCAATTGTTTGTTCTTGGGAGTGAAACGCTGGAGAGACCAGGAGAGAGGCAAAAGGAGAGATGGAGGAAATGTGCGTTTAATGCGGGGGAGTTTTATTATTTGTCCAAAAGAATAGGCAGGCCTCCCCGTTTGTGTTTTGGGTAAATTTGAAGTCTTATTGTAACTCAGAAGGCTGCGTTACTGTGGACGGATGCCCAAGCCTCATTACGCCACTGTAAAGAACATTCAAAAGAATATCCGCACGTATTGTATCGGCCGTCAAAAAGAATCAAACATCAAAGAATATGTAATTTTTTAATCGTTGAACATTATCAATTTATAAGCTTTTCTACGATTTGATTTGTTTTGTGGTACGCTTGTTGGATGGAAGTTCTTAAGAACTCCTAATGGCCCTGCAGGGACATGGATTAAGAGTGACAGATTAGAGGTAGAAGCATTGATAATGACCTGAACAGGAGTTGTTGCATCGCATTGTATTTCGTGGGTGTAAATTCTTTTGCGTTCTAGTTATATATAACTCATCAATAAGGCAGTGTGGATCCTATTCTTCTAGCAAAGCTCACTATAATTAGGTCACTGAGTAATCCTCAAGCACCTGCTAAGGACAGTTCATCAGAAGAGTGGGACTTTCTGTCCGTGTTAAATTTGATGACACCTAATGCAATGCTCCCAAAGTTAATGGTACATGATTTAGATGATTACTTGCATCAACAAGATGTAAATTTCTTTTTCAAAGGTCCATTGTTAGACCCTTATAGTTAAAGTTGCCTGACTTGAAATAATTAATGGATAAATGATATCTAAAGAAATATTTAGAAAGCACGTAAATGATGATAAAATATGTTAAAAATAGTTTGTGTTGATCCTTAGGTGACTCGTCAATCCCAATGGTATTTTAGGGCAATTACTTATGATCGATATAGTCAAGGTATGACACCCACGAGTAGTGGCTTCCCTTGAAGGTTGATGACTACTCTTTTGTCTAATCGATGAGCCTTTGTTGCATGGAAGACTCAATTTTGTGCACGGCCTATTGACGAGATTAAGAATCTCTTGGTGATTTCCTTCGAAAACTTTGGAGTTCTTAGAAAACAAGATGGTTGACAATGACTAAATGAAATGCTATCCCATGTGGATTCCCATGCATTAAAAGAGGTATCATTTTTGAGAGGATGGGTTTTAGAGAAGTGGTGAGGCGGTGATGGGTTAAGCTTAGACCATATGAACAAAATTATTAGGCAAACTCAAAAGCAATGGAAGAAAATTTCTAATTGTTGGTAGAAAGAGCATGAAGGATCTAAAAAGATGTGTAAATCATGTAAGAATTTCTTCGAGGTTAGAAGTTTATGCATAGATAGCCATCAAAAAGGTGTAATATGGTAGGGATAGCTAGCAAATCATATTCATGACGAATGAGTGCTCGGATTAGTGGTTTCCAAAATAAAATCATTTGTTGGCTTTGTGGTAAAGTTTCCATGAAGTCTAAGTTTCCACATGCGAGAGCCTAGAAGGTAAAGAGTTTGCCAAGATATTAGTGTGCCTAGATAAGATTGTGAATGTGTTCGGTGAGGTGAAGGGAACTTTTGTTGCACTTGTTTGATGAGGTTTTGTTTCACATGTCCTTTGTTGATGTCTTGGCCTATGCCTAAGCAAAAATTATTGAGAAATGTTCCCCTCATCCAACTGAAAAATAATCCCCTTGGTTAATTGCACAATTATGATGATATATAAAAAATAAATTCAAGCATAGAGAAAATGAGAATATATAGGAAGGATTTGGAAAATTTTATTTAGTATGAAGATTTGTATAAAATTGAGAGCTTGCACCTCTACATTACAAACAGTCACGACATGTCATTTTATACCCTCCCTCCTCCTTAGCCAGAACACTCAACCATCATTGGTTGTCAGATTTATAAATGTTTTTATCCGGTTATGGTTGGAAAAACATAGAAGTTACAAATTAATGATTGACTCTATAAATTTACTTTCTTGACTTATAGACTATCATGATAATGAATACCAAATCCTTTATATTAAGGAGTTTCCTAACCACTCTTTGACATTTTTTTATTATTGGGCCACTAGGTCGTCCTTGCCAACTAATCCCATTAGTTGGTTTTTTGCACTCACCCCTAGCTGATACCATTTGGCCAACTTTCACTAGTTGAATTCCTTTGGTTGATGACCCCCAACCGACACCACTGGCTGATGCCGTTGGCTGACGGGCCTTATGCAAGCTGACAACCTTCTTATGTTGAGGAAACTCAAACAATTCTCTCTCTTTCTTGACATGAAAATAAATTTTTTTTCTACTCTATTGAGAGGAATTGGGTAACAGACTTAATCTAGCTTTAATACAACATAGTTCATGCTTGCTTATGGGAAAAGGTTTTGTTAGCATGTCTGATCCATTTTCATTGGTGTGGACTTTCTCCAAGCATATTTATCTCTCCTTAAGCACATATCTTATCCGGTGATATTTAACCTTGATATGCTTAGATCTTAAATGGAAGCTAGCATTTTTGTTGGTATGGATGGAACTCAGTGAGTCACTAAATACCAAAAACTTGCGCTACTTTATACTGATTTCCCCAAACAACCTCTTCATCCACAACATCTCCTTGCTCCCCTCGGTGATTCCTATGTACTCTACCTCAGTTATATACAGGGTTACACACTTCTATAGATGTGAAGACCATGAGACGACTCCCCCACAAAAAATAAACAAGTTCCTAATCTTGATCACCTTACATTTACATCACATACCATATCCAAGTTGGTAAAGCCTATCAAAACTAGTTCAACCCTACCGACACAAAATATCATCTTAGAAGACCCTAGTAGATACCTTAATACTCACTTCACTGCCTCACCATGATTGTTATCGTGGTTGTATGTGAACCAACCAACCATGCCATGGAAAATGTAATGTCTAACCCTATTCATACCATTGCACACATCAAAATTCCAATGGAAGAAGTGTATGGATTCTAGCTTAGCTTCTTCCTTTTATCTTCATCTATCGGATGCAATGTCTTACTCAACCTAAACTAAGGAGTAATGGGATAATCGAGTGGATTTTCCTTTTCTATAATAAATCTCTTCAGTATCTTATACTCCTCTTAAGATAACCATAACTTTCCCTATCCTTGGCTTACACATGATATGTATACCCAGGATTAGTTTGGCATGACCTAAGTCTTTCACTTCAAAAGTCTTGGCCAACTATTCCTTCAACTTTGAAATTTATTGTCAATCTTGGCCCAATATTAGCATATCATCCACATACAGGAGTATAAGGATGAAATTATCGGGCCCCAACCTTTGCATGAACACACCATGGTCTGCTCGCATCTTCTTATGCCCTTGTTCTGCCATGAATGACTCAAAATTCATGTACCATTTCTTTAACGACTATTTCAATCCATACAATATCTTCACTATCTTACACAACATATCCTATTTCCCTTGATGTCAATATGTTCCATACAATATCTTCATGTACCCCTCTAGTTGTGCTATGTATACATCTTCCTTGAGGTCAATGTGTAGGTATGCTATCTTAGTGTCAAGTTTCTCTCGCACTATATCTAGAGTGGAAGCAAGTCCTAAAATTATATGGATGGATGTTATCTTTATCAAAAGGAAAAAAAATTCATCATAGCCAATCCCTTTCCTCTAGCCAAAACCTTTAACCACAAACCTTACCTTGTGCCTTGGGTTGACCTTACCCTCTTTATGCTTAATCTTGAAGACTTATTGGTTCTTCAACAATTTTCTCCCCCTCAGCCTCTCCTCAAGCCTGTAGGTGTTGTTCTTTTGAAGGGAGTTCATCTCTTCCTTCATTGCAACCGCCCACTTCTTCTTATGAGCATCATTGAGGGCCTCATCATATTGTAGAAGCTCTCCACCGTATAAGAGTACCACATAATCTATTGTGAGGTGCTTGTTGGTGTGTCTTTATATCCTAGTGGATCTTTACACTTCCTAAGGGGTTTTAAGGCTGACTATTAGGGTTGTGTTTGATCAAACTCATGTTCTTCACTCTCTATTACTTTAGCTTGCTTCCTCGACATCCCCATATGAGTCAGATTGTGCCTCGGCCACCCATCCTAAGACTTCTTTTCTTGCCAGAACTCCTGTTTTAGAATCATTACTTGATTCCACAGGATCATCAATGTAGACCTCCATCCTATCATATTTAATGAAGTCCTTAATGTTTTTGTTCTCAAATATACAACATCTCTACTTTGGATGGCCTTCTTGGCTATTGGAACGTATAGCTTGTAGCCAATATTCACTTCACCATATTCGATGAACATGCAATGATGAGCTTTTTCATCTAGCTTTGTCCTCTCATTCTTTGGTATGTGGGAAATTTTCTAACAGCTAAACACCCTTAAGTGGTAATGGATTGCATCCTTGTCAATCCTTGCTCCATCAACCACATCATCATTTAGAGGATTTTGATGGAGACAAGTTGATATATTTTATTTATAAAGCTTCCACCCAGAATGATGTTAGAAACTCTTCATATGAGAGTAGATACCTTACCTATTCCATTAGTGTGTTGTTTATATGTTCCACCACCTTATTGTGTTGAGGGGTTTTAAGAAAATTCTACTTATGTCGGATTCTATAAACCTTACAATATCCATCAAATGACCCAATTTATTCACCTCCACTATTATTTTGTATAAACTGCAATTTCCTCCCAGTCTCACACTCAAATTTAGGATGAAACACTTTGAAGTTGATCAAAACATGATCCTTGGTTTTCATGGGATAAATCTGAACCTTCTTGATGTTTGTGGGAGGGTGTAATTCTCAAATTGGTGTGAATATGGTTCGATTATGTTAGTCTTGAGTAGAATATGATTCTGTGATGATGTATTAGGTTTTTAAAGTACTCGAATGGGATGGAAACTTAATGGTGATGATTCGAATAAGAAAGGGAGGATTCGTTGATGATGGTTCGAATGGAATGTACTAATTAGCATATGCATTTGATTATGGATTTATGATGATGTTTGGTTTCGAAATTTAGGGTTCGGATGATGGTTAGAGTCGTGGTTTAGGGTTAGGGTTAGGGTTTGATTCGAAAAGAATGAATAAGGTTGTGTTTGGTTGGTATGGAAAAGTTAAGGTTTAGAATGGTGGGTTTAGGGTTTCGGTTGTGTATACTAAATTAGGGTTTTGATTAACTTCAAATTAGTGTAGGATTTTGATGGTAATTATGGCAGGAAAAATATGGATAAAGGAGAGTAGAAAATATATGGATTAATATCTAATTTACATAAATGAAGAGATTAAAACTTTCAAGGTAAACCGTTCACACATATTCGATTTGCTTGAGTTTGAACACACAAAGGATTCACTTGTATTCAACTTCAATGTTGATCTTCAACTTCAATTCAATTCTCAATATTCATGCTCGACATTCATAGTAGCTTTTAACCTTTCTACCACTAGCTAAAAGAATAATTCAAAAGATTTCAAGTTAACAGATATTATGCTATATTTATGCTAACTTTATGCTACTTTATGCTAACTTTATACTAACTTTATTATCCAACTTATTACTTAATTAATAAATTAGCTAAATTACCAACTCTGCAAAGAAGCTCCCCCATGCACGTGGTCATCATTCCTTGCATGCCATGCACATACACATAGACACTTAGTTGCTTGATTATTACATTTCTAGCAATGTAAACATCCATTGGTCTTCAAATTTGTGGGAGACACTTTCTAAATAAAGAACAATTGGTTCCATAATTATCCAATTATTGAGTGTTTTCTACTAAATCATTCTCCCCTTGTTTATTTGAAATTGCCCTCAAATTTATATTTCCATAATAAGGGATAATGTCTCCAACATTGAATGTCCTTGATACTCCCCTTTGTATTCTCGGCTAATAGAAATATTCTTGCAGCAACTGCAAAATCTTGTGAACCCCAAAGTGTCATGCAATTCCTCCTTCATGAACCTCTTTGATTAGTAAGTCTCGAGTAGACATCTTCGGCACATATAATTTTTTGTGCTTGAACAAAAATCTATCTTGAATAACATATTCTCCATAACTTCCTTGTTTCTTGCAATCTTCAAATATCATAGCAAAATCATCATCCATTGCATATTGACTCTTCAACATCTCAAACCCGAAAAGTTTTTCATCCATCATGGTAAGTACCATGGTCCTCCTCAATAATGCATCTACCATGACATTTTCTTTCCCATCCACATATCTTGTAGAGAACACAAATGTCTTCAAGAAGCTTATCCACTTAGCATGTATTGGGCTCACCTTCTTTTGACCATGCAAATACTTCAAACTCTCATGATCCGTATGAAGTACAAAAGGCTTGGGACTCAAGTAATGACTCCACGTCTTCAAACAATACATAATAGAATAAAACTCTTTATCGTAGGTCGAATAGTTAAGTCTTGCACCATTAAGATTCTCACTAAAGAAAGCAATCGGTTTCCTTTATTTGAAAGCACACCCCCAAAGCCTATACCACTCTCATCATATGTTACTTCAAACAATTTATTGAAATAAGGTAAAGATAACACCAATGCATTTGAGAGCTTTGTCTTCAAGTCTTCAAAAGCCTTTGTCACTTGATCATTCTAATGGAACTCTCCTTCCTTCATTAGTTGTGTGATAGGTGCTGCAATGGTAGAGAAGTCTTTGATGAACCTCCTATAAAATGAGCCCAACCCATGAAAACTTTGAACTTCATGGACATTAGTAGGAATAAGCCACGTTTGTATAACTTCAAACTTTGATGGATCAACTCGAATACCATCTCCACTCACAATATAACCAAGAAAATTCACACTCTCCATCATGAAATCACACTTCTCCATCTTACCATAGAGATTCACCTCTCTAAGCTTATCAAATATCCTCTTCAAGTGTTGTATGTGCTTGAAATCACTCTTGCTATATACCACGATATCATCAAGGTAGAAAACAACAAAGACTCTAAGGAATGGTCTGAGTACCTCTATCATCAATCTCATAAAGGAACTTGGTACATGACATAGCCCAAATGGCGTCACCAAACGCTCATACAACATGCACTTAATATGGAAAGCTATCTTCCACTCGTCCCCTGCCTTTATCCTTATTTGATGATAACCACTTCTAAGATCAATCTTTAAGAGCACCTTTGCACCATGCAACTAATCCAACATGTCATCAAATCTCAACATCGGAAATCTGTACTTGATTGTGATGTTGTTGATTTCCCTTGAATGAATAAACATACTCCAAATAACTTCCTTCTTAGGCACTAACAAAGTTGGAACTCTGCATGGACTTATACTCTCCCGAATATAACCTCAGTCTAACAACTCTTACACTTATTTTTGTAGCTCCTTAGCCTCCTCTGGATTGCATCTATAAGCTAGCTTGTTTAGTAATGGAACTCTTGGCATAAGATCAATAGCGTACTTAATACCCCTCAAAAGAAGTATCCCACTTGGAAACTCTTTCAAAAACACATCGGCATACTCTTTCAATACTTGCTACAATTTTAGATCAATATTCTCTCCTCGTTGGACCACTTTTACCACTAAGGCATAACTTATGTCCTCAATTTTAATTTCTTATTCATCTCACACTCCTTAAGGATTAACATCTCTATGCTACTCTTCTTTTTTCCCTTCCTACATTTAACATCTTCTTTCTTTTTTTCTTCCCTTTCATTCCTCAAAACCAAATCCTTCCCATATAGATTAGCTTTTAGCCTAAACTTCTTTAGACCCTTGTATGCCACATACTCATTAAGGAACCTATAATGCACAACCTTCCTATCAAATTGCCACAGTCTCCCCAACAAAATGCGACAAGCATCCATAGACATACTATCGCATAAAACATCATCAAAATAATTTTCAATCTTTAAAGAGATAAGAGTTTATTTGGTTACCCTTACACCATTATCTTTGTTTAGCCATTGTAATGAATATGCTCTTGGATGACCCTTAGTTTGCAAACCAAGCTTGTGTGCCATCTTCTTACTAGCAACATTAGTGCATGAGCCATTGTCAATGATGAATTCACACACTTTGTCACCCACTCTACACTTGGCCTTGAAAGTTTTCTCCCATTGAGTAAGTAAAGGTTGTTGTTGTACTTAGAGCACACTTTTCAACACGTAGTAATATACTTAGCCTTATTCCAAAGCATCCTCTGGGCTATCACTTTCCGCTTCAAATTCTTCATTCTCTTCAAAAGCCTCCATATTTTCTATCTCCTTCAAAGTCAATGCCCTTTTGTTGGGATAATCCCAAGAAAAGTGCCCATAACCTCTACATTTGAAGCATTGTTTTTTCACCTTATCAACCATATTATCTTTGCCCTTTTCTTCACAAGTGAACTTCCTAGTATGGTCTTGGTTCGCGGCTTGAGAAAGCCATCAACACAACCTTGAAAGTCGAACCATATGAAGCATTAGTTGACTTGCATGGTGGCTTTGTAACTATTTCTCAAACTTGATACCTAACTTGGCTAGGTCTTCAAACACTTCATAGGGGTACACCTCTTCCTTCTCCTAAAGATTCATATTTAAATTCCTAATGAATTGTGCACACCTTTTTTCTTCTCGTTCTTGGACATCACATATTAGAGCTAACCTTTTGAACTCTCGAATGTATGCTTCAACTTCAAGTAACCCTTGCCCCGACATAGTCAATTTTATGAAATTCTCTTGCTCGTGTTCCCGAGGTACAAATTTTTTCTTCAAATGTTTCTTTAATTTTTTCCATAACCTAATCTTCAATTTTCCTTCTCTCTCCCATCTCCTTTTTAAATTATTGTACCATAATATAGCAATTTTTTTAAATTTCAATATCACTATTCGACACCATTTATCATCATCAATTTCCTTATACTCAAAAATAGATTCAACGATTTGCAACTGTTTGAGAAAAGATTCCAGGTCAAGATTACCTCCAAAGTTAGGAAGATCAAGGCGGATTATTTTTTCCACATCATCATTATTTTTCCTTAAGGCGTCACGTGGCCTTACATAATTTCCCACGCTCTCTTCTTCTTCCTCCTGGTTTTGTGCCCTTCTCACTACCCTTCCTCTACTTTTTCTCTTTGATTTTGTAGCTACACATGGGACTTGTGGGCTTAGGAAGCTTCTATTTTCCCCATATGCAATTTAACCTCCTTGATTTCATCCATCAAGGTCTTGAGAATATCCCTTAAGTCCTCTCCTTGATTCTCCATCCGTCCTCCTTACCGACCGAATATAACTCTCCCAAACATGCCCTTAAGTACTCGGCCCTTTTTTGTTTTCTTGATAAAATCTTGGAAATTCTCAAATATGTGACACTTTCTTGACGAATCTTGAAGAATATTGAAGAAAAGATTGAATCTTGATTGCAATACCACCAACCTATGGCTTTAATATCAAAATTGATATGTGTGGAAGGGTGTAATTCTCAAATTGGTGTGAATATGGTTCGATATGTTAGTCTTGAGTAGAAGATGATTTGGTGATGATGTGTTATGTTTTTAAAGTGCTCAAATGGGATGAAAAGTTGATGGTGATGATTCAAATAAGAAAGTTATGATTTGTTGATGATGGTTTAACAATGATGATGGTTCGAATGGAATGTACTAATTAGAATATACATTCTATGATGGAATGATGATGATGTTTGGTTTTGAAATTTAGGTTTTGGATGATAGTTAAAGTCGCGGTTTAGGGTTTGGTTCAAAACTAATGAATAAGGTTGCGTTTGGTTTGTATGGAAAGGTTAACGTTTCGAATGGTGGGTTTAGGGTTTTGGTTATGTATATCAAATTAGGGTTTTGATTAAATTTATATTAGAGTAGCATTTTGATGGTAATTATGGCAAAAAAAATATATATTAAGGAGAGTAGGAAAGATATGGATTAATCTCTTATTAACACAGATGAAGAGATTAAAACATTCAAGCTAAAATGTTCACACAGATTTGATTTTCTTGAGTTTGAACTCACACAGAATTCATTTGTATTCAACTTCAATTTAATCCTCAATACTCATGCTTGGCATTCATAGTAGCTTTTAACCTTTCTACCACTAGCTAAAAGCATAATTAAAAAGATTCCAAGGTAAAAGATATTATGCTAACTTTATTATCCACCTTTACTACTTAATTAATAAATGAGCTAAATTACTAATAATGCTCGACAAGTTTGCAAAGAAGCTTCCCCATGCATGTGGTCATCATTCCTTGCATGCCATGCACATGCACGTAGACACTTAGTTGCTTATTTGTTATGTTTCTAGCAACGTAACCATCCGTTAGTCTTCAAATTTGCGGGACACACTTTTCATATAAAGAATTATTGGTTCCATAATTATAAAAGTCAATTCTTGAGTATTTTCTCCTACATCACTTCTTTGATAAGTCATTAATGACTGTCATAGAGTAAGATGATCCGCCCAATGATTTAACCTTTATTATACCACATACGTCTGATAAGACCCAATTAAGTTTCCTTATTGCATGATTGACAACACTTTTGATAAAGTGGCCTTGATTTTGCTTGATTAATACATAGTGAGTGCATCGACCAACCTTACCCCCTCATAAATTTGGAAGAGAGCAATAGTTGTTGAGGATTTTACCTCTTTCTTGCTTATATGTCCGAGCATGTGATGTCGTACATAATAAGAATCTTCTATAATGTTCACCATACCCATTAGACAACCTTTGCATAAGTTTGATATAGTGAGCAACATTTAATCCCCAGACCACTACCATAGATCCCTTTATCAACTTCAAAAAACCCTTTCCAAGCTTGACTTATATAACCCTCATCATCAAGCTTCCCAGTTGAGATGAGACTCGTCATCAAGTCTGGAATGTGTTTTACTTCCTTAAGTTGTAAGGTACAATCCAAGCTCACCTCTAGTTGCTTAATCTCTATACCATCATTTCCCATCCTCATCTCACCAAGTTTTATGGATGTGTAGAAAGAAAAGAACTTCTTGTGTGAGGTGATGTGGTAGAACACATTGGTATCTACTACTCAATTGGCACAAACACATTAGGTGCTTGTGTAAACATTCAGATTCTCTAAGATAAGCATAAGCTCATCATTGGTAATACTCTCTGTCTCCTCATCCATCTTACCTTTCCCCTTTGAAACATTCTTCAACTTTGAACAATCCTTCTTTTAGTTGCTGGGCTTCCCACAATAGAAGAAAGACTTATCCTTCATTGAGTTCCTTAGTCTACTCTTATACCTTCCCCTCTACATCCTACCCTCGGATCTACCTCAGATCACAACAAGTGTCATAGAATTTGATGAAGAGGCCACACTACCTCATCTTCTCTTCTCTTCTCCAATAAGTGATGTTATCACCAATAATTACCGAGACACACTATAATACCCCAAAAATTTTAAACCTATAATTTAATAAATAACCCTCATTTGGGATAATTTAAAATTTAAAATTACTTAATTTAATTATTTTATGGATTTGTGAGCATATAAAAATGGATATGAATATTTAATAAACTAAAATAAATATTTTTTATTTTATCATACTCATTTTATTTAATTAAAATTTCAAACCAATATTTTACTAAAATTACCCCTTTTGAACTAATATATTAAATTATAATAAATTAAATTATTAAATTAATTTATCTATAAAAAATATTAAATACCATTATTCCAAAAAATATTTTTATTTTATTTTTCCCTTTTCCTTTTTTCCTTTTTTTCTCCTTTTCTTCCTTTTTTCTCTTCTTTCTTTTTCATTTTCTTCTTCTCTTCCTCTTTGGTCCAACTAACCTTCTTCCCTTCTTTTCCCTCGTGTTGGGCTACTAGCCCTTTCTCTTTTTTCCTTCTTCTCATTGACCCAACCTTGCTGTTTAGCCCAGCCTTCTCCTTCTTTTTTTTTTCTATCCTTTTCCTTCCCTGATTGGGCCAGCCCAACTCTTCCCTCCTTTCCCTCTCCCTCGCATGCAAAGGGCTGGTCCTCTCTCTTCTTTCCTTTCCTCGCCCAACCAGCTTGCAGGCCCTTGTCCCTTCTTCTTCCTTCTTCGACCATCCTCCATGACAACCTGCTATAGTCGCCTGCAACCACCTGGCTCCCCCTACAGCCTTACTATCTCTCCCTCTCTCTCCCCAATCCCTTTTCCTTCCATTTTTGAGCCAAACACAGTTCTCCCTCACCTAGCCTTCTCTTTCCTTTTCTTCCCTTCCCTCTCCCTACTACCCTACACCCATCTACTTACAACCCCCTTCCACCAACTAGTCGGTGCCCCTACCTCCTCTCCTCTCCCTCTTCTTTTTCTTCTTCTCCCCTACCCATTTTCTTCCCCGAGCTTCTTTCTTCCTTGCCTGCTGAGCCCTCTTTCTCCCTTCTTTCACTCTTCTTCTCTTCCCTTATTTTTGCTTTGCCGCCTCCAACCACCACTACTTCTGCCCAACCAACCATACATCCACCTCTTGACACCCCCTACTACCTCCCTACACCACCATGCCACCAACACACACCCCTGCAACCACATTCCTTCTCCTTTCTTTTTCTTTCCCCCTTTTAGCCTCCACCCTACACCACCACCATGTGCCACTATTTCTCCTCTTCTGCTACCTTCACAACCATCCATCAACTCCCTAGAACCTCCCCTACCCCACCCTTCCTCTCCTTGGCCAAAAATTCCCCTATAGGCATCCCTTCTTCTCTTCTTTCCTCTTTCTTCTTCTCCTCCACCCAACCTTCCTCCCACTTTCTTAGCCCTGCAGTCACCGTCTCCGCTACCTTAAGCCAACAATCATCGATCCTCGACCACCACCTACAATCCTATTTCATCCTTGCACCCAGCCACCACCCTAACTCTCCTCCATAAGCACTCTACCTAACCCCAAAACCCCAACCTAAGCTACCCCTTCTCTTCTCCCCACTTCTCCCTATTCGACCCCTTATCCCTTTCATTCCTACATGCAAATCACACTGCTCAATAGGGCGAGTTCTACACCCTTCTTAGCCAAATTTTATTTAAATTTGAGGTATAACCATAGTTAATATTAGTATGTATTTGATTAAGCTTTTGATGAACATTTATTCCTTTGATTTTTTACTTCTAATATGATAAATGTTGACATTATTTTTAGGTATTGATTTTTACTAATCAAAGCTCAAACCTTTAACCGGGGTACTGGTAAGGTTTAATTATTGTTGGAAATAAGGTAACTATTATACCCTACTAAAATGTGTGGATATACGCATGCTAGCGCATTAGGATTTTTGATATGTTTATATGCATGATATATGTCGTTAAGTATAATCTATTTAGTGGGACATGCTAGTTGATGAAAAGAAAAGCCTATTAATGTATGTGTCATGTGTGGAAATAATGCTTAAGGAAATAGCCTTGTTATTAATGATAATGTTAAATGTGTATGTATGATATAATGTGCTAATGTGGCTATTTGTTGCATAGATAATGTAAATATAAGCCCTAGGGAAATTTTAATAATTTTTCTTGTATAAGGTTATGGCCTAAATAAGTATTTAAAGTGTGGATATTCATAATAAATGAGAATAGTTGGTGGTGTTTGATGATGTATATTAATATTTGTGTGGTGGGGGTATTTTGGTAAAATTGGTATAATAAGGGAAAATGGTAATTTATAAGAAAAAGGGGTAAAATGGTAAATGGATAAGTAAGGAGGGCATTTTAGTAAATTTACATGGAAAAGGGGATAACTTGGTAAATTGTGGGTAAAAAGGGTAAAACAGTGATTAAATAAAGGAGAATGGTACTTTAGTAATTTGGCATAAAGGAAGGGTATGTTGGTAATTTTGTAAAGTAAAGGGGTAAAATGGTGATTTACTAAAGAAGGGTATTTGGTAATTTGGTATGAAGGAAGGGTATTTTGGTAATTTGGTATAAAGGAAGGCATTTTGGCAATTTAATATAAAGGAAAGGGTATTTTGGTAAATTGACATAAATGAAGGATAATTTGGTAATTTTATGAGGAAAATGGGTAAATTGGTAATTTGATAAGGAAAAGGGGCAATTTAGTAATTTAACTAACCGAAAGGGCAATTTGGTAATTTTAATAAGTAAGAAGGGTAATTTGATAATTTAGCCAACTAAAAGGGCATTGTGGTAATCTTAACAAGTGATAAGAGCAATTTGGTAATTTAGCTAACGAAAAGGGCAATTTGGTAAATTTAACAAGTATGACGGGGTAATTTGGTAATTTAACTAACTAAATGGGCAATCTGGTAAATGTAGCGAGTAAGAAGGGTGATTTAGTAACTTAATAAAACATCTCTGAAATTTATAGTTTTTGCTTATGCTAAATTTTAAATAAAATAAAAATTTTCAGTAGTAAATTTTGGGAGTGTTACACACACACAAAGAGTCTCCCAACTATCTAGTAGAGAACCTAAGACTAGCAAAGCTTGAACTTCATCCCCAAACATTATCTCAATATTTTTCAGTTGGATTAATATATTTTAGAACTCATTAAGGTGTGTTACAATGGACACTCCATCTTCATATCTCAATTTGTACAACTTCATCATGATTTATACCTTATTTCTAGCCATCTTGTTTATATGAAGCAAATCTAGCGTTGACCACAGTCCATAGAATGTAGTTTCTACCTCGACATGATGAATATCACTATCATCCACCTATTTATGGATATAACCACAAGATATTCTATTGAGCTTCTTCCACTCTCCTTATTTTTCTTTCATACTCTTAAGCATGATTTCTTTATTTTTAATCAAATCTACCGACTCTGTAATATCCCGTATTTTTGAAATCTAAATTTATTAAGCTAAATGATTTTATTAGCATAATTTGATGTAAATATTTAATTATTTTAATTTTGATTCGTTTATGGATTTATCGACGATTTTGACTTCATACTTGAATTTAATTAATCATTGTCGTTGCGAACCATTCTAGATAAATGCGTTCACGATCATGATTTTATTATATTCTTATGATTTCAATTTTTGGTTAAAAATATGTATTCCCTTTCCTTATCGTATTTTGATTTTTAATATTTTGGATTCATTCTCGATTATAACTTTGTCGTGTGATTACGACTTTATTTTGGAGTTATATTTCATTAACGAAATATATTATTTAAATTATAGAATTTCTATTTAAATAGTTAAATTTATTTTAATGATTTTATCTGTAGAAAATATTTTTGACTTTAAATCTATTCCTTTTCGGAAATTTTTGATATTTTTGGGAAGTTTTAAATTAAAAAGATTTTCGGAGTTTATTTATGAATTTCTTTCCGGAGTTAATTTTCTTCTGTTTTAGACTTTTTGATTTACGAAAAACCGATTTTGGAAATTATTTAAATTAGTCTCGGCTTGTTTGAATTTGACTTAAATATGTTATTATATGCTTTTAAATAATTTTTTGAGGTCTTATAATATATTTCGGTAAATAATATAAATTTTTACGTTCGTTGGTTAATTCTTCAAAAAATGTTTATGAAATTCTTTATATAGTTCTTTTATTAATTTTAAGCTTTCAAAACCTTACGAAATAATTTTCGTTTAATAAATGTTAGATAAAATCTTTCAATAATTAGTTTTTAAACATTTAGTATTTTATTTTATATATGTATTTGTAAAAAAAAAATGACCGGCCCTTTTCCGCCCCTCTTCTTTTCCTTTTCTCTCTTCTCTCCCTTCTCTTCTCTTTCCCTTCCTGACCTCTGCTGCCCCGACTTGTGCTCCTTGTTTATGACCCCTACTCCCATCCCAGCCACCTCTTTCTCCACTAGCCGCCTCGCTAGCGACACCCAGCCATCACGGGCAACACGACCACCGGCCACAACCTGCACAACAGCAGCCATTGAAGCAGCGCGGGAGCAGCAGCAGCACTGACGAGACGCCGTCCGGCTCCGACGAGCCTCGCTGACCACCGGCGAGCCACCCCCAGCCTCCGATGAAGCTTCTCCAGCCTTCTCTTGTCCCAATTTGTGTTGGTTTCGTTTGGTATAAATTTCTGAAAACCCTAATATTGATTTGATTAATTGGGTATGAATTTGCTTATGAAAAGCTAAATTGATTGTTTGATTATGTATATATGTGTTGTAAGAATGATTTGGATAGGTTAATTGTATGGTTATGTTGGAATTTTGGAAAATTGGATTTTTGGTCGAGTTATGCCCAAAATTTTCGGATTCGCCCAATTTGGCGATTTTGGATGAATTGATTATACAGTATGTTTTAAAATATATTTAATTTCATATCGGAAGTGTTGATTTGGGAAAATTGTGCGTAATTGATCGGAATTGGATTTTTAGGTCAAACTCTTGAGAGACTAAATTGGATTGTGTAATCAGGTCATTTTATTCAATTGACTATACAATTTATATTAGAATATATTTAATTACATTTTTGAACCGCCAATTTATATATTTTAGCAAGAATTGATCGGATTTGCGTTCTTGGCTCAAAAACCCTAATTGTGCTAAATTGGGTATTTCTTTTATTGGTTTTGATCAATTGATTATTTGATATGTTATAAAATTGTGTTTAATTGCATTTCTAAACATTCAATTTGATTAAATTTATAGAATTTTACCAAATTGTATACTCGGACCTAAAACCCTAAATTTCAAGTGAAATTATGAAATCAGTCATTTGTATTGTTATTTTTTCTAAAATTGAATTTATAGAAATAGTTGAAATGGTATTAAATGCATTCTAATACCTTTAATTAGAATTAATTAATTTGAATTACCCGAGTTTGTGTTGTGGGCTTTAAAACCCAAATTTTGAAAATGGATAGTCTTAAATTGGCTATTAGGAAGATTGTTTTGTTGAAATTAATTATCTAGATTTATCTAAAATTAGTTTAATTGTGTTTTAAAACTATTAATTGGAGATAATCGAAGTGATTTGGTCAATTCGTAGTTTAGGCATTAAAAAACCCTAATCTTGAGGGATGGTTTTATAAAATTGATTTTTCCTATACATCTTTTATCTAATCAATTTCTACCTTTGGGTTTTAAATCATTTGAATTATGTTTTAATCTAATCAATTTGGATTTGGTTCTATACAAATGGTTGGTTTGTCTTCTGGGTTGTAAAACCTAACTAGTAAATCATTTTCGAAAAAAATAACTTATCTTCTATCATCATTTCCCTAGCTTCCAAATCAATTTAAAATACTTTAAGTGGTATGTATTTAAACCGATTTGAGTAATATTTAACCCTAAATCTTAATAGAGCTATGCTCTTGAGTCCTAGGTTTTGGACATGTTTCCCAAGAAAAAATGTTTGTCTCTTTGTGTCGATTTAATTATAATAATTGAATTATTGATCGATAGGATAGTTTCTAACTTAGTTTTCGATTTCTATCAACGATTTAGGAAAGCTTTATTGTGGATCCTCGAGCTAGTGATCTCTCTCTCCCTCTTATCTCGCTTAGTTAGCTTCAGATTTAGGTAAGTCTCTACTTACCTCCACTTATGGGTGTTTCGTAAGGATGTGGCTATAAACAATTATGTGCGTGTTATGTGCCTTGTGTGCCATGTGTTATGCCATGTTGTATACTTTATGTTTTTAATGAATAATTACCTGTAGCACACTTGGAGTTGAGATATGCTTATATGAATTCCTTATGACACGTGTATAATGATTTTTTTGTTGTGTTTATGATATTTTATGATGTGACCCTCTAGGACATGCATGCTAGGATGTTAATAATATGATGTGGAGTGAAAGGATAAAATAGGGGAAAATGTGGAATTAAGAACAATTAAGGAAGAGTAGAGTAATGGGTTAAGAGTGGAAATTTAATATACGAGGGATGAGTATGGGTGCCATGGGAAGTAAGTAATGTTAGGTGAAAAGTAGAGAGATTACTTGTGGGGGAAGAAATGTGCTAGGTTTTGGAGTGCCAACTAGGGTTTTTCGATCACATACGAAATCAATGAGTAAAGTGATATGATTTGGGATTGAACCTAAATGCGATGAAGTGTTTGACGATAAATGAACTAATGGTAGTGAAGTAAGAGGAAGTTGGGCCACATAGGTCCAATTAGGGTTTCAAGGGAAACCCTAGAGGATGATAGTGGGTGGAGTTTGATGCCACGAGGTGTTGGGCCTTAACCCACACCCTTAGGAGTTGGTCTTCATTATGTGTAAGTGTAAAGGGGAATGGATATCGAGGTGTGATAAGGGGCACAAGAGTCCCAAGATATGGGACGGGCCCTCCTGGGAGGATAAGTGTGGATATAGTTAGCCATGCATGTCAAGGGTAAAATACTTTCAAATAAGATATGTTAAGATACTAATTACTTAAAGAGGAAGATGTTGAGCCAGACCCAGACCGGTCTATTGACGAATCATAGTGGCTAGAGCCGAGGTGCCATACATGACCAGTCTACCGGCTATAATAGTGGCCAGACGCATTTTACCCTACATAACTGGTCCACCGGCTATAATAGTGGGGGATTTCGTACTCAACGAACCGAATGTAATAACGATAAGACATGGGAAAGACACAAAGTAATTACAGTGAAACATCATGTGAGTCGGGGCCAGACCGGTCCAACGACGAATAATAGTGGCCAGGAGTATTTTGCCCTGCATGACCTGTCCACTGGCTATAATAGGGGCTAGGTGCATTTTGCCTTGCATGACCAATCCACCGGCTATAATAGTGGGGTTCCCGCACTCACATGAATTGATAAAGACTATGATGTGAATCTACTATATTTACTAGAGATCTAAAGAATGAGTTTACCTGGACCATAATCGTCCTTCATTATCTGTATTACTACATGCTGCTCATTCCCACGAGTAGAGGACCGAGGTTGGACATGTCCCTAAGTAATGTCTGTGGGGCTAAATGCTCGATTGGTTTGGTTTGGCGTCGTCCAAAAATACCCTGTTGGTTTATCTGAATCTGTTATTGGTTTAAGATGTTGCATTTGAAATTGTGTGGCCATGTAATGAGTTGTCAATAATATAGATTATTCCTACCTGAGGCGCATGAGCTACTTTATATTTTGGTCATACCACACTTACTTGTTTAAATAGGATGTTACAAATGTTTCGCATGTTATTATGTGTCTGGTAGGACTTATGATGTGGGTATTGAGTATGCATAATATTATATCAATGTAATGCACCATGATTCAATATGAACTTGATGTTATAGTTTACGTCTAACCCATAAGATAGGGTAGTGGGATTTACTCAGTATTGGACCCGTACAGATACTACCTTAGTTGAAAGGGTCCTGTGATGATCTACTGGTGGTGGGGAGCAGACCTCTTGTGCAGGTTTAAGATCGGATACTATTTTGGGATGGAAGGCTTGACTTGAGAGATTAGGCAATCCAGAATTTGATCTGTTGGGTTTTATCTTGTTTAACTGTATTCATCCTTGGAAGTTACAAGTGTTGTATTTAAAATTTCAAGGGTATTGTAATTAACTTTCAATTTCTCGTACTCTGATAAGTTTTTAAAATTCAGATTTATTTTACAGGTTCCGCTGATTAATTCAGCGATGATTTTATTTAGTGAATTTATTCACTTGCCATCTGCCTGTGGATATCTCCTTGTGAAAGTTTATCCTTAAAACATAGATGTTTGAAATTTTGTTTGACAGGTTTTAGCCTTGCATCTAGCATGAGATATATGGTGGACATTTATCTTGTGTTAGATGTGGCGATAACATTCCCCAAATTCTATTCTAGCTTTCGCTTTATTCTTTCAAATTTTTTTTTTCAGGAGTGAATTTTGGGGATGTTACAAACTCTTATCCATAGATTATATATTCTATCTTACTCTTCCAAATCCAATAATTTGTGTTGTTCAATATCACCATGACTGACTTAATAACTACCATGCTTCTAAACATAGCTTTGGTGCTGAATGTTGAGAAAAATGTCCCCTTTGTCTAGGTAAATAATAACCCCTTGGCCAACTAAATAATAATCCCTTTGGCCAACTGTATAATTATAAGGAAATGTAAAATTAGATTACAATCATAGAGAGAATAAGAATTTATGGCATGAAGGATTTGGATACTTTTATTAAGTACGAAGGTTTGGAGAAAACTGAGAGCTTACACCTCTACCTTACAAATGGTTAGAATATGGCATTTATGCCCCCTCATCCTTTGGATAGAACACTCAAATATAATTGGTTGTGAGATTTATTCATGTTTCCACCCTTGTCATGGTTAGGGAAATGTTCAATTTACAACTTGATAATTGACTCTATGACTTAACCCCTGTCAATTTACAAACTGGGTATCAAATATTTTATATTAAGAAATTTTCTAACCAATTTATGACATCCTTTATTTGTTCACATCTCCTTTCTTATTATGGGACACTAGGTTATCCTTGTCAACTAATCTCATTAGTTGGCCTTTAGCTGACATCCCATGGCGTATGTTCTTAGTCAACAATCCTTATGTTAGCTAATGACTATCTCTCGTCAAGGAAACCCCAAAAAACATTAACCTACTTAATTCATTCGATATTTGACTCCATGAAATTTGAAATTTTCATTCACTCACATAGACTTGAACATGATTTGATAGTGACTAGGTTTGATATAGATTAGACAATTGATCCACCATAATTCAAACTCTATCCCAATTTAACCCTGTACTAAATGATTCCAAAAGTTAAAATTAATGATATGTTTTTTATATCTTATTTTCACATATGATAATTTTAATAACAATTATTATTATTATTATTATAATGATTATATTGTAAAAATTAATATAATAGTAATAATATAGATGTTAATATGATAATAAAACTATTGTAATTATTTTTTCATATTGTCAATCATTACTATCATTAATACTAGTTATTGAAATACCCTAAAATCCTAATTTAAGAGATTATGAAAATATAAAGATTTATTAGGAAAATTATTTAAGTAAATTATTTAATTAAAATAAGAGGAAATTAATGATGGAAAATCAAGAAGAAAATAATAAATATTTCAATTAGGAAAAATTAGGGTGTTTGCTAATTAAAATGGAATTTAAGAAAAATTATTTGAAATAAACCAAATTAATCTAACAAGGGATTTAATTATTATTTTCTAAATATTATTATTTTAAATAATTATCCAAAAATACTAAATGCCTAAAATACCCCAATCCATCCATTTTCTCTTTCTTCCCTTTTCCCTTTCCCCTTTTTCTTCTTTCCTTCCCTTTTTCTTTCTTTTCTCTCCTTCTCCCTTCTTTTTTCCCCTTCTCCCCGACTGGGCTGGCCCGTGCAGCCCAAACCCCTTCCTCCTTTAGTGCGAGCTACACCTGCATGACCATCCCCTTCCCCATTGCCTAGTCGGCCGGTCGAATCGCCTTCCTTTTTCTTTTCATTCCTCCTCGGACCGCCTAGTTCAACCCTTACCCCTCCTTCTTCTTCCCTAACCCCTACGACCTGATATGCTTGACCTGTAGCCCCGATGCCGCCGACAGCCACTAGCCCCACAACTAGATATCCTTTCACTCTCTCCCTTGTCGTTTTCTTTCCAATTTCGACCCAACCAAACCATCCTCCTTCCTCACGCATGCCTGCCATTTCCTTTTCTTCCTCTCCTTGACCAAACGTACCCTGCCATGGCAGGGACTGTATTGCCTGCCACCACTGGCCGGTGGTCCAGCATCATCCGCCCCGTCTTATCCTCTTCCTCTGTCATCGTTTTCCCCTTGATTTAGCCTATAAATACCCCCTAGGCAGCCATAATTGGGTATTTGCTTTCGCAGCCTAGAAATTATCCCTTTGTGCCACCACCCAAATATACCCCCATTCCACCGTTGTCGACCATCACCACCACCCATGTAGCCCACCTAAGCCTTCCTTGCACCACCCTCTGTAGAACTGAGTCTCCCTCCTTCCTCGATTTGACATGAATGAGGCACCATGGTCATGCAAAGTCACCCTCTCGATCAACCCTCATTAACCCCTCGCCACTCTTTACACCACCGTCCTCCACCAATCCCGCAACAACCAGGGGATCTTCCTCTACCCCCATAACTCCATCTCTCCCTGCCTCCCTCTCATTCTCCCTTCTCCACTTTACACCACTTTTGGCCACCACAGCCGCTGCCGTAAGCCGCCACCTTCGGCTGTACCACCACCTTCATTCCACCCCTCTCTACCAGAAGCATCTTCCACCACCTCAAACACCCCCCTCATTCCCTATCCTCTATACTATATCCCCATCTCTCCACCTCTCTTCCTCCACTGTCGCTGACGTGTGCCGCCGCCGGTTCTGCCATTCTAATTTCCCAACCCTTAAACCTTTTTTTATATAAGTGTTAGTAATTTTTAGTAATACTAATAGTATTACTCTTATTATTATTATTAATGTTATTATTATTATTATTATTTTACCACTCTTATTATTTAACCTAACTTCAGAAATATTTCTAACTAATGTTATTATTATTAAAGGGCTTCAACTTTAGTATTATTATTATTATTATTATTATTATTATTATTATTATTATCCTTATTATTATTATTATGATTATTATTTTCTTACTAATACTATTAATACTAACTTTGGCCATTATCACTTTTATTATTAGTGTAAATATTGAGACCCTTATATTACTATTACCCTTTTCAACTATTATTATTATTATTTTATTTAACATTATTATTATTATTATCATTATTATTATACTTTACCATATTATCACCAAGGCTACTACTATTATGATTTCTAGGACCTTTATTAGCAGTATTCTTAAAATTGGAACCATTATTAATAATAATAATATTATTATTATTACCTTGTCATTATTGTTAATATTTCATAATTACAAACCTATTATCACTACTAATATTATCATTATTAGTATCTTTATGGTCACTACTTTTATATTACTAATATCACGAGGGTTTGGATTGATACTAGTATTTTTTTTTTCAATCTATGAAAATCTAAACTTTTTTTTAAAAGTAAAAGATTAAATATTATATCAAGGATCAAATGTTACAAATAAAATTGTAGAAGTTATCTACCCTTCCAAGCAAACTACCAAACTTTTCCCTCCTACTAGATTGGAGACAAAGAGATGACATAGTTTGATACTAGTATTATTATTATTATCACTATGATTAATTTAACATAAACCATGGTAGCTACTAAGACTTATTTTGGTTAGTAGTAGCATGATTAACTATTTTGAGAATAATAACCCTACTTTTACTTATAAAACTACTATTATCCTTATTAGCCTTAATAGTAGATTATGTAAGGGTAGGGTAAGGATAATGGTAATTTTGGTAAAAGGGAGATTAACCCATAGCATTTTCCTCCTATAGGTGAATCAAGGAGGCATAGGAGTGTGATCCAAGCCCGATATCATATTAGGTAAGGACATGGTTAAGGCATTTTATGTGTAAGAATATGCTATGTGTGTTGGTTTGATGGGTGTGCTTTATATTTTATATTATCATGTTCTTGTGGCAGATTGCTAAGCATGGAGCTAAGGTAAGTTGCATGTGTTTATGATATGTGCAACTTGATGTTATTACTTGTACTTGAATTGTGCTTATGTAATAATGCCCCTTATGACATGCATGATAGGAGGTCCCAAGTAGTATGATGTGGTTGTGAGAGAAATGGAAAATAAGGAGGAAAATGAGTTGACTAGATAATGATAATGATTGCCTAATTATCTTATGACCTATAGGTGGAGGAAAATAGGAATAATGGGAATGAAATTAAGGGAATGGATTAAACATGCATGGGGAGTCTAGGGTTTGCATGGGATGGTTAGCCTTTGCATGGGGATGACTTTTATGTGGAAAAAGTTGATTTGAGGATCGGGTAAGGTAAGGGAGGAATTATTAGGGTGATTGGAGTCCATATGTGAAAAAGAGTACATGGGTTGATGTAAGGATGCATGGGTGATTTGACTAGGGTTTTGGGAGAAAACCGTAAGTGAGAGAAATGTGTAAGGGAGGAAAAATTAGTAGAAAGGGTGAGAATGAGGACAAAAGATGGAAGGGGTGTCACATGGAGGAAAAGTGAGTCAAGTGAGAATATTGTATTTGGGTTTTGAGTGAGTGGCATAAAGGAAAGGAGAAGTACTAGGGTTTTCGGGGAGCTAACTAAGGTTTTGGTGATCAGGTATGAGATTTGGACAGTGAGGTTGTAATATCAAGTTTGGGATGAGAGAAGTGATGATTTTGGTAATAAAGAAGAGTTTTGGGTTCATAGTGAGTGAGAAAGAGATGGAAGGAAGTCTTGGGATCATGGGTTGTGTTGGATATGTGTCATGTGGAAGAGGTGATGGTAATTAAGAGTGATGAATGAATAACATTGTATTGGGAAAGAGAGTTGCTAGAGTTTTGGAATAGCCGACTAGGGTTTCATGGCCACATGTATTATATGGGAAGTGAAATGTGGTGCTTGGAGATGAATTGAGCGAGGTGACAAATTAGAGGAGTATGAGTTGTATGGGATAGAGGCAGGTTGGGCCATATAGACCAAATTAGGGTTTTTTTTGAGAAGAAAACCCTAAAGAGTTATTTTAAGTTGATTTATAAATATGGGAAGTGGGCCTTGATATTGAGTATTTATGGTAATAAGGAAAGAGTGAGAAAGAATAGTGGATGTACTAGAAGAAGTAAAGGTCCCAAGATATAGGATAGAAATTGTCGGAAAGTCAAGTGGGCCGTGCATGTCTAGTCAGGGTTGTGTGTGGAATAAGATACAATAAAACACTAATCACTTAAAGTGACAGATTATCGAGCCAGGGCCCAATGAGGTTATATATTTTCCAGTCCACTAGCTATAATAGTGGTCATGTACGTTTTGCCCTGCTGAGTGATTTATCGGTCCACCAGCTATAATAGTGGTTAGGAGCATTTTTCCCTACAGAGTGTTTTTAGTCCACCGGCTATAATAGTAGGGGATTCTGGGCTCTATAAAGCGAACCTTATATGGTAATAAGTCTTGAAAAGATACTTTTTACTTATAGCGGAACACCTTGTGAGTCTGAGCTAGTGAGGATATATATTTTTCGATCCACCGGCAATAATAGTAGTCAGGTGCATTCTACCTTGTGGAGTGTTTCCGGTCCACCTGCTATAATAGTTGGGTTCCTGTACTCACGTGAAATTAATATGAGAAATGTATAAACTAGAAGTATAAGGCATGGAAAGATACTAATTATTTACAATGGAACATCATGCGAGTCAGGGCCAGTGAGGTTATTTATATATTTTTCGGTCCACCAGCTATAATAGTGGTCAGGTGCGTGTTACCCTACTGAGTGATTCTGGTCCACTAGCTATAATAGTGGTAAGGTGCATTCTATCTAGTGGAGTGTTTTCAGTCCACCAGCTATAACAGTGGGGTTTGCATACTCTCATGGAATTGTCATAAAAGAGATATAAGATAAATCATTAATATACTCTTGTAAATCTGGATTATTATCTTGTACGCCTTATTTGTTTATTATATTTCAAGGCCTTACTTGCGTGCTTCTTGCTAGTCTTACCCATATGGTTACCTTACTCAGTACATAGCGTACTGACTACTCGTTTCATAAGTGTTGCTTATTCCTACGAGGATGGGGCCCACCTGAGTTTTGTTGGTTGGAGATGCTATATTCGATGCTTATGACACTTACAAGGCATCTAGCAGGGCCGAGAGTTGAGCCTAGACTTGGCCTGGTCAGACTCTATCTTTCCTTTTTATTTTAACATGTATCGTTCTTATTTTAGTTATGTTTTATCGTATGGTATTTTATGTCTTTGGAAAACTTTAGTTACTTGCCCCTGGGGTTGTAACTCTTTTAACCACACTCTGGTTTCTGTATGGTAATGATTGAGTTCTTTCATGAATTCTAATTTTTAATGAATGACTTGTGTTTGATGTTAATCATATTCAGCCTTAGAACTTAATACTGGAATGGTATGAGTGAACCAGTCTGGTACTAAGTGTGGCGCTAATATCCCCAAAATTTACAGTTTTTTTATTTTATTTTTGTTAAACCTTTTCATTAAACGAAATTTTTCAATAGTAAATTTTGAGGGTATTACAGTTATAGTATTAGTACTGGTAGTAATAATGATAATAAATTATTATTATTATATTATTATTATTACTATGAATATAATAATAATCATAATAATCAATTAAAATTAAATTATAGTAGTTATTATAGTAGCTATTAATAGTAATACTATTGTTGATATTACTATTATAAAAATATTATTATTAGTAGTAGAAGATTTGATATTAACTTGATTTGATGTCAATTCATTTATATCCAACCCTATATTAATCATGATTTTATAACAATTTTTAAGTAACTAAAAATATAGTTTCTTCAAGGGAAATATTTACTTACATATCATGATATTTGGCTTAATTTTATAGTTACTATATGTTTTAAATTATTTAATTTAAATACCATGTGCTTTAAATTTTTTATTTATTTTAGTGACATTTTGTTATCATTTTTAATCTTAAGCAACTTAAATGATAATACTAAAGATTAAATATATCGTATAACAGATATTTAAAAATGATACAACAATATAACCTTAGAAAGTTTATAATAAATTGAAAAAAAAATCCAAAAATAATAATAAAGATATTTATTTTTTTCCTATTTATACTAGAAGAATATGTGATTTAAAAAAAATAAAATTAGTTATCTAAATCTATAAATACTGATAAAATAATGCAAAAGTAAAAAACAAATTTAAAATACATAGTAGTAGAATAGAAGTATTTAAAGTGCATACTACTTTAGTAAAATTTATCATTTTTTTAACTTTTCTTATTTTTCTTACTTTAATCCTAATAACAAACAAAAAAAATTCATGAGACTAGGAAACTAATGATAGCTGGTCACATTTCAAATGATATTTTTTTTTGATAATGAAGCATATAATATAAGAAGTATCAATCATGGATATTTAGTGTTATAAGAACCACAAGAATCATTACATTTAAGAATATTTTAGAACAAGGGGCAAATGTAGGAAAACAAAAATTCTTGATTAATAAGTGACTCACATTTTAAGATCCTACCTTGTCTTAAAACGAAAAGAAAAAAAAAAACCTAATAGCTTGTCAACTACCATGTTCGCCTATTTGTAAATGCATTATAACTTTGCTTCAGAGAAACCTCGCAAAATTTGCCTATAATCCATTATGATACCAATGTCTTTGTCATCTAATTGACATTTATCAATCAGGTTGATAATAACTAGTGCATCACACTCACTAATCAATTTCTTAATCATAAACGATTTGTGCATAAGAACCTATACCTAAGAACCCAGAGTTTAAAAAGATCAATGCTCGAAGATACTATATATTTAGTAAACCTTGATATCCAATGCCTATTGTGACCTCGAAGTAAACCTCTACCTCTAGTTGAATTTCCATTAGTATTGGTAAATGCGCCTATTGATGAACTCTAAGGTGGAGATCAGAGAAAATGTAGAGAAGTGCAAGAAGAATCTATGGATTTCTTTTGTGGGATATGATCAAAAAATCCAATCTAGATTAGCCAATGAAGAATATCAAGTGAAGATAAAAAACATTTTAGAGCATAATTTGTAGAAAAACGATGGCTAAGGAGAGTTCAGTCAAAGGAGAGAAAGCTCAATGGAAGAAGCAGAAGAATTATGAAGCTTTGATATTTGGAAAATGAAGAATGAACAATCTCCATGTGCAGAGTTGTTAATGAGATTATATAGGAGCTTACTAACCCTAACCCTATAAATAGCCAATTAGATTGAGTACTACACTATCAGAGCAATTATAATTTTTAGCCCAATACTTACAATGAATATAATGATCACTAAAGGATATGGGATTGGGTTTCTAATTTGATAAATAGCCCATGTACAAATGATATAAGATAAATGGATACAAAATACATCTTAAGTCCCATAAACTAATATTTACTGTTGATTATAGTAGATAAGCAGGTTACATAGGCTACAGTCCTACTAATCCATTTGGCTAAGTAGCTGCCTATGTACCCTATACTTAACACTACCAAGTATTTTTTTGGTGATGGTATTAACTAGGTACAATTCATACTATTTCTGAAGAATCCATTCCTTCTAATAACATCTTTAAACTACATCTATATATCCTCGTCAAGCATAGAATAAGAAAAATAGCTAAAGATAACTGCATTATCACTATTTACTAGAAAAATATTCAAATAATAATTAAAATATGTAGGATAGATATGATTATTTTATTCTTGGAGAGGTTTCATCCTTGAAACTTTTGTTATACCCACAAAAGGACACATATCATACACATTTAATGAATTGGTAACATAACAAAACTTAATAGGGAGGTTAATTTTATATACATTGCCATCAATCCATTCCAAGATAGTAAATGATCTATCTCCTCATGGGTATAGCTTACATTTTTAAAGATGTGGAAATTTTTCTTTCCTAAGATGCACCCAAACTAAATCATTAGGTTTGAAAATAACTTTTTTCCTTTTTTATTTGTATGATCATCCATTTGTTGGAATTTGTGATATATATGTTTGCTAATAGAGTCATGCAGTGCTTTCATTTTTCTTGTTCAAGATTCACCATGAAAGTTATATAAATCAAAAGTAGATAAAATAACTAAATCTAGAGGCGTTAAAAGATTAAAACCATACATAGCCTCAAAAGGGGACTTTTTGTGGTAAAGTGCACAAACTTATTGCATGCAAACTCTCCTTGTGGTAATATAGATTTCCATTGTTTGAGATTATTTTGAAGTACAAATCTCAATATATTTTCCAAATTTCCATTTACTGATTCTATCTAACCATCTATTTGTGGTTAGCAAGTAGAGGAAAATAGTAATTTAGCATATAGTTTACCTTGTAGAAACTTCCAAAAGTCACTTAAAATTTTAAAATCTCCATTAGATACTATGGTTCTAGGTACACCTTGCAACTTAAACACATTTGCAGTAAATCATCTAATAGCAATATCATTAGTCTTACTACATGGTAAAAAATGTGCCACTTTACTAAAATGGTCTACCATGATAAAAATAGAATCCTTTTCCCTAATAGTTCTTGGTAATCTCACAACAAAGTCAAAAGATATATTAGCCCATGGTTGGGTAGAATATGTTAAAGAGGTGTACAAAATAAATGGTTTAGAAGTAGACTCAGCATGTTTGCAAGCAATATAATTCACACAATGTTTTAACACATCCTTTTTCATATGTGGCCAATAAAAATGGCCTATCAAAACATCTAAAGTCTTTTGAAAACTCAAATATGCCATTAAACCTCCACTTTGCTCTTCTTGAACTAATAATTTCCTATAAAAACAATTAGGTACTTAAAGTCTATTTTTCCTAAATAAATAACCATAAAAGGTAGCATTTTCCACTAGCGATAGTGTTGAACTAGTATATAGTTCCTTAAAATCAAAGGATTCAACATAAAGACTTTTAATATGAGAAAAACCCAATAAATTTACATCAACTATATTTATCAAAATATAACACCTAGATAATGCATCAACAACTATATTATCACATTCCTTTTTATACTTGATCACATAAGGAAAACTCTCAACAAATTCTATCCATCTTCTTTATCTTCAATTTAGTTTAGATTGACCCTTCAAATACTTAATTACATAGATAAGTATTGATAACAAACTCTTTTAGCCATAAATAATGTTACCATACTTTCAATGCTCTATGTAAGGTAAATAATTCTTTTTCATTTGTAGAATAGTTCAGAGTACTACAACTTAATTTCTCACTAAAATAAGTAATATGATTGGTTTATTGAGAAAGAAAAACACCAATTATAAGATCAAAAGCATCACAATCATGCTAAAACATTTGATACAAGAATATAAGTAATGGAAAATCCAAAATTTTTACACTCTCCAAATAGAACCTATGATAAAAGAATATAAGCAATGGAAAATCCTAAATTCAACAATAGATTTAGGCCAATCCTGGATAACTTGAATTCTATCTTTATCAATTGATACACCATTTTTACTAATAATGATTCCTAAGAAAATTACACTCTCCAAATAGAACCTTGATTTAGAAAAGTTTTCACATGACTACTCATTGAAAACATTTAAAATAGTTTTGAGATGTGTCGAGTTCTTAGCCATGGAGTTACTATAAATGAGTATGTCATCAAAGTATAAAACCACAAATTTTCCAATGATTTTTTTAGAACATGGTTCATAATCTGCATAAATTTACTTAGAGCATTAGCTAAACTAAAATGCATTACTAACCACTCATATAACCCAAAATTTTTATTAAAGGCAATTTTCCATTCATCTCCTTGCTTCATCTTAATCTAATGATAACAACTTTTTAAATTGATTTTGGAAAATAATATATCCTAATGTAATTGATCCAAAATCTCATCAAGACTTGGTATGGGATACCTTTAATTTATGGTTATCTTATTGAGAACCCTACTATCTATACACATCATCTAACTCCCATATTTCTTAGGAACTAAGAGAATTAGTACAACATAAAGACTTATGAAATCTATAACGTATCTTTTATTTAACAACATAGCCCTCGTTTGGTATTACTTATTTTTAATAACTACTTTTAGATCAAAATTAATTTTATAAATCTACTTTTTAAAAAGTACTTTGATAAGTAAAATATATTTTTTTACTTTTATTATATAAGTGATTAATACTAAAAAAAAACTACTTATTGTACCTCATTAGTGTTTGGTTTTTATTTTTCTATAAAATTACTTTTTATTTTCCATCTTTAATTTTTATCTTCCTATATATATCTTTTGGTAATAATTATTATATGAATTATGTAATATTAAATATTAAAAAGCATATGAAACATTAAAAAGTATAAAAAAATTATAAAGATATTACAAAGTACTAAAAATTGTAAAATAAAAATCATAAACTTATTCAAAAAAAAATTATGAGCAACCACTAATTTTTTTTATAAAATTCAAAAACATCTAAAACTCAAATAATGACAATGGTCAAAGTTTATATTATGCAATAAACATATTGAATAGGAATTGTTGACTCTTAGAACGCTTGTTGCTTGACTTTTCCTTCTAGCATGTCCCATCATCTGAATCACTAGAATCACAACCCTCGATGTCAATGACTTTTTGGAATTTAGAAGGACCCGCATTACTTGTTCCTAGATCTTCATCATCCTTATCGAAACTTGGATAAGTCCCTTGAGATGAAGCCCATGAATATTCTCCAGTTGCATGAGTACCACCAAAGATTAATCGAAGCTCATCTAAATGGGCAATTGGCTTCTTACGAAAGTGTCTACCACTTGGGTTTTGCTATAAAAAAATAATTATTACATGCTATATATAATGATAAAAAAATATGTTAAAAAATATATAATTAACCCTTTAATAACACAATTTAGATAGCAGATCGACTAATTGACCAATGAAGTGCCAAAACCTTCCTTCACAATATTCTATAATCAATTTGTTGATGAAAACAATAATTACATCGAGCAATATACTCTAAAATGGCATAGAAGTAACAATACATGGATGTCAATCTATTTTACGAGTCATATGCTAAACTAAAAATTAGACCACTAATTTTTTTTTAAAAACTCGCACATAATTATCAATATATATAATAATAATATATTCAATAAAATAATCACATTGTAAATGTTTTCATATAGATAACGCATGATTTTTTGTTTACATGCAAATATCAAAGAAATCATATTAAAATGATTACCTTTATTAACCTACTGTCAAGGTCATACCTCTGGAGCTAGGAATCTCTCATTCCTCAAACCATATACTACTATAGAATTTTTTAATCCAATCATGACTGCAATATGTTTTACTGCCATTTTTTTTAGAAACTTCAATTTGATCTAGTTTCCTTATTCATTACGAGTCAGCTACACAGGCCTTTCTCAAGGGCCATCTTCTGGTTTATATATTGGTTGATGATGATTATGTTTTATGGATCTATACTTTATGTACTATATAGACCAATGAAAATGGAATTTGAAATATTTTATGCTCATATTCATATATTACTCAGCCAATTGCTTCAAGGGTTACTGAAGAGATGGGTGTAAAACTTCGATAAGATCTCTTTTTCTAGAGAAATATAATAATGTTCTTAATAGTTGCTTGGTATGTTATGTAGTGGCACTCATTGATAGAAACTCTGCATCATGCATGAGCATAAATATACGCTACTTAATTTTCAAGGTCTGATCACAGGGGAACTGTCATCCCTGATACTTGAATATCTTGCATGATGGTACTTTATTTTTCCTTCTTCACCTTCTTAATCATATGACAATGACTTGGAATTCCCTTGTTTTAATGGAGTAGGGTGCAGCTATGGTTAAGTTTCTTATTGAGATAAAAAGATGTTGAGCGATGATATATTTAGTGTGACATATAAGTTCAAAATACCACTTTAGAAAGGGAGGGGGAGGGGTAACCAAAATCAATATAAGTTTAGCAAATTGCATGGGTCAGTTGAATTTTTCCGTGGAAGCAAATTGTGACACTTCATGATTGACTAGTTGAAAGATAAAATGAAAATTTTATCCTACTGTTTGGCTATCCCAGAGTTTCCTACTTAACCATACCATTTTGAGTTATAGTAGAATGTATTCTTTTATAAAATAGATAAAGGAAAAAAGAAACAAAACTTTCAGGAGAATCAATGAATGCCACCAATTCCATGTGCTACTAGAGCTAATCAGGTAAAAGTCTAAGTAACCTTAAATGATTTATAAAGCTGATAATTCTCTTCCATTTAAAGCACATAATAGCAGATATGATGGAAAAAAATAGACAAATTTCCCTTTTGAAAATATGGTAGAAGAACAATTCTAAGGGTGAATGAGTACCCATGATCCTAACTAAAGAAATCATGATTTTAGTTATTTGCAGTACAGGGTTATTGATTGACAGACTACCCTTTAAAAATATTCACCTATAAAACTTGGGTGTTGGAAGTTGATATGGCTCTACACAACTTTTCACAAGATTGAGTCTCATCAGGAATATATAGCCTTCATTAGCATCCCTGTGGCGACTAACCCTTGCAACTACACTATTCAGCAGTAACAAGACTTGCAAGTTACTCTGCATATACTTATAGTCTAACGATCAGAAACAAATTTCCCTAAAATTATTAAATTCATAAGACAACAAATATTATAATGGGAGGAATGCTAGGCTGACATGGGTGTAGACACTATAAAAACAAGAATTGAAACTGTTAACGACAAATTTTCTGCAAAAAAGAAAATTAAAGAACAAAATATACTTTTATTGATTATTAATTATCGGATCGAATGTAGGTACAATCTCTGTATAAATTCGGTACAAGATTTAATATCCTCTGATTCAATCTTCTAGACAATTGATGGCGTTGTGATTCGCGATGTTGAATTTTGGGTTCAACTTGTTTGGGGCTCGTCTTGAGTTTAATGAGCTTGATCCAAACCTATTGATGAAAATTTAATTTGCCTGGCAAAGAGGGCATGATTTAGTGGTGTTTGATCCCTTCGAATAGGTTCAATGATGTTGAAGTTGCAACGCTTCAACGTTATCAACTTTAATGATCTAGAAAGCTTCATTCTTCGTTCTTCGATTCTCGGATCTTACTTCTTCAATCTTCAGATCTTTGTTCTTTGGGTCCTTGATCTTTAGCTTTAGAGTGCTTAGGAGTGTTCTCTCTATGAGCTCTTGATCTCAAGACTTCAGTGTGTCTTCAATGAGGAGGGGAACCCTCTATTTATAGAGAAAAAAGATTCTTTGGCTTTTGGGCTTGGGCCCGTCTCACGTTGTAGACTTAAAATTCATGCTTCATTTAACTTAATTTTACGAACTCATGGCCTTTTGTGAAATAAATTAAGCCCATATTTAATTAAACTAAGCCCAATTAAAATATTTCGACCCAATTTAATAAAATACGAGTGAGATGTAAGCAATTAAAATATTTTATTTTAACATATGAATCCCAAATAATTTTAGGAATATTTAATTATTCTTATTTTAGGTTGATTGATCATATAACAATCAAATTTTATGTTTCTTATTGTTATCTTTTTTTCAGTGTTAACAAATGCCCCCAGTACAAGTCACTGGCTTGGTACATTTAACTGACCATTCAACTGTGACTTGTAGTACTTGGTTGTAATTTATCCAAAATATCAACTTGGATACTCATTTTTTTTATGATGATTTATTTTGACTAAAATACTAAAATTTTACTAGAGCTTTTAAAAAGATCTTGTCCGCGGCTAATATCTTAATGGTGAGACATCTAGAGATTTCTACAAAAGATATTTTCCCAACTAGATTACTATCTTATAGGAATTTTGTGCCTTGAATCTTATCACAAAAGCTTATCTTTTAATCGGTGACTCTATCCTTAAAGATTTACAGCCAACTAATCCAAGTATAAATATACGAGGTGTTAGTCGCCCAAGTAAACACAATAACTTGGCAACTGAAATTAGTCTCGTCCCACCAAGAAAACCGAAGAATTTTTAATTTATATTTGGAGGTCTCTTGCTTTTCTTCTGTACGACTAATTTGTCATCAACATACCTTTGGTAATTTGTTTCTGCATAACTCCTTACTAATTTGTTTCCTCACTTATAAATCTTCTTTCTTTTTTCTTTTCTTTTTTCTACTTTTTTTTTCAACTTTATACTGTTTTAAATTATGATGAGTGGTTTGATGAAAATATATGAATATTAATGATACCGCCACTTTTTTTTTGGTGGTGTATCCGTGGTGTGTGTGTGTATATGACTATATGTATGGTTCAACTTTATACTATAAGTTTGGAGGTTTTTTTTAGTATATTTATATATAGGTATATGTGTATTATGTATAGATATATGTATATATATATATATATATGTATATATATATTTTGATAGCTCAAAGATATATCAATTTCAATACGCCGGTCTCCAACAGGAGATAGCGAACATAATCTTTCCTTTCCAACCTTGAAGCACCCGCCGAGCATCTTCATTCACAAAGAAATTCTTATGATAATTCCCTGTTGAAAGATAGCCTCTCGCTATCTTCACGAGGTATAGTTTCTTCAAAAATATCAAACGAGGCTAAAAAGTAGTATATATATTGTGATACACGACTCGCAAGCCTGCCTCTTGTACCTTTACTATAACAAGATTCATATGTGTATCTATTTATATATATATTTTGTAGGTATTTCTCCTATTATAGTATTGATAGTCCAAGATGATGCCCCCAAATGACAGAATCCAATATCAACAAAATTTGTGTGATGCTTCATCAAGGGGTCAGCGACTTTAAGACTGGATTTGATTTCCTTTAGCCTATGAATCGGGTTTGAATGCTAGTTGTTTATTAGCTATCAAATCACGTTCAGTCATCTTTTGTCATCAACAATTAATAACTTTCGAATAGGGTTCGGCTTTAGACTATTCTTTAGTTGTCGAACCCTGTTCAACCGCCTTTCTTCGTCAACGAGCAGCATCTTTTGAACCTAATTTGGCTTCTAACTGTTTTTTGTACAGTTGTTGAACCCCGTTCAACCACTTTTCTTCATCAACAGCCAGCATCTTTTGAACTGGATTCTACTTCCGGCTATTTTTTACAGCTATCGAACCCCGTTCAACCGCCTCTCTTCTTCAACGAGAAGCATCTTTGGAACTAGATTCGGCTTCTATCTATTTTTTTACAGCTGTTGAACCCCGTTCAACCACTTTTCTTCATCAATGGCCAACATCTTTTGTACCGAATTCGGCTTCTAGTTGTTTTTTATAGTTGTCGAACCCCGTTCAACCACTTTTCTTCGTCAACGACCAACATCTTTTGAACCAGATTCGGCTTTGGGCTATTTTTACAACTGTCGAACCTCGCTCAATTGCTTTTCTTTGTCAGCGGCCAACATCTATTGAACCGAATTCGGTTTCCGACTATTTTTACAGCTATCAAACCCTATTCAACTACTTTTCTTCGTCAACAACCAACATCTTTTAAACCGGATTAGGCTTCTGGCTGTTTTTATAGCTATTGAACCTCGTTCAACTGCTTTTCTTCATCAACAACCAACATCTTTTGAACTGGATTCGATTTCTGGTCACTCTTTGGTTGTTCTCACAGATACTCATTTAAGGACCGTTTAAACGACATCTTATGTATCCTTATTATTGAGTCTTGTTCGCTTGTTTGTTGATTTTTATTTTTATTCTTTTTTTAGAGATCTTTATTTTATGATTTTGTCGTTCACAATTTATACTCTTGTGGGCCAGGAGTATTACAGTAGAGATATTTATTTTATGATTTTTTCGTTTACAGTTTATACTCTTGCGCGCCAGGAGTATTACAATAGGGATCTTTGTTTTATAATTTTTTTCATTCACAGTTTATACTCTTGCGGGCCAGGAGTATTACAATGGAAGTTCTACGGGTAGTAACGCTTGAGGAATTTTCCATTGATAGGGCTAACTCTTAATCCATCGCCGGCTACTATCTTTTAAGCACCGTTGGTGTAGACTTCTTAGACAACATATGAACCATCCCATTTTGCAACGAACTTTCCACCTGTGCGGTGTCTAAGAATGATGGGTCTTTGGGTTGCAAGCACCATGTCACCAACTTGAAATGATCTCAGGCGCACTTTCTTGTTGAAAGCTCTAGTCATCCGAGCATAATGGCATTCAAGGTTTTGTTGTGCTTGTAATCTTCGTTCGTCAAGTGCTTCCAATCCAGCGAGACAAAGTTGGGCATTCTGATCCTCCGCCATCCCTTCTTGAATATCAATCTAGAAAGATGGAATATGAATCTCGATTGGGAGCACTGCTTCAACTCCATAGACTAAAAAATATGGAGTGGCTTCAGTGGAGTTTCATCGAGTTGTCTGATACACCCATAATGCTTCTCTCATTCTCTCATGCCAATCTTGCTTATTCTTCGACACTACCTTCTTGAGGAGGGTACACAATGTTTTGTTGAAAGCTTCCGCTTAACCATTTGCTTGAGCATAGTACATGGAAGATGTCCTCTGTGTAAATTCAAATTTATGGCATAACTTGGTCACCAGATGATTGACAAAGGGCTTCCCATTATCTGTTAAGATGTACCTAGGAACTCCAAACTGATAGATGATGTGAGTTTGGATGAATTCAACCACATTCTCCTTCTTCACCTCTTTTATAGCCACAACTTTAGCCCACTTGGAAAAGTAATCTGTCGTAGCTAAGATGTATGCTTTTCCAATTGAAGATTTTTGTGTGAACGAACCAACGATGTCAAGACCCCATGCTTCGAATGGCCATGATGATATTGTAGGATGTAATGGCCCTAGTGGTTGATGAATGAAATTTGTGTGAAACTGGCATGGCTTGCACCTCTTTGCATGATCCATACAGTCTTGTACCATTGTCAGCCAATAATAATTGAGACGCTTAATTCTATCATGTAGGTTAGGCCTAGATTGATGAGCTCCGCAAACCCCTACATGAGCTTCCTCCATGACTTCCTTTGCTTCTATTTCTCCCAATCATCGAAGTAGGAGTCTATTTGCATTACGATGGTAAAGTGTGTTGTTGTAAAAGTAGAAGCGCACCGTTCTTCGTCGAATCTCCATTCGGTGTCGAAGATCACCTAGTAACTTTCCATATTCTAAATAGTCTATAAATGGTTGTTGCCAGTCTTCGAGGTCCACCTCATAGATAGAGACTAAGTTTGACACCTCCTCCTCCTCGTCATGGATAGATGGTATGACCCACTGACTGCATACTGGCATTATAGTTGTTTCATTAATACTATTGTCACTACCATGTTTGCAAGTGCATCAACAATCTCGTTTGATCCTCTTCCTATGTGTTTCAGCTTCACTTCATGAAATTTTCCAAGCAGATGTGTAGCATACTTGTGGTAGGGAATTAAATCTTCTTTCTTCACATCATACTCCTCTAGGAGCTGCCTTATTACTAGATTTGAGTCTCCATAGACATTTAGATCCTTGATTTCCATCTCCAATGTCATCTCAAGCCCCATGATCAGTGCTTGATACTCTGCCATATTATTGGAGCATAACTCTGTGAGCACAAATGAATATGAAAGCACATGCCTTTAAGGGGATAAAAACACCACCCCAGCTCTAGCGCCGTCTCTTCGTGCTGCACCATCAAATTACATTTTTCATGGAGGGAGGACCTCAATGACCAATGACTCCTCATCCGGTAGCTCATATGAGAACTCCCACTTAGCTGGAATTGGGTGATTGGCTAAGAAGTTTGCTAGTGCTTGTCCCTTGATCGCCTTTTGAGGAATGAAGACAGTGTCGTATTGATTTATCACCAGAGCCCATTTTGCTAGTTTTCCTATCAACACCGACCTAGACATGACATATTTGATGGGATCTACATGCGATATCAGATGTAACATATGCGCTTACATGTAATGTTTTAATTTTTGTATGGCAAAAACCAAGGCTAGACATATCTTCTCGATTGGGGTGTAGTTGATTTTTGCTCCAATGAGGGTACGCCTCAAATAATAGAGTGCTTTTTCCTTCCCCTTTTCATTTTCATGTGCACATAATGCCCCCAGTGAACGTTCTTACGCTGCCACATAAAGCAAGAGCGGTCTGTCCGGTAGAGGTGCTGCTAAGACGGGTGGGTTGAGGAGGTACCTCTTAACACCTGCAAAAGCATTATCACAAGCTTTATCCCATTCGAAAGGCTCTCCATTTCTCAAGAGATGGCTAAATGGTTGACAACGCCCTTCTAAGTTTGAGATGAACCTTCATATATAAGCCAGTCGACCCTGTAGGCTTCGGAGTTCATTGAGGTTTGTTGGTCTCGATATCTTCTGGATTGCATCAATCTTTGACTGATCAATTTCGATGCCTCTATGCCGGACAACAAAACCTAAGAATTTTCCAGATGTAACACCGAATGCACACTTTAATGGATTCATCTTGAGCTGATACTCTCAGTCAATCAAATATTGTCCTGAGATCTTGGATGTGGTTGTCTCTTCGTCTTGACTTGACTACCAAATCATTGACATAACATTCTACAACCTCATGCAACATTTCATCAAAGATCTTCTGCATAGCCCTTTGGTAGGTGGCCCCTATATTCTTTAATCTGAAAGGCATGACTCAATAGTAGAATATTCCTTTTGGAGTGCGAAAGCCTGTGCATTCTTCATCCTTAGGAGCCATATGAATTTGATGATAACCACTATAACTGTCCATGAATGACAATGCTTCATGTCCTATCGTGGCATCGACCATCAATTCTGTGATAGGGAAAGGGAAATCATCTTTTGGGCATGCATGGTTCAAATCTCTAAAGTCTACGCAAAGGTGAAGCTTCCCCTTTTCTTTCTGATAGGGACTATATTTGCAATCCATGAAGGGTATTTAAATTCTCGAATGAACTCTAACTCAATTTGGCTATTCACTTCCTTCTCTATCTCTGGAATGAGCACTGGGCGAAAACGACGCAATGGTTGTTTCACCTATGTATGTTTCATTCAAGCCTAATGTCAAGTTCATACACTGCTACGTTTGGGTCAAGTCCGGGCATCTCTTTGTATGTTCAAGGAAATACATCTTTATATTCCTCAAGTAACTCAATATATTTCTTTTCCTCATCAGGGTTCAGTAGAGCACTGATGAAGGTTACCCTGTGCTCCTCCATAGTACCCAAATTTACTTCCTTCAATTTGTCCACAATAACTTGCCCCCCATCTTCAAGCTCTAGGGGTTCTTCCAATTCTACCATCTCTTGACTTGAGTCATCTTCAATGGTTATGTGTTTGGTGGAATCTATTAATTGTTTTGATGTGGAACTCTTCCTCTCTTGCTGCTTTTGCCCAGTGATGATAACAACATACTTCTTGATTCTAAGGGCTCCCTCTGTGCTAATTTGTAACTTGGCATAGCGCCTCATTTGTGATGGTATGAGACTCTTCATTTCGTTCCCTTGTTCATCTGGAATCAATGAAGCTTCCAATTTCTTCTTCCAAATATTATTATCATGATTGGTGACTCCAAGACATGAGAACACAGATGATTTCTTCTGAGTTGGGCTTTCCTCCTACAAGGCCTTTCCCCCTAATCGAGAGAACAAAAAATGCCTTTTCTTAGTTGAGTGATCCAATCTATCAAACATTGAGATCCTTTGTTGACATTCCAATGTTCGCCCCTCCAAATCTTCATTTTCTTTAGTAGTGATATATTGTATGGATACCCCTTTATTCTTTCCTCTAGATGAAATTATTATAGGCTCCGGATTTGAGTATCCTAAACCCTTCCTTGATGTGTCCACCGTATGGCCTTGATCTAATAATATCTTTTGGGTGTTGGTCATGCCATATGATGTTCTCTCCATGTTCCTTTTATTATCGTCATTTGTTTTCTTGAAGGTAGAGATATTAAACCCACAATACGCCATCAACTTATATGCATTTGGATCAAAACCCTCCTTAGTTCTCTATGTCGGGATAGTGATCTCTTCTGCTAATATTTTGGATGACCTCTCAAATTCTGGCAATGGAGGCTTAATTACTTTCGCTTGGCTCGTTCTTGTGACAGGGACCACGAGGGTTTTTTTCAAGATCTTTACATCTTCTGTTGTGGAAGTAGTAGCATCACAAAGGTTATGGCCGTAGCTTGTGAATGGATATTGTCCTTCTTTCCTTTTGGATTTTGAGACATACCTTAAGACCGGAGAACTTATTGTCTTGTGACTTAAGTTCTGTTTAGGTTCAGGGTTTAGTTGTACTCCTTCATGACCAGCTAATGGTCTTTCTATATCTACTACTTTATTGATTTTCTTCATCATTGTAGTCTTTCTTGCTAGTGGCACCGGTAGCTTTATCTTGCTTGGCGTTTCTTCCACCTCATTATAAAACCTAGAATATGCAAAGTGTGACTCAGCCATTATGAAGGATCTTTCATCAGTGAACACTATCTGCACTCCATTTTTGAAGAATTTAAGGCATTGATGGAGAGTTGAAGGGACTAATCCATTCTCATGGATCCAAGGATGACCCAACAACATGTTATAGGATGTCTTGGCCTCAATTACATGGAATAGCGTTGATGAAGTCATACTTCCAATAGTGAGGTCAAGATATATTTTCCCTACAGACTTTTCTCCACCCAAATTGAAGCCTTGGATGAAAATTTGACTATTTGATAGCTCGTCCACCGATATTCTAAGCCGCTTCATGGTGAATAGTGGCATGATGTTTACAGCTGACCCTTCGTCAACCAAGACACGATTGATTCTTTGGTCACGGGCATATCTCAAGATAAAGAGTGGCCTATTATGTGTTTTGACTCCAAGCAACATATCATCCTCCGTGAAGGGGAGAGTGGCACAACAAACTATATCACTTATATGATTTTGTACTTTTGGCCATTGAAGAGCTTTAATCATAACTTCTTGAACCTCTTTCGGTAACATACTCAACTATTGTAAATTTTCATCTTGTGAAAGTGTTTAATTCATCTCTTCACTATTTAGGCCAAGTATAGCAAGAGCATTATCATCTTGCACGACATCCTCTCTTGCATCCTCTTCTTCAACTACACAAAAGGAAGTCATGTTAACTTCATAAACTTCCAAGAATTTTAGAGGGAAAAATTATGCTAGTGTGATTGGCTTAAGAGGTTCTTGTTTCAACAATTCAATTGGCAAGACTCTTGCCTTTCTTGGCTTCGACTTCCTCCCTTTCTTTGCCTTGGCCTGACCTTTTTTTCTTCTGGACTGCTTCGCCTGACGGCGACGTAGTTGAGGCTTTGAAGCTTGTTTTCTCTTCGGTCATCTTCCTTTCACCAAAGTTCAACCCTCATGCAACTCATCGGTTTGCATAGGGTCATCCCTCACTTCAAGGTCTTCAACAACTGTGTGGGTTTGTGAACCATCACTTTTTCTAACATATATCAGAATTGGTTCCAGGCTTCCAAACTGAATCAATCGGCTAACCCTTGTAGGCCCTATCTTGGGCAAGTCACTCATTATGGTGATATAATTTAGGCCTGCTACTGGGGCTTTTAGATCGAGAAAAATTACTCCCTCTTTTGCTAATTTTACGATCTCTCCTTCAAAGTGATGCATTTTTGAGTTGGATGGCTTATGCATCAATGGTACATGCAGTATCTAGGATCTTTAGTTCGTCCTGCCTCTTGTGGACGCTTTGGCTCTGGAAATTCTACCACCTTCTTTTCCAATAGATCTTCTGGCATCCCTAAGATGTCTGAATCAGGAAATGGGTATTGTTTTGCCTCCAATTCCTTCAAAGTTTTCCGCTTCCTTGTAAACTCTTGCTTTGAGTAGTTTTGACTCCCTTCCAATCTTTGTGGCTTAGCTGAGATCTTAATTGGAGATGCACCAACAACCATTGCCTCCTTCGTCATGCTCTTGGAAGATTTCTCATTCTTCTTGAATTCCTTCTTCTCCTTAGGTTGTTCAAACATAAGTATTTTACGTCCATGTTTAGCAATGTTCACCTCTATATCGTGAGCAGTCGTAGATAACTCAGAGAAAGTTCTGGGTTTCGTACCCTACAAGATGTACGCAATGCCCCAATGCATTCCTTCAATGCACATCCCAATATCTGATACTTCACTGAGGCGATCTTGACAATCTAGGCTCAATGAACGCCAATGCTCGATGTACTCTTCAACGGGCTCATTCTCCTACTGCTTAGTGTTTGCAAGCTCCACTATACTTACAGTCCGGCGAGCGCTGTAAAAGCAATTGCTGAACTCTCTTTCCAACTCTTTCCAACTATCAATGGACTCACAAGGGAGGTTAGTGTACCAGTCAAAAGCATTTACCTTCAATGATCACTCGAACTTTTTCACCAGTAAATCTCCTCCAGTACCTACATTATTACAAGTTTCGATGAAATGTGCTATATGCTGGCGGGGATTGCCCTTGCCTTCAAAATATTGAAATTTGGGAGGCTGATAACCAACGGGCATTGGCAAGCAGTTGATCCTCTTTGTGTAGGGCTTCATGTAAAAGAAGCTATTTTGGGAAGCGATGCTGAATTGAGCTTTTACTACACCAGCAATCATCTTATGTAGGCCTTTGGGAGTCAAACCTCCTAAAGGAGTCAGGTTGGAGTAGTCTTTCTCCTCTTGAAGCTGCAATCTATCGACAGAGTGATCCTAGTCTTTTGCTTCAATGACCGCCTCCTTCTCATTACTAGATGAAGCGTCGCCCTTTTCTTCGAGTTTTTGCATCAACACATCGATTTGCTCATCCATCTCTTTCACAGCTTTGGAGAGGATGTCAACAACCTATTTCAATTTTGCAAACTGTTCATCAATGACAACAGTTGTCATCACTGGAGCGATTGAGTATGCAGAGTTGTCTGAATATTCATCTTAGTTTAATAGAGCATGTTTTGAGGTAGCTCCTACAATGGGCGACATTGATCGTTCAGCAACGGGGGCTTCAAGAAACATATCTTTGTTGCTTGAGGCAATGCTTTTTTCCTTGCTTAATGTCAATGGCCCAATGTGATTACTGTCACCACTGAGTGTTGCGGAGTTGTTGAGGATGCTCTTGTTAGTGTTGGAAGCTATCAAGATGTGTAGTTGGAGATTGAGATGAGAGGCAGAGATGGTCCCACCGAGTGCACCAAATTTGCTAAACAACAAAATTTCTGCAAAAAGAAAATTAAAGAACAAAATATATTATTATTGATTATTAATTATCGGATCGAATATAGGTACAATCTCTATATAAATCCAGTACAAGATTTAATATCCTCTGATTCGATCTCCTAGACAATTGATGGTGTTGTGATTCGTGATGATGAATTTTGGGTTCAACTTGTTCATGGCTTGTCTTGAGTTTAATGAGAATGGTCCAAACATGTTGATGAAAATTTAATTTGCCTGGTAAAGAGGGTACGATTTGGTGGTGCTTGATCCCTTCGAACATGTTCAATGATGTTGAAGTTGCAACACTTCAATGTTTTCGACTTTGATGATCTGGAAGGCTTCATTCTTCATTCTTCGATCCTCGGATCTTACTTCTTCAATCTTTGGGTCCTCAATCTTTAGCTTCATAGTGCTTGGGAGCATTCTCTCTATGAGCTCTTGATCTCGAGACTTCAGTGTGTCTTCAATGAGGAGGGAGTCCTCTATTTATAGAGAAAAGGGCCTCCTTGGCTTTCGGGCTTGGGCCCGTCTCACGTTATAGACTTAAAATTCAAACTTCATTTAACTTAATTTTACGGGCTCATGGCCTTTTGTGAAATAAATTAGGCCCATATTTAGTTAAACTAAGCCCAATTAAATTATTTCGGCCAGATTTAATAAAATACAAGCGGGATGTAAACAATTAAAATATTTTATTTTAACATATAAATCCAAATAATTTTAGGAATATTTAATTATTCCAAATTTAGGTTGATTGATCATATAACAATCAAATATTATTTTTCTTATTGTTATATTTTTTTCCGGTGTCAACAGAAACATCAAGTGAGCATGAATTGCATGTAGGTAGGCAAAATCTCATTCCATCCCAACCCTAAAAAAAATTGTCTATATATGAATTATTTCAGACTAGGCTTAAAAGGAAATTTGGTCAACTGAAACATTTTTTATTTTCAAAAGATCATCATCAAAGTGCCAAACCAAATATCTAAAATTCCCATACTTTCAACCGTAATAACCATGAATCAATAATAGATATAAAGTATTAATATCAAAATAATGAGGACATAACAAACTTGGACTTTGCTGATGAAGGGAAACTGAGTTGAAGATCTATCCTGAGTCAAAGATTGAGGAACGTGAGAACAAGCTTCAAAACGAAGCCCAAATTTTAGATTTGATTTCTAGAGCCCTGAAGATCGAGTGGACGTGAAATGGAGCAGTGAGAAGTGACGTGTGAAATGGAGCTGCGAATAATAGGTAATGAATCAATGGAGAGGGTACGGGTGAGTTCAGAAGAGGACAAACGAAGGTAGTGATGGAGTTAAGTTGTGGAGAAAACATGAAATGGAGAAGCATAGTAGCTAAGCATATTGAAATGTGAAGAATAGATGGAGAAGGTTGTGGAAACTAAAGAAATTCGTAGGTAAAGTCGAGCACAGGTCGGACATCGAAGGTAGTAGATGGACTATGGAGCGAAGGTAGAGATGGAGAAGGTCGTGTGCAATAGAAGAGTGGAGTGGAGGAGTGGGAACAAAGGAGCAGGAATGAGTGGAGTGGAGATAAAAGTTTATAAACAAAACTTATACTAATACACAAGTACCGTGTGGCACACACCAAAAGTTATTTTTAAAAGTAAGTAAAATTTACTTTTAGTTTACAACTTTTAAAAATTAATTATTATAAGTTAATTTTTTATAATAACTTTTAAAAGTAAAATCAAACACTACTAATTAATAAAAAATTACTTATTATAATTACTTTTATGAAAACCTACTTTTGAAAAGTTAAACCAAACGTGCTCTTAGTAACCTTCCTTTTTAGCTCATTCACTTCTTCAATATTAGCTATATATGAAGGCCTATGGGGTGTAACAACAGTTGAAATGAAGTCTATCTAATTTTATATACCTCTTAATCCATGGGGATTTTCATTATGAAATAATTTAAAATATTCAAATAGTAAATCCTTAACATTATAAGGTAAGGAATCAAATATCTCAGTTTAAGACTCATAACATTATCTAAACACCTATAGATACACAATATTATTATCACACAAAGCACAATCAACATCACTCTTTTTAGCATAAAACTCAGATGATTTGTTTTTGTTCATTAATACTAGACCTCATACTTGAATTTTTTTTGTTTGATTCCTCATAATTAGACATCATATGTATCTTCTTGGGTGAGGGATGCTAATTAAATCTTCCTATTATCTTTATATAAATTATATTTATTTTTATACCTATGATGAGTTACTTTCCTATCATACTGCTAGGGTATACCTAAAAGAACATTAGCAACATACATGGAGACTATATCATATAGCATAAAATCCTCATACATTCTCAATTTCATACTTATCAAAACTTGTCTATTAACTTTAAAATCTCACAATTTCTTTTTCCATTGAATTCTAGAATGTTTAGGGTGTTTAGTGGTTGATAATCCTAATTTAGACACTAGAAGTCTACTAGAAACATTAATACAACTCCCATGATCACTAGAGATGTTAAAACATTTATCGGCTATTAGACACCTCATATATTGAAAATATTTTGCTCCTTGTTTAGCATTAAGGTCTGGAAGTTTATTGCTAGTTAAAGCTCCATGTGTTACAAATAGCTTAGGATTAATAGTAAGTTCAATTTGTTCATTAGAACCAACAACTTTATTTTCCATGTCAATACCTTCTAACTCCTCACCTTCACCTTTGTACTCTATGTTACTACACCCTCTTATCAAAATGTTTCTCCTATTAGAATATTCAAAAGCTATGTGTTCTGAACCTCCACATTTAAAACATGTTATGTCTCTAGCCCTTTTTTTTCCATTAGTAATGCCAGATGTAATGGTATTACATTTATCATTTATATCCCCCTATTTAGATTCATTGTTTATACCTTTAAATTCTATTTTTCCATATTATTATCATTATTTCCCTAGAATTTTTACCACAAAAGTTTCTCTCAAAATTATTCTTAAATCTAAGTCCTGATGGTTTAAACTTCTTTGGCCTCTTAACTAGTCCTTCTACATTAATAACAATGTTTACCATTTCCTCTAATGTACCATATGGGTATAATTCAACCTCATTGTCTACTTCTCAATTACTCCACTCAGAAACCTATCTATAATCGCATCTTCATCCTCAGTTATACCAATCTTAATTAAAATCATTTCCAAGTCCTTAAAATATTCATCAAGACACCTAGTACCCTAATTCAAAGTTTGTAGTTTCCTATACAACCCTCTATATTAATGGTTTAGAATAAACTTCTTTTTTATGAATGATTTAAATTCAACCTAATTTTTTTATAGCCAGTCCTCTACTTCAACACCTAGGGATCACAAGTTTACAATAAATAGGGCATAATCATTAATTCTACAACTACAACTTTACTATTTTTTATCATCTGAGTAGTTATGATAGTTAAATACTGACTATATTTTTCTTTCCCGTTCAAAGTAGTAATCCAAGTCACTTTTTCTATTAAAAATTGGTATATTGAACTTAATTCTACCTAAGTTTCTATGCATTTGTTCCAATTCCCTATTGTTCCTATTAGGTTTCTTAAGATGCTTATCAGTGTTAAGGGATCCTTGATTCTCAAATTATTCCAAACCACTAGGTGGGTGTACCCTAATTCTAGGTTCAATAGGTGATCAAGCACTCACACTAATAAGGTTGGTTAGTTTATCTAACAATTTGGAGATTATTAAGTATTATCTCTTTTTCCCTTAACCTACATTCTAAATTAGCAAACAATGTAGAAAATTAGGTAGTAAGTTTTTCTTAAAATAACCTAAGTGTTTCTAACATGACATTACTAGGTAATGGGACATATTGATTCACTAATTAGCTATTATTAGAAATTTTCACCTTATAAGATATATTCACTAATTAATTCACACAATTGACACAAAATAACACACCAATTAATTCACAGCCAATTCAACAACCCACCAGAAAACCAATGTGAATGTAGTAAAAGAAAGGAAATAAATTAAAAGTGAGAAAACAAATTATTAAAAATAGCTGAGGTATAGGGAATGCATAATAAGTTGAAATAGACTTTGAATAAAAAAAATGAATATATATAATAAGCCTAACCTATTATACAATCTAGAATAAGAAATCAACGACAAACATCACAAGCATCAATAACACAAATGGGAGCAAATATAAGGAATAGATAAGATTAGAACAAGTTATCGTGCCAATGAATTTTGGAGGCTAAAACTCAATTCCTCTTCTTGGAAAGAAGAAAAAACTCCATCACTAAGGTTGTTTGAGACAAATTTTTGGTTGTTAAGAAGGTTTATGTGTAGAAATTTAGATTTCTTAGTGGAATATATATTCATGTAGTAGCCAAACAACCAATAAGAAAAAAAACTTGAAGTAAATACAATGAAAGAAGCTATTAAGCTAGCGTTCGAAGACCCCTTGGCTTTCATTATAGTGATTGTCTTCTTCCGTTCTTATGGTGTGACACTGGAATGATTGATTAGTAAAGATGATTTAGTATCGATTAATTTTGATTCCATATCATCAGATCTGGTAAAAATATTATGCAGATCTAGAGCCACACTTTAGATTTGGAAAGATTTTAAAAGAGCTAGAAGGAATCCCTTTGGATTTGAAATATATAGTGCTCAACTTCAAAATAAATGAAGGACATAAGCTAAGATCAGTCTAGTTCTTAGAGATATTTAACAACACTCCATAAGCTAGTATATTCTAAAAGCTTTCTCTAAAGAAAAGATTGGATGGAGTTATTTTGTAAGATCACAACTAGACAAAAAAAGAACACCAAAATTAGTAAGGCAATGTTGACAATTGCAAATTAAAACTAGAATGCTAAAGATCAAACAACCTTGCTCTAATACCAATTAATGAACTCTGAGGTGGAGATCAGAGAAAACATAAAGAAGCACATGAAGAATTTTTAATTTTTTCTTTGTTGGATATAATTAGAAAATCCAATCTAGATAAGATAATGAAGAATATCAATGGAAGATTTAAAATCTTAGGGAACTATTTATAGATAGAAAGTGGCTAAGGAGAGTTCAATCAAAGGACTAAAAACTCAAAAAAAGAAAGAGAAGAAGCATACAAATTTGATATTTCAAAAAAGAAGAATGAATAATACCCCATATGCTAAGTATTTAATGGCCTTATATTAGAGCTCACTAACCTTAGCCCTAACCCTAGAAATAGTCAATTGGAAAGAGTACTACTCGATCAATGCAATTACAACATTTAATCCAATACTTACAATGAATATAATATGGGTTTGGTTTTTTTACTTTTATAACCAACCCATATACGAATGATATAAAATAAATGGATACAAAATATATCTAAAGTCCCATAAGATAATATTCGTTGTTGATGGTAATAGTTTAATGGGTTGTATAGGCTATATTCCTACTAACCCATTGGGTCAGGTAGCATCCTATGTGGCATAGGCTTAATACTACTAGTTATTTGTTTGGCAATTATATTATTGAGATAAAATTTATATTATTTTTAAATAATCCATTCATTCTAACAATGACATCTTTCAGCTATATATGTTTATCTTAATCAAGTGCAGAATAAGAAAAATAGTTAAATATAGCTACATTCTCAATATTTACTAGAAACATAATCAAATAATAATTAAAATATGTAGGACACACATAATCTATGTTTAACTTGTAAGTACCCTTATCATGTGGTTTCTATCCCGTTGTGATGTTTATTGTATTTTCTTTCTTCCACATATTTATTCTATAAGAAAAGTCTATTCAAAACTCCAACTCAAAATGGTGGATAAGATATTGTAGTATTCCCGTTATACCATTACCACATTCTTAAAATATGATAGCCCTAACCCAACCAAATAATCCCATACCGACCCACACATTGGATGTGTTATGAAAATTTCATTTTAAGTTACTAATAGGTGGAAATTTTTATCATTTCTCATGAAATGATGCTATACTGAATGAGTTAGGTTTGTGTTTGATCTAACTATTTTCCATAGGTATTTATAAAGGAAAAAAATGACAATTGTTATATCAAAACACAGTACAAGGTATTTTTTTTTTAAGAATTACATGAACCAGACACACCTAAAATTGGGTGTATAATTTGTATATTTAATATAATTATGATGTATTTTCAATACATTTAATTATACTTTTTATAAAAATATACCAAAACTGCACTATAATTGTTCTAAAGGTATAAGTGAATACACCCAATTTTGAGTGCACTAGATTCACCTAATAATTTCTATATTTTATGTGTGGAGAATAAAAAAAAGTTTGGTATCTACCATATATAGTAGTTAATATATTCATGTTCGATTAGCAACAAACTAAATAAAATATTTTTGAATTTTCTATTATATCCAACTAAATCCATCTACAATTATTAATTTACGTATTGTATATTTATCACAAGTGAACACATGAATTGGCTAATTGTGCATTAGAACTAAGACTTAATTAATAATAGCATATATCAATTTCATATGCTAATATATATGCTAATCATTAGTTTCTTTTTAGTCGATAATTTATATTTAATTGATGATTATTTTATTTTTGGTTTTAAGTGGTATTAGTTGATGAATATTTTAATTTTACTATTTTAGTACTTTGGTTTAAGATAATGTATATTTTCCCTTTATTATTGAATATTTAAACATAAATTGATAACTAATCTAGATGTAAGTTATGATTATTTATATTTTACTTTTATATGATCTCTATTGGATATTGTTTTCATTTTAGTTTATGATTATTTTATTTGAAGCTAATGTATTTTTGTCTTTTTACTTGATGATTATTTTAGTTTTACTTAATGGCTATTTTGGTTTCGGTTAGTAATTTTTTTTGGGTGATGATATTATTACCTTTTTATTCAACAACTATTCTATTTCTAGTTGATAATTATTACAGATTCGAGTAATGCTTATTGTAATTTCATTCAATAATATCTTTTTTACCCAATTATTATAGATATTTTATAATTATTTTATTTTCTAATTTATTTATTTTTCAAGTAAAAAACATATAATAAACGAAATTAATTATCTAAAATTACATATGCTTAAAAAAGAATTCAAAAGGTGTACAATACAAATCTTCTTTTCACTCCTACTTGGTTAAGAATAAAGAATGGGACTAAAAGAGATAAATAACCACAATGAACTTGGGATAAGACATTCATATAAAGGAAAGAAGAAAAAAAACTAATAAAAAACATAGAGTGCTTGCTCTTCATAATAATTGTCCCAACAACAAATAAACAAAAAAGAAAGGAGAAAGCATGGAAGATGAACAACATAACATTAAATTGAATTTAATATTAATAAACCAATATTTTAAAACAAATATTAAAGTGAATAATGGTAACCATAAATCATAAATAATGATTCTCTTCAAAATTTATAAAACTAGCTGACAATCAAGAGAAGGTTACCATACCAAAATGAAGAAGACACAATAGATTTTAAAGAACTATATCATGAATTTTTTTCCACCAATTATTTGGTGGTAATATTAGTGACAAGCCATTAATTTGGAGGAGGAAATAGGGAGGGGGACGAAAAGTGAAAGAATTATAAAATAAAGAAAAGCAACGCTTTGTATGTATCACTATCTTTCACAATAATTACATATTATAAGTTGCTCGCTAGTGTATAATATAATTTGATAAACAATAGTTATAAAATTTTTTTCCATAGGTTCAGGGCTTCATAAACAAAATCTATATTCATGTTTGGGTTATAATGAGAATTTCAGGCCTTAGGTTAGGAACTTTTTATGGGGATTCTCTTTAGGACAGTGTTGAGATGGTCATTATAATATCTCATCCTAAAATATTTCCAAATATATTTATTTTTTTAATACAAAAGTTATTGGTTTTCAAAAGGACTTAAAATTTGGGTGAAATATAAGTTTTAGGGGTAGCAATCAACTTACCATACCTAAAATTAGTCAACTGATACATTTAGAGGCATACATTCTCATTTTAGGACGACTAGTCAACTACCCCAAATCCACTAGTCATGTTGTAATTTTTGTTTTTCTATATTTTTGTGCTTCAATTATTATCTAAATAACTTCCTAGCCTTATAACTAATGCCTCTTTGTGCTGATTAAACATATTTTGATGCCTTGATATTATTTTCATAATTTTTAGATCATTATTTGATTTAATTTAGTTAAAAAAATTGCAAATTCACTTTTAGAGTTATTTTCCTCATTCTCTTATTACTATCATATCTCCTTTGGCTAATATAGACCACTCTAAAATTGTTTCTACCTATCAATTATTTGGCTTTGACTTTAAATCTTTCCTTTCCTCCCATACCTTAAAATTTTATTATCTTACACTCATTTACTTTATACTCCCCACTCTCTCTATTCCTCTTATTTATTAGCTAAAGGCTTGGGTAAGCCTTTATTAGCTAATTTCATTCACACACACACACATTCTCCATCCATCTCTTTCTTTCTAGAAAACATTTTCTAAGTGTTGTAGGGTGTTATTTTTCCTTTTTCTTTCTTTCTTGCAACCAACTATTTTTTATATTCTTCAATTATTAACTTATTAATTCCTTGAACCATATTCTTGATCTTTATTTTAGCTCCTCCTTATTTTCTCTAAACAAAGAAGAGTTAAGGTTAGGAAAAAGTTAGAGATTCTTGATTTTTCATCCTTTTGGCATTCTTAATTTTAGGTTAAGGTTGAGAAAGATCATTCCAATCTTCTTCTTCCAATTTATTATTTTAAGTTTGAGACTTAAGGTATGTTTTTTTTTACTAATTAGGGGTTTTTGATTTCCTCTTAAGTAATAATGGGTCTTATAGTTAGTCATCAAGTCAGGAGTACTTCTTAGTTTCTTGAAGATTTTCATTGAGGTAGTCTTATTTAATGAGAAGGTTTGGTGCTATATGTTTATACTTTTTGTTATCATGATTTTGATCCTGATTTCACTTAAAGGCATAAATTATGATATTATGTTGATTTTGATCATAATAATGGATTATATATGTATGTTGAAGGCTTAGCCTTAAACGTAATATCTTCAACTAGTGGTGGATGATAGATGCTTAAAAAGATTGATAATACTATCTATATCAATGATGTGTACCTTCCTTTTTAGAAAACCTTCATAGGAAAACTACACAATTAAGCATGCTTCGATTGGAATAGTCTAAGGATGTGTGACATCTTTGGAATTTTTTTAGGTAGTGTACGGGTTAAGACAAAGTATATTGAAAAAAGTTCATGTTGATACACATGATCAGTCATCAATTCCAAAAGTTCTTCATGTAACTACCTATAACTAGTGTGGGATTATGGTGTTATACTAAAATTTGATTTAGTAATTTTTTTGGTTCTCAAGAATTCTTAGTATGTTTGGTTAAATCTGTGATCTCAACATGATATTATTATATAACATATTTAAAGATTTAAGCAACATGTGGACTCTTGTGACATTTTTGATGGATCATTGGATATGTATGTATGGTTTATGTTTGATACAATCCTAAAACCATGATTCTTATGTTTATTATTAGAATTTTTAGTATGTATTCATGTTATTGGAAGTATGAGTATAAGCGGGTATGTATCATGAGATGATGAGTATAATTTAACCATTTTTTCCTCAGCGTGACTTTTTTGAATTTAATTTATTATCATGATCCATTTAGTTAAAGTATTTAAAATGTTATTATATATATTTTGATAGTATGTAAGTATGCTAGAGTTATTGGTTTATGTTAAAGTTTATGTAAGTTCAATCACATGCTTATATTTTTTGTTTTGCTTAGTTAAACTAACTAACTAGTAGGGAGAAAAAACATTCAATTGACCCACCATTTGATAGTTTTCCCTTTCAGATGATTGGAAAAATATTATAGTTTTTATTTTTACCTTCAATTCTTCACTAGTCAATTAGTTGAGGGCTAACTAGTCAACTGGTCTACCAGCTATTTGGTTATCCCTAAACTAGTGAACTAATTTAATTATGTCATGTTATTTTGTGAGTCCCAATATAGTCCAACGATTTATGGAACCAATCAAATGGTCCCACTAGGATATGTGTGATATTTTTAGGGTTTTACCTTTGTGGTTTGACCATACTTTATGCTTTAGTTTTTGACTTTTGATCATGACGTTGAGCATGAATAATTGAATTTAGGGAAATATTCAAAGTGGTTTCATTATGTGGCTTATATCCTTGTCAATTGTTGCTTATCTTGTGTTTGTTGTCATCACTATTAGTAATAATGGTTTTTAAGTTAGGTAGGGGGTGATAGCATTCAATATATAATCCAGAGGATTTCTTAAGTGGGATGGTGACATTAGCTAGAGTGAATCCTCCACAATCATCACAAGATCCATATTTTAGTGGTGATAAAGTGGATAATCAGGTATTAGGAGGTCAGTAAGGTTCTACTTTTGACTCTCATGGTAATAGTTCATATAAGCCTAAGTCACATATTGACTCTCATCCCTAATCATTGTTGTTAGATAATGAATTGGTTAATTTTGAACAATAACTAAGTAGTGATGGTAGGGTAGGTACCCTTTTGAACCATGGTGAATAATTTCTATTTGTAATAGATGGTGATGAAAATATTATATTAGAACATTTATGTTGTGGGGAATAATTCTTTCCTCCATAATTTTCATGATATGGTTCGGGTTGTTAACCTACTCTCGGTTGTAATTGTAAAGATAAGGATTAATGGTGATCACGATGATTTAGTTGTCCAAAAAAAATAAAAATTTCAACTACAATTTTAGAGTTAAAGCATTTTGGTTTTTTCCGATAGTGTTTGGTTATTATGGCTAGATTATAGAGTAATGGTTTTATCCCTTAGAGCTACTAGACACTTGATTCATACCGAGGTGTGTATTGATTCCCAACACTCTTTCATCTTTATAGGGGTTGATGCCTCACCTTTAGCTATGTTGAGAGACAAAGTGTGGGAAGATGTGTGTTCTCTATTAGATGCTAATTTCTAACCTTTTGTGGTGGAAAAATTTTAACAACATCAACTCAGTAGATGAATGTCATAGGGATTCATGTGCCATACTAATAATTGTGCCTTTTTTGATGAAAGATTATACTATCTTGGACTTTCCTTTTTGGGGTTTTTAGGACCCAAGTTTATATGGCATGGGAAGGATGGTTCTCATAGAGTCAGTTTATGTATTAATAGAGTGGTGACCGATGATAATTAGCGTTCAACATATCTACATGCGCACATCTTAAATATGGCATGTCTACATGCTAATTTCCATCCTATGTTGTTAAGTTTGTATAGGAATTAAAAGTGATTCCTTTTTGATATTGTGTTGTTACTTAGTAATGATATTTATACCACAATTGTTGGCCTTTGGTCTAGCCAGGTGATATGTCCTGGAAACTATTATGACATGCTTGAAGCTTGTAATAGTGAAATAGAGATTGTTTCAAAAATGTATGTTGAAAAAAGAATAGGTTACAGGCCAAGATTGGGGTATTCAAGAGTTTATGACTCACTAGTTCTTTGCTTGGTTAATTTGCTTGGAACAAAAACTTATCCATGAGTATAATGAAGACTTGATGTGAAAACAAATCTCTTATTTCAAAGGGCTTGTGTGGATACACTTGCACTTCAAGATTGAAATAATAGATTCTTTCACTTGGCCACTTCAAACCATGGAAGGAAAAAAAATAATATTATAGGTATTATAGTTTGTATATCTTATACATAGATGAGTAACCACAAAGATAATGATTATTGCATCCACATCAATTTCCTCCATGGGCTTCAAAAAATTATGAGTGATCAACTCATCCCATTAGTTATGAGGAGGATAAAGCAACATTATTCAATATGGGTCACTATAAAAGCCTAGGCCTAGATAGTTTCAAACCTTGTTTTTATCAAAAAATCTGGTTAATAAGGGGAAGTATCTATTTATGCTCATAGTTAAAGCCTTGTAGAATGGCCTTTTCTAGCCATGTTTGAGTGATACATTGTTGTGTCTCATTTCGAAGGTGGATAGACCACTCTATGTGAAGTAACATACGCTGATTAAGTTGTGGAATATGGCATATAAGGTGATCAAAAAGTTTCTGGTCCAAGGTCTAAAGCCCATCATTGGAGATATCATTAGCACTCACTAGAGTAGGTTCCTACTAGGTAGATATACTAGAGACAATATTATTGAATCCTAGGATATTCTTCATACTATGCATAGGAATAAATGCACCAAAGGTTACATGGATTTAAAGATTGACCTATAAAAAGTATTAAAAAATTCATTTGTTTTGGCAATTTATTGAGGATATCTTGCAACATATTGGTATTCCTTAGGCTTTTGTTATACTAGTTATGTTATGTGTATCATTCCATTTCATTCAACTGATATGGAATTCTAAGTTCACGGAGGCTTTATCTCCCACTCGTGTTATTTGTCATGATAACCCTATCTCTTTATGTTTTTTTTTTAATTTCTGATATGGAAATATTGTCACATTTGATTGTGAATAGTGTAGTGTTCCACGGATAGAGACCCTTTTTATTTTTAGGGGTGGTACTAAGATATTATATTTTTTTTATGAATAACCTTTTTTTCTTTTACATAATCCTTGCTAATGTAGATAGATGTTATCAAGGGAATTTTGTAGATATTTTATTTAGTTTTAGGATAAAAACTTAGTTTAGAGAATTCATACATTATTTTATCCAAAAATGTTTCATGAAGTATGGCTAGACATATCACTTCAGTAGTTGGTATGTCTTACTTGAGATCTCTTTGAATGTATTTGGCCATTAATTTGTGCAATGACAATGTATCCCCCATCTTATCTACCATGTTATTAACCTTGTCCAAAAGTGCATGTTTGCATGAAAACCTAATTTATTCTCACTGGCTAGAAGGATCACTCTTATTTAGTCCCTGTATGCGATTACACCTTAGTATAATATGTAGACCTATCTAGTTTCAAAATCTATCAACAGTTAGATTAATAGATTAAATAGATCCTTCTTATAGGGTAGCACCTATAGGCATTGAAGAATATATCTGTCGAGTTGGAATGAGGTTTATCTCGCCAACTAGAATGAGAGCCTTAGTAATCAACACTCTAAGGATATGAATAAGGAAATATTCCTCGAGCTCACAAGGGATATCTTGTGCAATAGAAACTATCTCTAGGCCAATATAATTTTAGATAAATACTTGAATAACCTCTTTGTCATGAAGATAACTTCCCCCCATATGTTGCCTCCCTAATTTGGAGTCAAGTATGTCGTTTAGTAGAGAGTTTGAGACCTAGTATTCAACAGTTTGCATGTAGTGTTTATGAGGCACAATTTTGGTTGTATTAATGGATAGGAAAATGGTCTACATGTGAATAGGAATGTTGATCCGACATACATCAATTGACCTATTATGGAATATATTTCTACAAGTAGTAGTAATTGGAGTGTATTCACAAACCTCCTCTCTCACTACCCTTTAGCTAAAGTGGATAACATTTTGGTGCAATATAGCTCTATAGAGCATGATAATCATTTTTGAATTGAAAGCAGTGATGGGAACTTCTATAATACCCCATTTAAAAAAACCCTAATTACAAATTGATAATTATGTGTATTAGTTATAATAATTATTGTATGGTTTTTTATTAATAGTATTATTAATATGAAATATTAGATATAAAATTTAACTAGGTTAAATTTTGTTAGAGAGTGGGTTATTATATTTAAATTCTAAGTTAGATCCATTATGTCTAGTAACCCTAATTTTGGTAACCAAATGTTTTTCCTTGGTCCTCTTCCTTCACTACCACCCATAATCTAGACTATATTCCCTTAGATCTTATTCTTATTCTTCTCCCTAGAATAATATCCTCTTGCACTATACCTCCCTCTCCTTTATGTTTCCATCCCTACATTTTTCTTGATGACACCATTTATACCACTATCCATTTAAACCCTTTATCCTCCCCGTTGTGTGTTTTATATTAACCCCCAATCAATCCTCCATCCTCCTCTCCTTCCCCAATCTCACATAAGTAGAAAATCTCCCTAACTCTCTATCGCTCTGTATGTCACTTTGCTACCACTAGCAACATGAACTTCCATCAATCCCTCAACCCCACCTTCAGCCACTTCCATCTAACCTTCCCTCCTTTCTACATCCTCCACCACCAAATCCCTCACCCAATTTGCACACAAAGCAACAAAAGACACCCCTCAACCTAAGGCCAAACTCACAAAAACATCTACCCTTTCTTTGGCCAAAAGCACCACAACCTCCCCCTTGGCTTTAGCTAACTGTGTTGATCCTCTTCACCTTGATGCACCATTCTATAATATATCCCCTTCCTTGGATTTTTCCATTTTAGCCATTCCTACCACCCTAGCAGTGCATAAATTCATCATTTCCCACCCCTCCTCCTTCATAGCTCCTACCATTTTCCTCCTCCTTTTGTTTTGAGGGTTAGGATGGTTTCCTTTCTACCTCATTTTGGTCAGTTAGTTCTTCTTGAGTTTCTTTAGTTAATTTTGGGTTATTTTAATTTTATATTAAATACTAATATGTGTTACTAGGTGTTAATTTTTTAGGTAATCCTAGAGGATCTTGGAGAAGATAAATTTTAGTACTTTTGTGTAAACTTGGATTTAGGTAAATTCAATCACTCATGAGATGTTAAAATTTATGTGTGAACATGATAGAATTGTTTAAACATTGAATCATACTAGGGTTTTATAATTTTCAAGTATTATGACATGCATGATAAAATAATAACATGTTAAATAAGTGGTGCGTACAATTATTCTAAGTTAAGTTGTATGAATGAGTAATATGTTATATAATTTATGCACATATGTCTAGGGATTTGTTAGGATTTTTATTCTTGTGATGTTATGATTTAAATATTATGATAAATATCTCATGATTAACATTTTATGGTAGCCAAGGTTGTTATAAGTTGTTTGGAACATGCAAGCATGATTAGGGCTAGAATACGATAATGGTTATTCATGCGCTCTAGGGTTTGAAATGTTTCTTTACATGCACCATGATTTTAATTTTACTAAAAAATGTTTTATTATAATTTAAATATGTATGTACATACTGCATAAAATATGTGATAGGTAAGAAACCCATGATTAGGGTTTGTGAGTGTAGCTTACTAAATATATGAAAAGTAGAAAATACAATTAATCACTATGTCACAAAGATTACCTGCATGATAAAATAATGTGAATTATTATCTTCTATCCCTTTTATGACCAATTTCTTGTAATAATAATGTTTGGTATGAAAATAAATAAAATGACAAAATTAGGGTTTCAATTGCATAATGGTAAATTTTGACATGATGTATCCTTTGTGAATAATTAGACATTAGGATTTCCTTAGACTTTTGGTATATTGACTTTAGTGTTGAATTTGGCTTTGTTATAAACTAATTACTATAGGGTTTACCATAATAATTAGAAATAAAAGGGAAAATGGTTATGTAGATAAATGGAAATTATTGTGCAATATGTGATATTTGTGATCACCTCATAAAACACTAATATTTAAAGTGAAAGACTTTGAGTTGGGAATAGTTTCTATCTAGGATTAGCTACCTGAGAGATGAGGTTTTGGCTCTTGTTTGAGTTGGTTCATTGGTGTGCTGCTGTACCTCAATAAGGCCATACTCTACTCTATAGGTGACCTATAGGCCATATATGGGGTATCAAGAATTAAGGATTAGGTGATCGAGGTTGGAGGATACTGTGCTTTCTTTGTGTGTAGGTATGACCAAGCATACCACTGTGTCCTTAGGTTTAAAAGTAAGGGTATTATGTTTTCTTTATACACCAATATAACCAAGTGTACCTCAGTATCCTTGTGTTAATTGTATCCCCCTTGAGTAAGTAAAGTAAAATTAAAAGTATGATTTTGGTAGTTACCTTAGTGTTCTACCATAGTATTTAGAATTTACTTGGTTACTTTGATATGTATATTGTACCTTGAGATGATGTGAAGTGAACTAATATATTTTACCACTGATCTTGAGAATTGACGTTATATATATTATCCTATAATTATTAAATTTGGTTATGGCACATGCTTTGTGCCCAGGTATGATTTTCAAATTATTTTTGTGACTATGCACAATGTGGATATGCTACCTCTTGTAAGATATTGTGATTTACTCAATATGAAAAAGTCGTACTGATACTAATTTTTTAGATGATTACATGATGGGTATGCAATGGCTCTAGGAGTATTATAGTGACAAGGAAATGAGCTATTAGGAAGAGATCCCATTTTTGGAATTGGCTTATGGGTCTAAGAGTTATGAATAACTTGTGTTTTTACCTTCAAGTAACTATTTTAATGTAAATGATTTTGCTTTAGTCTCTTATCTACATTGGTGTATTTTCATTTCCATCGTTGTATGCAGTATATTATCCATAACTCATATTTATGTATTATCTCTTATTTCTATTGTTTTATTTTAGTTGTAATTTGTTTTAGCCTTAGTAGTTGACATAAGAAAGGTAAGGGAAATGGACTTATGCTAAGTGCAGCAGTAACACCCAATAATTTAGTAATCAATGCTTCTGTAAAAATAAAATTAAGTAGTAAATGGGGGTGTTACAACTTCTCTATGAATTCACCATACAATAAGTTACAAGGGAATGTTGGCCTTGGTTCTTCCCATTGGAGGAACACTTGTAGAGTACAGTTACACCCAAAAATAATTCTTTCCCAATATATACATTCTTTACTCCTGTAAATTTCTAATTATAAGAGATGTTGCCTTACTATTGAAGATGCCTTTGACTTATGCGGTGGCTATAAACACTATTACATGTCCTCTGTTATTGTAGCTACAATCACATATTTTGGGAAGGCTTCTTACCATTCTAGAAAAATATTGACTTCTTCCACCTATAGTTACATTATTTAATAATTATTGTTGTGGCTAAACAACTATAACTAATGCCTAAAGCTCTTACTTAGGCCTTAGTAATCACCAAGAACAAAGGAAGAAATGTGTCTTTGTATTATTCTTGAATAACCGAAACCTTTAGTTTGAATTGCTCACAAAATAAGCATTGAGGACTTTGTAACATAGAAGAAGATCCAATAGTTTAGAGATTTGGGTAGACTTTATGGTCAGCAGGATATTGGTTGGTCTTACCTTTGAGATGGCATAGTGAAGATCAATGTTGATGGTAGTGTTATGAGTAGTCCGGGTTTATCTCTTTAGGTGATGTGGAAACAAATATCATGTAGGATGGAGGCTTTATGGTTTCTCAAGAAATGAGGGATTTGGTATCATTTTAATAATATAATTATGGACTATTTATTATGGTTGCTTCAAACAAAGGAGAATAGTTTCAAGTATATGATTGTGGACAGTAACTTCCTACTAGAGGTTTATCTCCTCAATGGTGCTTTGAATCTCAACCATCCTCATTCTACTATCATCAATGCTTGTGACATACTTATATGAAGCTTTGATACATATATTATTTCCTATATATATATATATATGAAACAAATCGCATTGGCTTCTCATCTTATGAGCATGGGTCACACCTTCCTTTTTGATCTCTCTATGTATGGGTTCCTCCATCTTGAAATGTCCTTGTACTTATTATTTTAGAAATTAGGGGTGTATAGAGTTATTTTTGCTTAAACCCTATGATATTTGTGATGTGTAATGGGTTTTAAGTCTTTAGATTAATATAAAAAAAATGATATTTAAGAGTTAGTTCAAGCCTAGTTTCTTGAGCTCTTAGAGAATTTAGCCAGAAGTCAGTGAACATTTCTCCTTTGTGGCTTTTCTTTCACACTTTTCACTTTTTATCTTTTCTCCCTTAAAGATTAGAGTCAATACTATGGTAGGTTGTCATGGTAATAATGCTCTATAAGGTTGTAGCTTGTAGAGTCTTTGTTATAATTAGTGGGTTTTCATCCTATTTTCACTCAATTCCTTTCTTGCTCTACCAAGTTGTGGCTTAAAGGAGGGCTTAAGTATAATATTGTGGTAGACTATCACGATGTCTTCGCTCTATAGAGTTGTAACTTGTAGAGGGTATGATATGATTGGTGGGCATATCCCCTTACATTTGGTGTAACCTCCTAAACACCCAATTTAGAAGTCTTAGATGCCTTGGCTACATTTGGTGTAATCGCATAAGCACCCAATTCAGATGTCCCGGATTCCTTAGGTATATTTGGTCCAATAGCTTGTACACCACCTTATGGTGTTGGTTCTTTACAAAGTTGTATCTTGTAGAGGTTATGCCATAACTAATAGGTTTACACTCCCTTTCATTTGGTGTCATCCCCTAAACACTTAGCTTGGAAGGCGTATATGCCTTAGATGTGTCTAGTGTAATCACTATAAAACATCTAATTAGATGGATGCCATACCTTTCATTCATAGAGAATAATTATGCGGGGTCACTTGAATATCTTAAAATGTAGTCATATATTGGAATAAAAATAATATGGTTTATTTATATTGAGATGTAGTAGATTATCCTATGGTATTTTTAGCTTTCTATGGTTACATATTGAATCATGTTTCTTAATCCATTTTTATTATGACTTCCATGTGCAACATGGTCCCTTTCCATGTTACAGGATATGCTATACTCAGTACTTTACTATATTGATGCTACCAATTTATGGTCATTGTCTATTCAAATAGGTAGATGATGTTGATTTGCAAATTTGATCAACTTGATGTGGGCCTCTATAAGACCATTTTTTTGGTAAAGATTTATTATATAAAAGAGTTAGGATAACTAATGTAGATAGGTTTTTTTAATGATCTTTGTACATGGTATTGTTAATGGTTTAACTTTGCATCAGATATAAGTTAGGTGAATGAGCACGCCTCTCTAATATTTAATAAATGATTTAGCTTTAGATTGAACATGAGTTAGGTGAATAAACACACCCCTCTAATGTTTGCTGAACCAACAACATCCCTCAATTTTGATTTTATCACTACCACATTGTCATAAAACAATGATATTAAATTGAGAAAATAAAGGGTATTGTAGGTGAATAAAATTTGGCATATTATTAAATAAAATATTAATGTTTTCTTGAGCTCTTAGTATAATATGCCAAATTTTATTTAATCTTAACCTAGTTATAATATTATAAAATTACTTTTTTTTACCTTACTTTTATTCCTCAATCCTAAAATCTAAATCTAATCATAATCTTTATTCTAGGTTATTAATATTTTAACCTAAACCTAACCCAAATGATTACTATTGTGATCCTACCCAAATTCCCAAATAAATTTTTTAACCTAATTCTAATCTTAACCTTAAACTTATTTTCTTTTTCCCTTTCCCTTTTTCTTCTTCATATTTTCTTTTCCCTTTTTCTTCTTCTGCTCCCAAATTTCTTTTTATTCATTCTTTCCCTACGGTTCTCTCTTATCCCAACAGATTTCCTTCTTCTTAGCTTCCATCCCTAAACACACCTATCCTAACTTCATCATCACCACCATTACCTCCCATATCTCAAGGGATGTGATTTGTTGAAAATTTTACCCAAAACCCTCCCGATAGTGCCTATGCCCATAACCTCTACCTTACCTAATCTGTCAGTTATCAACCATCTACGCCACCTATTCTCTATATATGCGCCTCATCTCTCTCTCTCTCTCTCTCTCTCTCTCTCTCTCTCTCTTTTTCTCTCCCCTTCTCCTCACCTCATTTAATGCCTCATCAACCTTTTCTAAGACTCCCTGTTCTTTCCTTCAAACTAACCATGCCTCATCCATTGATTGTCACCATTTTTACCCATCAAAGCTCTACAAATTTCTTTATCACACCACCAAACTTAGATGTGGCATTCCCTCATGCCACCACCATCCTAGCGGCACTATTTCTCCACTCCAACTCCTTCCTATAGTTGGCACCAAAACCCTCAACACCACCATCCCAAGCAATAATCCACCCCTTACACAATTTAGCCTAGCTATAGCAAGAAGTCTCATTCCCACCCTCCAAGCTATAGCAAGGAGTGCCATTTCACCCCCTTGGCTATAGCAAGGAGTGTTTTTGCACCCTGTTGGCTATAGTATGTCTTTTTTCTATATCTCATTAATTCTCTAATATAATACCCCCAAAATTCACTACTGAAAAATTTCGTTTTATTTGAAAGAGTTAGCGGAAGCAAATTATAAAATCGTGAATTCTGGGGATGTTACCGCCACACTTAGTACCAGACCGGTTCACTCCTACCATTCCAATACTAAGTTCTAAGGCTAAAAGTGTAAAACACAATTTATGATCCATTTTTAAATCAGAGTAGCGCATCAAATCATTTACAAGAATAAAATCCAACAATGATGGTTACTTTAACAACATTAACATTAAAACCAAGAATTTAAAAGAGAAAGAGAAAAACCTTAATGGTACCGGATAATTCCTTACTCTCTTTCCCGTTGCCCACTTGAATAGCACCTGAAAAGACCTACAAGGGGCACTTCTCATTGAATAGGCAGGGGCCCCAGGAAGGGAATCCCTTCAGTACTATGGTACTGAGTAACCCTTTAATACCACAATTAAAAACAGGCCCGTAATGCAACACATAATGCAAGCTATATACATATGTAATAAGAGGTGCATACATAACAATCACATATATAACAAGGCTGCCATATATCAACAAGTTATAAGTTACGATCAATACTTTTAGGCCTTAAGCCATGTCATACTGTAAAATCAATACATTCGGGCCTTAAGCCATTATTCCATCATCATTCAATCAATCTCATATTTTATATCCATGTGAGTACGAGAACCCCACTATTATAGCCGGTGGATCAGTCACTTATAGGGTAGAACGCACCTAACCATTATTATACGTTGGTGGATCGGTCTCTAGGGCAAAACACTCCTAGCCACTATTATTCGCCGGTGGACCGGTCTGGCCCTGACTCACATGGTGTTCCACTATAAGTGATTAGTATTTTTCATAACTTTATTCACATACATGACTGGTTTTATTGAGCTCGGGACCCCCACTATTTTAGCCGGTGGACTAGAATACATATAATCATCATCCAGGGCAAAACGCTCCTAGGCCACTATTATATCCGGTGGACCGGTAATCATAATCACTTGCCAGGGCAACACGCTCCTGGGCTACTATTATATCCGGTGGATCGGTACTCATAATCACTTGCCAAGGCAACATGCTCCTGGGCCACTATTATAACTAGTGGATCGGTACTCAATATCATAAGTTATCTGGGCCCGGCTCATTAATATTTCACTTTCATTATTAGTATCTTTCCTTTCCTTAATCAACACAACAACTATATTTATTTACCTTAGACAAGAGATCAAGAACCTGTGACACAAAGGTACACCGGTCATACCGATGTATACAAGCTACTCAGTACCCTTCAACCACAAACCCAAGGACGCAAAGGTACCTTGGTTGTACTGTTGCGTAAAGCTACTCAGTACCCTAATCCATAAGTATGCATGCCCTCTAAATAGGTCTGTAGAGCTAGATAGAGTAAGATATAGGGCCTGGCTGGGGCACAAAGGCACACCAACAAATACTAGATTAATCGTGGACTAAACCACATCTTTAGGGTAGCGACCCCTAAAGAGTCACCATTGCTGATCTCGAGGTCTTTCACTTTTAGTATTAGTGTCTTAATTAAGGTGATCACAAAAGGCACAATAATCAGATACTTATTCACTTTTAATCATTCTGACATCATTAGTCATTTCTTATTCAGGCGGTGATCCAAGATAATACAAAGAAATCATTAAGGCCATCATTATTCCATTGTAATTCCGAATTAGGATTCGTTCTCGTGATACTTACTAATTATCAAATACTCTTACCTTACTAATCAATATTATTTGAATCATATTATGAAATTCCACAATTACAATGACATGTTAGGTATAAATTACTTATTTACCCCTTACTTATATAATTGCTAAATCATCCCTTCCTTACTTGCCAAATTACTCTATTACCCTCCTTGTCACATAATTACTAAATTACCCCTTCCTCGGTTTAGGTTACAAAGTTATCTTCTACGCTTTTCTAAATCATCATTCACCCCTCATAATTGCTACACCTATCATATTTCCCATTTGATTGGTTAGATTACTGAATTGCCCTTCTCCTTTATTATAATTACTAAATTGGCCTTAAGTTGGATAATTACCAAATTACCCTCCTTCATTATCATGATTACTATTTTGCCCCTTTAGTTGGTTAAGTAATTACTAATTTACCTTTTAGTTGGATAAATTACCAGATTGCCCTTCTCTTTTATCATAATTACCATTTTACCCCTCTCAATTATTGTAATTGCCATTTTACCCCTATTTAATTATTATAAATCCCAAATTACCCTTCTTCATAATTACAATTATTAATTTACCCTTCTCCATAATTATAATTACCAATTTACCCTTCTCCATATTTATAATTAATAATTTACCCTTCTCCATATTTATAATTATTAATTTACCCTTCTCCATTCTTATAATTACTATATTGCCCTTCTCCATTATTAAAATTACCATAATGCCCTTTTATTGGTTAATTTACCAAATTACCCTTCTCTATTATCATAATTATCCAATTACCCATTCTATTATCATAATTTAATTACCAAATTATCTTTCGTCGTTTTTATAATTACCAAGTTACCCCTTACTTCCAAGTTTGCCATAAATACCCTTTTATTTACAAAATTATCCTTCTACTCCTTACTTCCAAATTGCCATAATATCCTTTTATTTATAAAAATTACCATTTTGCCCCTTACATCCAATTTTACCATATTACCCTTTTGCTTGCAAATTACCATAATACCCTCCTTCATTCAATATTACTATTTTACCCCTTACCTCCAAAATTACCATTCTTACCACTTACTCATAAATTTACTATATTGCCCTTTGACTCCAAAATTACCACTTTACCCTTTTCTCCAAAAATTACCATAATACCCCTCTTTCTCACAACTTACAATTTTATCCTTTTACTTATAAAATTATCATTTCACCCCTTTCTTTTGAAATTACCAAAATACCCTTTTGCTTACAAAATCACCGTTTTACCCTTTTCTTTCAAAATTACCAAAATACCCCTTTACTACAAAATTTCCAAAATACCCTTTTTACTTATAAAATTTCCACTTAACCCCTTTATTACACCACATTTATGAATTTACCACCACTACATAAAATACTAATATTAGCACTTCATTCTTATCATTTAATTCCACCAACTTGTCATTATTTAACATAATACTTATTAGCGACTACATATATTAGATCACATACTTACATAGGCATATTACTAAAATACCCTTAGGCTCATAATAATACTATCCATGCATCAATGACATAATACTTCATAGACAAGCATTTAACATTTCCATCACTAATCAAACTCTTTCCTTAAGTATCATCTCTACACATGGCACAAAAGCTATCATACTTTTCATTTTTTTTCAATCAATATAAGCAACCACACTTATCATACTAGGCAACACATAACATGCATAAAATCATACTAAAATCCCTAATGTGCTAGCATACGTTTTTCCATGTGTTTAAGTGAGGTTTAATGATTACCTTAATCTTGCAAAAATTGAAACTTACCGGTATCTTAGTTAAGGATTCAAGGGTTAATTAGCAACTCAACACTTAAAAATAATATCAATCATTATTATGTTAGAAATAAGAAATTAAAAGGATAAAACTTTATAAAAATTTATTTAATAATAAAACACTTTAATTTAACTATTAATATTTTTCAAAATTTAGCCAAATAAATTCCAAAATAATGTGGAGCTCACGGTGCATGAACAACATGAGCCACATGCAAAATAAGGGGGAAGAAAAGGGTCAAAAGGGGTGAGATAGAAGGGAGGAGAGATAGCTCGGTTTAGGACTTTAGGCTAGAAAAGAAGATAGATGGGGGAGGTTTCAAGGCAAGGGAATGGTGAAGGTGTGAAGAGGGGGTGTAGGTGGAGGCTAAGGATGGGTTGTTGGCAGCCAAAGGTGGCGGAGACGGTGGCGACAAGGCGGCGAAGATGGCTTAAGAGCTGGGTCGAGGTGGAGAGGCTGAGAAGGAAGGAAAAGAGGAGGGAAAAATGAAGGGGTTCGAGGACTTATTTCGGCCAACTAATGTATGGGAATCGTAAAGGAGGTTGCAGGGTGTCAAATGGTGGGTTTGGTGGTAACATAGGCGGCCGGACGGCAGTGGAAGGAGTGGTTGTAGGTGGCCTACCGATTAGGGAGAAAAGTGGGGAGGAAAAGAAGAGGGGGAGAAGGGAGGAAGTGTAGGGGCTCGAGGGGGTGGCGTGATGGTGTAGGGCAATAGGAGGTGGTGGCAGAAGGTGGCGCAGGGGGTGCAGTGCAGCGGTGTAAGCGGCTGAGGGTGACGGTGGTGCAAAAACAGGGAAAAATTGGAGGAGGAGAAAATGAAAGAAAAGAATCGGGGAAGGGAAGAAGGGCTCGAAGTTATGAGTAGGATGGGCCAAGGAGGGATGGAGAAAAATAAGAGGAGGCAGAGGGGAGTAGGTGGCCGGCCAGAACAGGTTGTAGGGTGGCAGATGGGGGTCGGGTGACAAGGAGGTGAAGGGAGAAGAAGAGGAAAGAAATCAAGCATGGACGGAGGGTGAAGGGGATAGTGCAGGGGATAGTTTGGTTCGAAATAGGAAGGAAAAGGATGGGGGAGAGAGAGAGAGAGGGGGAGAGGCAGGGGTGGTTAGGATGGCAGTTGCAGGTGGTGGTCGGGCGTGTGCAGGGTGTCGGGCATGGGCGGCGATGAAAAAGGAAGAAGAGAAGAAAGAAGCCGGTCGGTCGAAGGGAAAGGAAAAAAGGCTGAACCGGTCCAATCGGGGGAGGAGAAAGTCTGGCCTGTGTCGTGTGTGGGAGAAGGAGAAGTGGGGAGGGGAGAAATGGGCCTTTGGCCCAGGCGCGCAGGGGAGGGCCTGAACAGGCCAGTGCGGGCAGCCCAAGGAGGAAAAAAAAGGAAGAAGAAGAGAAGAAAAGGTAAAAGGGGAAATGGAAAAATAGGGAAAATAAAATGAATTAATTTATAGAATAGTAAAATGTAATATTCTTGATAAATTATTTAATTTGATAATTTAATTCATTATAATCTAATATATTAGTTTAAAAAGGATAAAGTTAGTAAAATATTAGTTTGAAAAATTATTTAAATAAAAATAGCATGATAAAATAACAAAATATCTATTGTAATTTACTAAATATTCCGGTCCAAATTTATATACTAAAAAATACATAAATTAATTAAATTAAATAATTTTAAGAGCTAATTTATTTCAAATAAAATCTATTTATTAAATTATTGGTTTTCTAAAATTTTAGGGGATTACATCTAAGTTCTACCATAACCTATTCGACACTAATGTAACTTGGTATGCTTCGATTTTGCTCCATTTTCCACCTTACCTTATGCTCTACTTTCTTTGGTTTTCTGATTCAATTCTAGTTGTGTTTTATTCTTGATTCATAGGTGATTTCTTGGATACCTCAAAGGAGACAGGTTAGGCTCATATACGATTAGTGATTGAAGATATTTTTAATAAGGATACAAGTCATAGTTAGAGTTTTCTTTTAAAGGTTATGTATGATTATGTGTGTATTATCATTTTTCTTTGATTATGTCCATAATTTCATGCATTTAATGTAATAACATGATAATGTGGTACCATATGATGGAAAGTGAGTAAGAAAAGAAAGCATGTGCTTATACGATATTGTTACGATGAGTCTTATCATGTAAAACCTAAGTAAATTTGTGTGATATATGGTATTATAATGTGGATTGATAGAGTATGATAAGTGTAAAATGAGTATGGTTGATATATATGGTGATGTAATAAATTGAGGGATCAAAAACATAATGATATCAGACTCATAGAGTTTTTGTTGCAAAGATGAGCATTTTAGCATCTTTAAGGGTATTTTGTTTAATTTGGGTTAACTATGGATATTTTGGTATTTTACTATGTTAAATGGTTTAAATTTTTAGCATATTATTTGGAATTTTTGGGGTAATTACAAATTACCAAACTCTAATAAAATAAGAAAATGACTTAAATTAGGAAGAGTAACACTAGAGGTGATAATATTATCTTATACATAAGACATTAGAGTTAGAACTTGATTTTTAGATATGCTATTAATATTGAAATTTATCACATGTTAAATTTGGTGATTATATGAGTCTTATAGATAACATTATACTTAACATGTTAAATTAGAATTTTGTAAGGGTTATATTAGTAACTCAAGAGATAAGGTTGTTATTACATGTGTAAGATATTAGATTTAGACCTTGATTTTTGGATATTTCAATAATATTAATAATAATTGATGAAGGTTTGATAAATGATTAGTATGGAATGGGTTATGATTATAATGTGAAATCAGGGTTCCTTAGGAAAAATGTGACCTTTTTCCTTAGGAAACATTCTGATCTTCATATGGTTATGTTTTACATGTTTTGGATAATTATGATAAGCGGGATTATGTGCCTTACATAAATATATGTACACATGCATGATGGGATTGAGATAAATAAGAATCACTTAAAGTAAAAGATCATGTGATTTAAAACTTAGGTATAGAGATCATTCCACTGTCTTAATAATAGTATGGTTCTGACCTTGGCATAAATAAGAAAATGGTTAGTGATATTATCTAACGATAGAACTATGGATTTAGTTATTCTCTTGGATTGTATTGTTCATGATTTTTGCATGATGATTTCTGTATGTGATCTTATGTATTTGTACCCTTTTTCAGCTATAATGTCACCATACTCAATACATAGCTTACCAATCATCTTTTTCATAGGTATTGCTCATGTCCCAAAGTAGAAAACCTTGATGCTTTTGTGAAAGTTGATGAGGATCCAATGAATTTGCTGCTTATGATGCTTTATTTATGGATGAGTGATTCTTATGTATTAAGGTTGAACGTAAAGTCATGTTATCTAGTTATTTCTTTTTTCTAGATACCTTTTTTGAATCTTAGTAACATGAGATCTCTTTTGATGTATTTTGGTATTGCACTTAGAATTAACCTCTAAAATATTATACAACTTTATGAAATTTCTCTTATACTTTATCTATCATGTTTTAAGTCTACACCGTTTTACCATGTATTTGATGTAAGAATGGTATGGTAAACAACATTATGTTAGTTATGGTAGTAACACTAGTTTACATTGATATTAAGCTTCCACTAAAATAGAAAATTTTCAGTAGTAAATTGTAGAGTGTTACATGAAGTCCCCATCGTAATATGTATATGTATATGTATATGTATGTGTGTGTGTGTGTGTGTGTTTGTATTAGTAATCAGTTATACTTATTTAGTATACTAAATTCCTAACTAAGGTTTGGTAACTTCTACTCTACTCAAAGAACATACTAATTGAAGACTTACCTCTTTGGATGTCTCTCTCTATCATTGTGTGTCTCTTATATTCGTACTTGTTGTGCTCACTACCCTCTACTACAATGCTTCTAGGTGACATTTGTTCATCAGTTTGCTTAGGGGTTAGTGTTAATCTTGGAGAAGAAATGCTTGAGGATTTGATTGATACCTTGAGATATGTATAGGATTTTTCTCAAGTGGAATAACTTCATGAGATAAATGGTTTCATATTTCTTACCCAATTGATTCTCAAATGGATGTTTAGTTTGAGCTTCATTTTCTAACTTTTTCCTTAAAGGAGGTGCACTAAGTACTTGAGGACCTACACCATGGATTGCGTATAATTTTTTCTTAATTTGTTTTAAGTTTAGCTCCATTTTTTTTTGCTTTTTTATATTTGTTTCTAGTGTTAAATTTATATCTCACTATTTATTTCAAATAATATATATCACATTTTTATAATTATAGGTAGAACAACTTGATAGAAGAATGGTAGAGACCTAAAGCTTGCTTAGAGATTTAATGGCATATCAGGCTTTAATAATAAGGCTAGGTTTCAGAGAATACGTTACTCTAAACTAAAAGGTTTCAAAAAATTTTTAGATAAAATAGAAAATAGGATGAAAGAAGAATTTCAAAGGGTTATTTAAAAAATATAAAGCTACTAGTGATTATGGATATACCCCTAGTAAACTATAACTCGTAATTATTTAATTATTTAATCCTTTCAATTAGTAGCCATGTTAATAAGAATAAATAAAGGACTAAATTTCTCAATTTATGTAGTCCTATTTCTATTATTAATCTCACTATTTCTAGTTATAATATTTAAATAAAGGACAATACTTTAAGACTAATTAGATAAACATATTTCCCTAATTTTGTAAAAATTGTGTACTTATCATCTTTACTCATTTGATCTCTATTTATATTATTTAACCCTGAATGGAAAATCAATAGTTATTATTAATTTGATTTTTTAAATGCTAACTAGAGGTAATCAGTCTATCAATAAGATACAATTAAGCATAATAACATAAAACACATAGATTAATTAATGAATAAAGCATTCAATTAATTAAGTAGTATAAAAATTAGGGGTTCATTATATATTTTGCATAAAAGAATGAAAACATGATATAAATTTAAGATAAAATATTTAAATTGAATATAGGACATGAGTGTTACAAAAATTAATGATCTTGAAAATAAATTCTGAGGCCTTGAATGTAACTTTAATGAATGCTTCATAAATTAGAGAACGCATGAAAGAGAGAATGGTCTTGAATCTAATCTCTTGACCTAATTGTCCCCTTTAATTATCTAGGTGAAAAAGTTGATTAGAATACAACTTTATATAATCATTTAAAACATTAGTAACTAGGCCCAAAAGGTTTCATCACACAAATGTTCAAAAAAAGATGGAAAATTAGAAGAACATGACCTATGTTGGCTAACTTAACCATCCCATTCTATTTCCTCGAGTTACATATGTCATTGATTTTTTAAATGAATAATTTTGAGATGATATGCTAGTCAATGGTTATATTTTTAAGCCTATATGTATTTTCAACGTTAACTGTCTGCTCTTTGCTTCCATATGATAATAAAATTGCACACAAGCTAGACTACTTTAATTCATTATCATCCTAATGCTCCCTTTTGTTCAACTTTTAATTCAATTAAACTCAACTTATTTAAAACCTACAGCATTCAACCAAGAAACAAAAACTTGAACAAAAAGGTATATAAATCATAACATATTATAGATATATAGTTCTGAACGGAATAATGAAATCCAAAAAAAAATAGTAATAGGTAAATAATAAAGGACTAAAGGAAGAGTAGAGATAATATTTTTTAATTAAAGATTATTTAAATTATATTATATCTTATTAAGATATTTGAAATAATAAAAAATTATACTATAATGTTTTTTATATTTTTCTCTATAAATAAACATTATTGTGCTATCTTTCACCACTATTGTACTAAAAATCTAACAAATTTAATATTTTGATTTATGTGATCATCTTGAACCATTGTATATGGTGATATTTCACAACTATATGATAATTTTCACCATGCCATGTGGTAATCTATCACTTGAGAGTATATTAAGATTCATACCATTCTGAAAAATGATATTGTATTAGAGAATATACTTAATGTTTTGTCATACTTATACCAATCTTTCATAATAACTAAATTGATATTTCAATAGCATTGAATAATCTTTCACAAAAGAGTATAGTAAAAGTTACAACATTTTTAAAATAATCTTGCACAAGAGTATATAGTTAAGAGTTAACTATACCTAAGTTGACATTTAACTATACTTGAACTTGCTTTAACTAATGTTGACATGAGCTTTCACATTAGTCTTACCATTATTAGCTATGTTTCATAACTAAAATTATATATGTTAACAAATAAATTCGAATACTTTGTCATGATTTTTCACTATTATTGTACATATCTTATATATATTTTACCTGATTATATTGTTATATATATCTTTCACCAATATTCTACTAAAACTTAATGCTAAATTTCAACACAACTCTCATGTTTTGTCTTCATTACATAAATATATACACAAAAACATGCACCATACTTTGGTTTAATCGTTATTGTATATATCTTTCATCATTATTTTATTTAATTTTATCAGTAGTATACTGAAATTATTTTTTGAGCATTATTCTACTAATACTTTACCATAATTTTTTTTTTCCAAAATCATATTAATATCGACCTATATTTATAGAGAAAAATGATAAAGATATTATAACAAACATATTTTTTTATCCTTTTTTAATAAACTAAACTAAAAATAAATTAGTTAGAAAAAGAACCTGACTTGTTAGGTGACATGGTATAGTGACACCATCTTCTTCTCACCCGAAAACCATAGAGATATAAATGAGACAAGTTCAGGAAGGGTACTCTAGTACCCATATTTCATACCTGATAAAAAATTTATACCCAAAATTTTTCTCGTACTTGTATAGATATCTGGTAATATATCTATATCTATATATGTAGAATATGTGTACTTTTTTAATTACCAAATGAATATTATTTGATGGTTAAATTTGTTACCCAACAAATAAACCCATTACCCAATTAATTAATTTATTTAAGTGCTTACATATATCACAACATTTCAAACAACCTATCAAAACCTAATTTTAACATTCTTTACAAATCTACAATCTCAATATAAAAAAAATTCCATTATAATCAAACGGTCTATCATTTCAACTTACTCTAATAATTTAAAATTTTTAACCTACAAGTTCATTATCAATTTCACCATTCACCAAACTCCTAGATAAGCAACAATAATATGAATTTGGCTCAAAAACATCATTGCAGATAATATTTGTCAGTGCAAACATAATATTTATACAATTAAAATTGAAATCGAGAACAACTAGATCATAATAATATAAGTCTATCTGAATCAAAATAACATTAAGAAGAAGTTTTTTATCCATAATTCCACAAACTTCCACAAGTAGTTTTCTATTGATGAAATCTTGATACATACACCATAAAAATAATATATAATAAATAGTGGTGCAAATCATCTACTTTAGTAAAATTAGATAGTATGGTAAAAAAAAACTAATTACTATATATATATATAACCTTACCATCACCAAAAATTAATAACTAGCCTCTTCATCTCCGACCGCCATATCTTATGCGTCCATCTAATACATAAATATTTATGATAACAAAGCATGATCAAATATTTTTAATCAATAATATCATTTATAAAAAAAAGTGTTATCTCACACTCACTAGCTTTATATTTAGATTTATTATTTTAAAATTAAATCAATGATAAGTTGAGCTCTTAGTATAATCATTATCTAACAAAAAAAATTAGAAAATTAGAATTAAACAAATATAACAATACCTATATCAAAATTATTTAAACATAAAAATAAACATTACCTTTATCCCTTATAGTCGCTGAAAGTAAATCTCTAAAATACATTAATGCTTCTGAAGATGTAGGGTGCACTTGGTTGCGATGAGGGCTTACAAATTTCTAATTTTACTAAAAGACAACATAGAAGAAATTGTAGAAATACGGATGACAAGTATGTCCCAAGCCACTCTTTCTAAAATAGGATACTTAGTATTGTTCTTCCAAGGTGATAAGACATAAAAAATCATCCATCTATGGTATCACATGCACCACTAAATAATAATCTAACTAAATCTTTTGTGGCGCACTAGACATGTCTTGGTTCTCCAACCACTGATTATGATAGTTGTAATAACCCATTTTTAGAAAACTTAATTATAAAGATGGTAATTATGTGTAATTAGTTAAAAATAATTATTTTAATATGTTTTATATTAGACATATTATTATTATGCGTATTATTTGGATGATTTAGATATAAGTTTAATTAAGTTAAAATATGATTGAATTGATATTATTAAGTTTAGCTCTAGTTGGAACCCTAATTGATATCTGTTTCACCAAGTAACTTGATTCTACTAACCTATGTTTTTTACCCCATTTCATTTTTCCTATATATCAACCCTACTGTATACTAGAGTTTGGTATTATCCCCCATCATCTCTCGACACATTTTCTCCATGCAATCTCTCTTTCACACACTTTTCTTTACACTTATAATATGCCTCCATGACCTACACCCTTATAAACTCCAACCTTCTTCATGTGTGGGTTGGCTTTCCCAATCATGCCTCACTTCCATCTCCCCCTCTACATACATTTATGTACATATATAATACATTTAATTCCTGAACCAACCTAAATCCCCCCTTCTTTTTTCTTTCAAAACATACACCACAAAGTATAACCTTCATCCCTCCTTCTCCCTTGACGTCACCAACATACTCCAAAACCACCTCACTACCTAGCATTGTTCTCCTACACTACACCTTTCCCCTTAGCTTTAGACTCTCCTATTATTTTCCAACTCCTATTTTTTATAATTCCCTTCACCCCACCCCTTTTGTCTTTGACCAAAAGTGTCACACCTCACCCCTTACCATCAACTAATGTTGCCACAACAACCCTTATCTTTGGCCATCCTCACTGAGCTTCCATTTTGGTATATCTTTTTGCTAGATGCACACGCTCCTAAAAAGGCCACCACCTTCTCCTTTGAAGGCTACCAATCCCCTTTTGCTTGCTACATCCAAAGGCACCATTCCCCTCTCCTTGGCTTCAGCCATTTCCACTAGAGCTCCCTCTTTCTCCATCTTACACCATTAAAACCTCACCCCTAGCAACACCCCTTCCATTGCAACATCCACTTGGCTTTGGCCAAAGTTGTAGATCCCCTATCCCTAGCAACGCCACTAATTTTCCAATTTTACCTCCCTTATTTGGCTCTTTCCACCATTTCTCTTCTCCACTTGTTGCATAACATTGCTCCCTTTATTCCTTGATACATTGCTACTTTGCATGGCGTTATTTTATAACCCCCTTAACAAATTTAGTTTTAATTAATTATAGTTATTATTTTATTGTATAAAATGCTAATATATGTGCTGGTTATATTCATGTAAGAAGTTCAATGAGGTTGAATGGAGACTAGTTGAGTGGATCTTACTTGATATCTTTTAGTTGCATAAAAGGTAACCATAGCCTTTTATAAGATTTAAAACCATGTGGAAACACATTAAATTCATTATATTATTTAGGGTATGATTTATGCATGGATCTTTGAGAGGATATTAACATGCTAATAAATAGTTGGTACCATTAAATATGAGCTACATGCATGTATATTATGTTGAATGATTAACGTATGCATGCCTAGGGTCTTGTTAAGGTTTTGATCTTTTTATGACTATGACGTAAATACTATGATAAGTGTACCATGATTATCTTTTCATGGTGGAAAGGGTTCATAAAAAATGCATAAAAGCATGCACGCATGATTGGGGTTATCATACAATAATTGTTATTCGCATGTTCTAGGGTTTGAGATGTTCCCTACATGCACCGTGATGTTACTTGCCCTATTAAATGATATATTATGCTATATATATGTATGTATGTATTGCATAAAATATATAACACAATATAAATGCATGATTATGGTTTTGTAGATGTAACTTATTAAATGGATGAAAAGTGAAAAATATAGTCAATCTCTGAAATGTAAAGATTACCTACATGCTAAAATATCTTAAATTAATTTATTTTAACCTTTTAATGAAAAATTATCATAATAATAATGTTTGGTATGAAATTTGGATAATAATTGTGAAATTAGGGTTTTAAGGGCATTTTAGTCATTTTTAACCTAATAAATCTTTTGTGAATAATTGGACATAGTATGACCTTAAACTTGTAATGGGTTGACTTGAGTGTTTTATTTGACCTTGGCTGAAACCATTAACCTAAGGTTTGACTTGGATAATTAAAAATAAATGAAAAATGGATAAGTATGAAATGAGAGTAATTGTGCAATGTATGATATGTACGATCACCTTAAAAATCATTAATACTTAAAGTGGAATACCTTGAGTTTTGGAATGGTTACTCTCTAGGGTTATCTACCCTATAGATAATGTATGATCCCTTTGTTTTTTTGGTTCCCTGATGTGACATTGTATCCCAATAAGGCTCTAGTTTACTCTATAAGTGACTTATAGTCCTTATATGGAGTATTGATACTTAAGGATTATGTGTCATAGGTGTGGAGGGTATTAGTTTACCTTGTGCACCAATATGAATAGAATGTTATTATGCCTCTAGGGCAGATGGTTAAAAGGGTATTATGATGCTTTGGGCATTAGTATGATTGGTGTATATTTATACCTCTAGGTATTATTGCATCCCCCTCAAGTAAGTAAAAATGAAAGTAATTATCATGTCAGAATGTTAATTGTAATCCCCCAAAATTTTTAAAAACCTATAATTTGATAAATAGCTTTTATTTGAAATAAATTAGCTTTAAAAATTATTTAGTTTAATTATTTTATGGATTTTTGAGTATATAAATTTGGATAGGAGTATTTAATAAATTAAAAATAAATATTTTATTATTTTATCATATTATTTTTATTTAAATAATTTTCCAAACTAATATTTTACTAAAATTTCCTTTTTAAACCAATATATTAAAGTATATTGAATTAAATTATTAAATTAAATAATTTATCAAAAATATTACATTTTAATATTTCATAAATTAAAACAAATTATTTTCCTTTTCTTTTCCTGGCTTCGGGCCACCAGGCCTGCCTCCCTTCTCCCTCGTGTGATTGGGTTGTTGGCCCATATCCCTCTTCCCTGGCGCAGCGTCACAGCTCAGCTTCCCCTTCCCTCCTTTCTTCCTTTCCTTTCTCCTCCTACCTGGGCCGGTCCAACTCTTCTTTTTTTTTCTTTCCCATGCGTCGGCCTGCCACACCTCCCCCTTCCCTTTTCTTTCTTCTTCCTCTACACTCCATTCGACGCCCCTCGACCAGTCTTCATCACCCAGGACTGCCACCCTGAATGCCATGCCTGACCATTGAGACACCTGCAACCCCTCGCTGCCACCACCTGCCACCACTACAACCCTCTCTCCCATCATTTTCTTCCCATTCTTGGACTTGGCCAGCCCTACAAACCAGCCCTCATGCCCTATTTTTCCCCCTCTTCATCTTCCCTCCCTACCACCCTACCACCCTACACGCTGCCACCGGCTGGCCAGCTGCACCCCTATCCTCCCTCTTCTTTTTCTTCACCTCTCCAGTGTCTCCATGCCCCATTTCTTTGAGCCTTTCCCCTTCCCCGACACCCCTATTCTCCCTTTCTTCTCCATCCTTTTTCCTCCCTGCCTTGGCCACGCCGCCGTCCTTCACTGCACCAAGCCCCTGCACCACCTTCTACACCCTCCTACTACCGCCATGCACCGCCACAAGACCACCCCAAGCCATCCCACATCCCCTTCTTCCTCCCCACTTATTTTTCTCCCTTCTCGGCAACCCTCCTGCAACCCCACCGTCTGGCCGCCTCTACCGCCACTCAAACCACTAATACACTCCCTGCAACCTCCTCTACCACCCTATACCTTTTTTGGCCAAAACAAGCCCCCTTACCCCTCCATTTTCCCCCTCTCTTTTCCTTCCTTCTCAGCCACGCCCACCTCAACAGCCCCCTTTGCCACATCGCCGCCACCACCTCTACCGCCATTAGCCGCCAATAACCCATCCGTAGCCTCCACCTACACCTCCTCTTCACTCCTGCACCCTTCCCTTGCCTCCAATCCTCCCCCATCTACCTTCTTTCCTAGCCTAAAGACCCCAACCTGTAAATAGCCATTTTACCTTTCCTTCACCCCCCCTTCGAGCCTTCCTCTATTTATTTTTGCATGTAGCTCATGCAGCATGAGCAGGATGAGTTGCTGCATTCTTGGCGTATTTTGGTTAAAAGTTTAAAGGTAAAATAATATTTAAGTTAATTATTTCATTAACTAAATTTTATAAGGTCTTATGCTTTGATTTTCTTATTTATAATATAATAATTATTGATATTATATTTAGGTGTTGATTTTTCTATTTAAAGCTTGAATCTTTAACGGGGATACCAGTAAGATTCGATTTTTATAAGAATTAAGGTAATCGTTAAACTCCACTTAAATGCATGGATAAACGTATGTTAGCACATTAGGATTTTTAATATATTATTATGCTTGATATTTGTGGTTTGATATAATATATATATTTGCTTGTATTTATTGATAAAAAAAAGTATGTTAGTTTATATGTCATGTGTGGAAATGTTGCTTAAGGGAAGAGTTTGATTATTAATGAAAGTGTTAAGTAATTATCCATGTTATTTTATGTTATTGTGAATATTTATGCATAAATAATATTATTGTGAGTCCTAGGAGTATTTTAGTAATATTTCTTGTGTAAGAATGTGGCCTAATATGTGTGGGTGCTAATAAGTATTATATTAAAATATAATAGTTGGTGGAGTTAGATATTGTCAATGGTGTATTAATATTATTATTCCATGTGGTAATGTTAATTTAATAAAAATTGTGTAATAAAGGGGCAAAATGGTAATTTTGGGTGAAAAGGGGTAAAATTGTAATTTTATAAGTAAAAGGATGAAATTGTGATTTGTAAGTAAAAAGGGGTACTATGGTAATTTTATAATTAAAGGGCAAAGTCATAATTTGGTAATTTTATAATTAAAGGGCATAATGGTAATTTTTTAATTAAAGGGTAAAATGGTAATTTTATAATTAGAGGGTAAAATGGTAAATTTGTAGTTAAGGGTAAAATGGAAATTTTATAACTAAAGGGCAACGTGGTAATTTTGTACTAGAAGAGAAAAATGGTAATTTTATAATTAAAGGTGTAAAATAGTAATTTTGTGATTTAAGGGTAAAACGGTAATTCTATAAGTAAAAGGATATAATGGTAATTTTGTGAATAAAGGATAGAATGGTAATTTTGTAAGTAAATGGATAAATTGGTAAATTGTAAGTAAAAGGGTAAAATAGTAATTTTGGAAGAGAAGGGTAAGAATGGTAATTTTAGAAGAGAAGGGTAAGAATGGCAATTTTCGAAGTAAGGGGTAAAATAGTAATTTTGGATGCAAAAGGGTATTATGGTAATTTGCAAGCAAAAGGGTAATATGGTAAATTTGGATGTAAGGGGGTAAAATGGTAATTTTATAAATAAAAGGATATTATGGTAATTTGGAAGTAAGGGGTAGAAGGATAATTTTGTAAATAAAAGGATATTTATAGCAAAATTGGGAGTAAGGGGTAACTTGGTAGTTATAAAAACGACACGAGGTAATTTGGTAATTAAATTATGATTATAGAAGGGCAATATAGTATTTATAACAATGGAGAAGGGTAAATTGGTAATTATAAATATAGAGAGGGGTAAATTCGTAATTATAATTATGGAGAAGTGTAAATTGGTAATAATAATTATAGAGAAGGGTAAATTAATAATTATAAATATGGAGAGGGGTAAATTAGTAATTATAAATATGGAGAAGGGTAAATTAATATGGAAAAGGGTAAAGTAATAATTATAAATATGGAGAAGGGTAAATTAATAATTATAAATATGGAGAAGGGTAAATTGGTATTTATAATAATGGAGAAGGGTAAAATGGTAATTATGATAATGAGGAAGGGCAATTTGGTAATATATCCAACTAAAGGGGAAATTTGGTAATTTAATTGACTAAAGGGTAAATTGGTAATTATTTAACCAACTAAAGGGGCAAAATGGTAATCATGATAATGAAGGAGGATAATTTGGTAATTTATCCAACTCAAGGGCAATTTAGTAATTATAGCAAAGGAGAAGGGCAATACGGTAATCTAACCAACCAAATGGGAATATGATAAGTGTAGCAATCATGAGGGGTGAATGGTGATCTAAAAAGCATAGGAAATAACTTGGTAACCTAAACCAAGTAAAGGGAAATTTGGTAATTATGCAACCTGGAGGGTAATATGGTAATTTGTCAAGTAAGGAATGGATGACTTAGTAATTATATAAGTAAGGGGTAAATGAGTAATTTGTACCTAACATGTCATTGTGATTGTGGAATTTCATGATATGACTCAAATAATGCTCATTAGCAAGGTAAGAGTATTTGATAATTAAGTATTATGAGAACAAATCCTAATTCGTAATTACATGAGATTATGATGGCCTTAATGATTTCTCTATGTTATCTTGGATAACCGTCTGAATAAGAAATGCGTAATGATATTAGAACGATTGAAAGTGAATAAGTATCTGATTATTGTACTCTTTCGTGATCACCTTAATTAAGACACTAATACTTACAGTGAAAGACCTCGAGATTGAGAATTGTGGCTCTTTAGGGGTCACTACCCTAATGACGTGGTTTAGCCCACGATTATTCTGATACTTGCTGGTGTACCTTTGTGCCCCAGCCAGGCCCTATATCTTACTCTATCTAGCTCTACGGACCTATTTAGGGGGTATGCATACTTATGGATTAGGTGTCATTATCGGTAGGGTACTACTGAGTAGCTTTATACATCAGTACAAATAGGGTTCCTTTGCGTCCCTGGGTTCATGGTTGAAGGGTGTTGAGTAGCTTATATGCATATTTGCGCTACTCTGATTTTAAATATGATTTGAATTTCTAGCGATTGATATTTTATTCTTTAGCCTTATCACTTGGTACTGGAACAGTATGAGTGAACCGGTCTGGTACTAAGTGTGGCGGTAATATCCCCAAAATTAATAGTTTGTTATTTTTCTTCCTTTAATCTTTTAATAAAACAAAATTTTTCAGTAGTGAATTTTAGGGGTGTTACATTAATGGTTTTTTCTATGTTATTAATTTGGTAGCTAACCTTGTGCACTACTTGGTTTGGTATATGAATTGGTAGTTGCCTTCGCGTCCAACCTTGGTTTTTGGAATTGGTTTGGATGTATTGTTTTAGAAGGTGTTGTAGTGGTCGACTAATCTAGATTTGTTGATCTAAAATTTCCTTCAGTGTCCTACCTTTGGTATGTGGAATTGATTTGATTATGTTGGTTGGTCATTTAAGTACTGCAAGAATTCCTGAATATATCTCTGCTATGTTATTTTTCATGCTAATGTTGTGTAATACCCCATATTTTTCAAATTCAAATTTATTAATCTTAATGATTTTATTAGCATAATTTAATGAAAACATTTAATTTTTTTTACTTTTGATTTGTTTTAAGGTTTTATTAATTGTTTTGAATTCATATGAGAATTTTGTTAACCATTGTTGTGGTGGATCATTGTAAATATATTCATTCACGACCATGATTTTGTTATACTCATATGATTTAAATTTTTGTTTGAAATAATACTTATATTCTGTCATGATCCCTATTATATTTTTAAATTCATTTTCAATCATAATTTCTTCATGTTTGGGAATTATATTTTATTAAAGAAATAAATTGTTTAAATTATAAAATATCCTTTAAAAAAGTAAAATTAATTTAATGATTTTTATCAGTCGAAAATAATTCTAACCCTAAATTTATCTATTTTCTGAGATAGTTAGGATCTTTGGAAAGTTTAAAATTAAAGCCTTTTTTTAACTTTTTTATAATTTTTCTTCTAAAATTAATTTTCTTTCATTTTTTTTCCTTTTGGTATAGGGAAGACCTTTTTCAAAAAATATTTAAATTACTCCTAGTCTCTTAGAATTTGATTTAAATATTTTTCTATATAGTTTTAAATATACTTTAAGGTAGTATTATGTATTTTTATAAATAGTATGAATCATCGCGCTCGTTGGTATTTTCTTCCAAAATCATTTAAATATATTTTATACATTTGAGTATTTATGAAATTATTTTCGTTAAATGAGCTTTAGATAAAATCATCCTTTAATATTTCTTTAGGTACTTTATACACTCTTACGTATATGTGTATATGTAAATAAAAAAATTGACAGACCATATTCCTTTTTTTTCCTTTCTCAATTCTCTCTCTTCTTTCCTTTTTCTATTTTCCTTGCATGTAGCCCAGAACCCCAACCATGCACCTCTTCTCTTCTCCTCTATGTCAATCTCCAGCCGCCACCACTACCTCACCACTATAACTCCACCACCCATCTTCCTCTATATTCGTCTTTGTTATCCTCTAGTGTATAGTTGTGTGAAGAAATAATGATAGGGGCGAGTAGAGGCAACATAACAATGATGCACCAATAAGAGGTCTCACCATTTCTTGGCCAACACTAGCATCACTGAATACTAGTGAGCAGTCCGCAACCTTTCGCAGAGCTTCCTCAATATTTGCTTGCTTTGAGTCGCAACTCTTTATTTGGTATAAATTTTTAAACCCTAACTTTGATTTTGATTAATTTTGTATTGATTTTGATTTTGGTATATATATGTTCTATGGGTGATTTGGAGGGACTAATTGCAATGTTTGTAGTTGATTATGAAAATTGGAATTTTGACACATTAATGTCTAAATTTTTTGGATTCGTCCAATTAAGCTATTTTGATAAATTGATTATGCAATATGCTTTAAAATGTATCCAATTTCATGTTGGAACCATCAATTTAAGAAATTTGTGTGGAATTAATCAAAATTAGACATTTAGGTCAAAATCTATGTGTAATGAAATTGAATTGCATAATTGAGTTGTTTAATTCACTAAATTTTACAATATACTTTGAAAATTATTTAATTTTATGTTTGGAGTGTTAATTTGAGAAAATTTTGTGAAATCTATCATAGTTAGATTTTTAGGTCAAAATTCTTATTGATATAAATTGGATTATGTAATTGAGTTATTTTTTAATTGATTATACAATTTGTATTAGAATATGTTTAATTTCAATTCCAAATAGTTAATTTATATAATTTATCAATTTTTGATCAAATTTGTATTTAAGGCTTAAAAACCTTAATGGTATTAAATTGGATTCTTCCTTTATTATTTTTGACCAATAGATTATACGATATGTTATAAAATAGGTATAATTACATTTATAAATGTCCAACTTAATTAAACCAATAAAATTCAACCAAATTGTATTTTTGGGCCTAAAACCCTATATTTCTAATGAAATTATGAAATTGGTCATTTGTAAAGTTTTGCTTCTAAAATTGAAATTATAGAATTTTTTGATTATATCACCTTCAATTTGGTGCAATTGATTTGAACTATTCGAGTATGTGTCTTAGGCTTTAAAACTCTAATTTTTGGAAAATAATTATCTTAATTTGGCTACTAATAGGATTATTTTGTTAAAATTGATTATCTAGATTTATTTAAAAGTAGTTTAATTATATTTTTAAACTATTAACTTAAGGTAATCAAAGTTAATTGTTTGGTCCACATTTTGTGCCTAGAAACCTTAATTTTTAGAGATAGTTTTATGAAATTGATTTGATTATACTTCTTTTACCTAGTAGGTTACTAGATTTGATTTAAAATAATTCAAATTGTGTTTTTATCTTGTCAGTTTGGATTAGTTCTTTGAAATTGGTTGGGCTATTTTTTTGGTTTTAAAACCTAATTAGCAAGTTTTTTTGATTAAATTAACTTATCTTATATAGTCATCCCTGTGATTTTTTAAATCAATTTGACATGCCCTAAGTAATAGGTATTGATCTCAATTTAATCAATGCTTAATTTTATATTTTAATGGAGCCACATTCTTGAGTCTTAGGTTTTGGATGCGTTTTCTAGGAATGATTGTTGGTACCTTTCATTATTGATTAAATTGTATTACTTGAATAACTAATCGATAAGGTAGTTTCTAACCTAGTCCTATGATCTCTATCAACAATCTAGGAAAAGATTTTGGTGGATCCTTTAGCAAGTGATCACCTCCTCTTTCTTATTTTGCTTAGTTAGCTTTAGAAAAATGTAAGTCATTAATTACCTTTTTTATGGTGGAATCATGGGATGCATGTCTTCTTGAAGTAGAAGTCAATGATTATATTTTATGTTATTTAAGTATGTCAAGCTTATACTATGTTTTGTGCGTTAATTCTATGTATTGATGAGTTTATAACTATAATTCTATTTACATGTTAGCATACCTCATGATTATTGTATGTGTTTGAGTATTTGAAGGGTTGAGTATAATTATATAGTTAATAATTTTAGCTAATTCTAAAAATTTTGGTAATTTTAGATCATGTTCTAATATGTCTCAATTATAATTGGGTTGGAAAATCATATCATTGGTTATGTATTGATTGATTGGCTTTAACGCCGCTTGGATTGATAAGGTATAACATCACATTGATTGATTAGTCTTAACGCTACTCAGAATTAATTGGCTTTAACAACACTCGAATGATTCAACTTTAATGCCACTTGGAATCTATTAGCTTTAATGTCAATTTATATTAATCAGCTTTAATGCCAATCAAAATGGATTTAATGATGGAATTACATTGTGTTAATGGAAGTGACTTAAGTGATGTTATACGGGATTGATTTATGCTTGGTTAAATGCTTGAATAAAACATAAATAACTTAAAGTGAAAGATCTTGAGTTGGAACTTGTACCACTCAAGGTAGTTATCCGAGTTAGGTTTGGTATTCACTTGGTACCATTCCACTATTTTCCTCTTCCAATATTCCAAGTGTATTACATGGTTCAGAGAGGCCCTCTTCTACTCTACAAGTGTCTTGATATATTTCGATCCTATAGGGGATATAAATACTAAAGTCATTAGGTGTCTTATTTATTGGTGGTCTGGTTATGTTTTTGGGAGAATAAAATAGGGCTAGTACCATTAGAATACCAAATAATTATTACAATTTCTTTGATTTTCCTCCCTTAAGTCAATATAATCAAATGGTTATGATCATAATAATGGGATATAATAATCAATTATTCTTGTTCATCCACGGAATTTATATTTTGTTATCTTATGCATGTTGCTCAATTCTCTTCCTTACAATTGTGCTACCATGTGATGTATGTTCTTACAGTGTTATCACATGATATATTATTTTAACTACATGTGGATATTAGGTGCAAAATGTTATTCTATAGGATAGTTGTGTTATGTAGAATGAGTTCATGTTTTGATAAACATTTATACCCATGTGTTATATCCATTTATGTGTTTATAAGCATGATTCTATGAATTCATGTTATATGGTATGTCATCGCATATACTCATGTATACCTTTAATAATTATGACTATGGTACCCCCTATTAGCATGTCTTACTCTAGTTAATGCATGTGTAACCCATGGTACCTAGAATTATTAATATTATGCTATATACTTCATGAAATGGCAAGAGTTGTTATATGAGTGGAATGGTGTGTGTATCACATGTACACATGAGCATGAGTATTTTTAGTTAAATATTATCATGTCTTTATGTGTATCATGTGCCCTCCATAAGTTAGGTAGTTTTGATTTACTCAATACTGGACTTGTATTATTACTATATTGGTTGAGTGGGTCTTGTGATGATCCATTAATGGTGGGGAGCAGACCACCTTTTTAGGCTTAAAATCAATTACTCTCGTTGGGTTAAAGTCTTGGGATTTGATAGAGTAGGCAACCTAAAGTTGTATACCTCAGGGATTTATCTTTGCTATCTATACCTATTTTAGAAATTTTAAATGTTGTATTGAAATTTTAATGGTGTTGTAATTGAATATCAATTTTCAATTACTTTGATAAGTTTTTAATATCCAAGGTTATTTCATAGGTTTTCCACTAATTTGATTAGTGATGATTTTGTTCAGTGGAATTGTTTGTTTTCCATCTACCATTAGATATATCTTTGTGGAAAATTATCATCTCGGTATACATGATGTTTAAATTTTAGTTAGATAGGTTTTAGCCTTACATCAAGCACAAGGTAGATGATATGGATCTATCTTATGTTAGGTGTGGTGGTAATATTTCTCATTTTCTACTTTAGGTTCAACACAATTTTCTTTTAAACCAATTTTTTTTAGGAGTAAAAAATGGTAGTGTTACATGTTGTGTAATGGTTCATGTATTATCTTAGTACTAACAGGTTCTATTCTCGATCCCCTTCCTATTCAATGGGAAATGTTTACCTTGTAGAAATGCTTTAAGCGTTCAACTTGATGGCTTTAATGAAAGGTTGAGAGTTAGAACTATCAAGTATTTGCCTTAACATCTTTTGATCTAGATATTTCTTAGACTCTTAAGTCCCTTGCTAATTTTTATTTTGCTATATTGTAACTATTTTTCTTGATTCTTTTTATATTTATCAAGATAATGTTAATTTATAATGAAATCACTATTTTATTCTTATTTTGTAATCTTTAATTTAAGTAAATTAACATTGTAGCCTCAACACTTATTATAAGCATGGTAAATAATGCTAGATTTACATTGAGTGCACTTGTAACACCCATTATTTTTGTAATTAGTGATTTCACAAGAAAAATAATTAAACCATAACTTCAACTACTAACAAGGGAATCACATGAAGTTGATGAATTTCTCTCCATATACTTATACTTCTCATACTAAAGGCTATTAAAATCATAATTCTACCTAGAATTGATAAAGGTCATAGGAATCAAATCATAAAATTGGAACATAAAATTGTAAGATCCAATAAATAAAACAAAAAAATTATAATCCTCATATACGTGTATGTTACAAAATCACATAACTCAAGTTAAAAAGCACTAAAAATCACATTCTTAAGCTTTATTTGGTCACTAATTAGGTTGTAACATGTAACAAGCAACACAAATTGTTGATTAAATGCATAAAGAAAATCTTTTTACCTAGACTATGTATACTAACAAAGATAATGACACCAAAAAAGAAAACAAAAAGGATAATTATAAACTCAATAGATATTAGTAAACAAATTAAAACATATATTTAATATATTTTTTTTATTCTACATATAGAGTTTAAACTTTGGTAAGTATTTGTTTCCCAACGATCGGCTTCACTAATATCACACTCATGTTTCCTTTGCATTGGTTGGTTCTCAATACATAATATGCATAAAATAATATGGTTGAGGTTTAAAGTTAAGGAAGAAATATAGTGGAAATAAGGAAAAATAGATTTTAAGTTAAACAAATAAAAAAAGTTATAATTGATATGTAATATTATAAGATTCTACTAATTATATATAGGATAGTAAGTTTCTACCACAATTCCTTTACTTAAAATTCTACCTAAGATTCTGGATCATTTAATGAATGTTGGATTGTATAATCGTAATATTTGAATCAAGACTTTACCAACTATGTTTGTACTCATAAAACTAATCATAACATATTTTACAAACATCATATATCTCTTCACCACATATGCTCCCATAAATGATAAAATAATAACACTCTATTAACTTCAGTTTATACCTTAGGTCCAAGATAGTTGCCACATCCACCATTACATGAATCACACTCTAATATTTGTCAAAATTTTCTAACATTTTTTTGCTCATGCCACTATTAATTTTATCTAGATTAAGAGATCGATCAATCAAGAATATTCTAACCTCACAATTCACAAACCTTAGGAAAGTGTAACTTGGTAGTAATATATCTATTTATAGAAAAAATTAAAGTGATATCATAAAATATTGACAATCTATCACAAATATACCAAGGTAAATCCCATTCATCAATTGAAAGAAAACATTTATAATTATTTTACAACTGTGCCAAAAGTATAAACTCATCTTCATACATTAGAACAACATCAAGCACAAAAAAATATAGAACTTCATCTTGTCCTACAATAATGTATCAAGGCTCTACTATATGATTTTTTTTTCAGACAAACCTCTATAATTTTTCAAGCTTGTTTAGTGTGGCTTTCTATTAGATCACACTCTCATATATGTTTTCAAAATATTTTTAAATGGTCTCCGTACAATAGCTAGAAATAATATGAAACACATGAGTGATATAAAGCACATGAAAATATCTCCCATGAATAAAAAAAAATTATTCCAACTCTAGTATATTTTTCAAACCTCCAATCAAAGTATCATTGGTTGTACAATTATTAATGGCCAATGTATTAAGTTTTTTTATCAACATTCCATTTCATCAAATAATAGACTAAAACACCATACATAACCTCAACTATATGTGGACTTGGAAAAAAGATAAACATTCAACAAAAAACAATGACACAATAAATACATCAAAGAAAAAACTATAACTACATAATATTAATATATTAAAAATATAAATGGATATGAAATAAGTATACATGATTATTCAACTCTACAAGGTCTAATGAATATCACTCTAGTGAGAAATGAAAACAATAAAACCCTTCCTTTGATTCTAATATATCTACATATCTATTGTGATTGAAACTCTTATTGCTACTAAACAATGAAACCATATTTTTTTTATAATCAAACAATTGGAAAATATCACTTTGTAGAGTATTCCTTAAAATCATTTTAAAGAATGTTTGAAGCACCAACATATATCTTGGTGTCAATCCCTCCTCAAATGATTAGAAGATTCAAAAATAGGAGACAATAAGATGTCAAGTGAACGAAGGTAGGAATAAAGAGTGAGTCTTAAAACAAGATCAAAGGAAGATTTAAATATTGATTTGAATCTTTAATCAAGATTGAAGGAATATTTAAAGATTGATTTGAATCTTCAATCAAGATTCAAGGAAGAAATCAAGAATTTTAACTTTGAATATTTCTCCAAGAAGACATTCAAATTATCAAATATAAGATTACTCCAATTATCAAATATAAGATTACTTCAAGTAGTCTTAGTTAGAAAAATGCATTCATAAAAGAGAGAAAATAGCAAGTGTATTACTTGTATTAGATTTCAAATGATATTTGATATGTGTTACAAGGGCGTCAATGTAATACCCTATATTTTGTGAAATTTATTAAATGAAATTTTTTAATGTAATCAATCAACTAGTCAACCAAAATCTATTGACTAGTTGGTATAACCAATCAACTAGTTACACCGGGTTAATCAACTAGTTTGACTAGTTTATGTGATTTTGATTTCTCAGCTTAGATATGCTTTGAGATTTTTCCTAATATTTTTATATGACTATTTAATGGGTTAATTACATATGTTGACCTGGATCAAAAACCTAATGGATGGATTAAATGAACCATGATTAATGACATTCTCAATGGGTGTTGGAAACACATTGATGGTTAATGCCCAAATAAGAATTTGATGGCTTGTAAATGGGTGATGAAATATGAAATTTGTATTGGATGGATTAATATCTCAAAATTGGTTAATATTGAGCAAGAATTAATGGAAATCTCACACATGGTTGGGGATGGAAAGGATTAACATGGAATAAATATATGAATGCCTTGCTTGCATATTATTTCGGCCTTGTGTGATCAATTTACCTCAAGAATAATGTACTAATCATGTAAAGAATAAGACAATCAAGCTATGTATAGGATTAGATTACCCAATTCATGATTAGCTACTAGGGCTTAGTCTCCCTTCATGTGTTTACTGTTGCCTTTAGGCTTTGCCTTCATACACTATCCTAGTAGATCCCAATGCCTTAACTACTCTAGATACTAATGATATATAAAGGGATATTGATAATAAAGGATCTGGTTACCTAGGTGGTTTTTGCCTTCGGCCTAGACTTATAACCATTTGAGGTTTTGGCTTTAATCCAAACTTATATAAATTATGTTTACTTAGCTTTGAACTAGACTTTATGTACTTTGGTTTGGATTGGGTTCCATGGTGTGTGAGACCATGGAAAGGTGCACAATCCATCACTTGATAATAAGATAAAAATGTTGGAATGAAAACTTGGATAATAATTAGAATGAGTAATTAGATAATAGTTGGACAAGTATTGGATAAGAATTTGAATAAGTATTTGGATAAGAATAAAATAAGGGTGTAGATGTAATGGAAAATAAAAGAGAAGAAACAAGAAAGAGAAATAACAACTGTAAATGAAAGATGTAATGGATGGTAGAAACTCTAGTTGTCATTTGAATAACTTACTTAGCATTTATATGTGATTATCTATGATGTTGAATTATGAAGACAAGCATGATGCACCCTAAATTACCTAAGTTGTGTAGGGTATTATATTCTGTTGCATTACTTAACCATGGTAAAGTGGGTACATCAAATTATATAGCATCGATATGACTCATGTTAAGTATGATTCCTACAATAGGTTAGATTACTATATGCTTGTGTCTCCCATTGAGGAGGTAACATGGCCTAATCAGTACATAGCATATTGATGTGCCTGTTTGCTCAAGCTACCTGCTCATTCACACAAGCAAAGGACCATGTGCAGGTTTTTGGAGATGACTAATAGTGGATCTACGTCTTCTTGGGTTTAAGGCTTGAGAGCATGGGAATCCTAAGATTTTTTTGCGATCCATGATAGACTAATGTTTTGGGGCCACTCCCTACCTTTTGTTTTCTACCATGATAGCCCTTTATTTTAATTATATCTACCTACTTGTATTTGATTATGTCAGTGACTATCGATTTTGTGTTGTGTAAAAGTTTTCTTTAAATACCTATATATCATGTTCTTGGGCACTCTACTTTAGTTTTGGTTGATTTGGTTTTTCACCCTTGTATCTAACATGGGATGGGTTGTTGACATCTATCATATGTTATGTACAATAATAGCACCCCATTTTTTCTAAGTGTGTTTGAAATTTTTTTTCCACAATACCTTAAAATAAAATTATTTGGTACCAAAAAATAGGGGTGTTACAAGTTAGTATAAAAAATTTTTCTTTAAAATGTGTCACTTTCAAGAATAATTAAGCTGATACCACAGGTTGGTATTAGAACTATAATTTGAAATCCTTTTCGCTCTTGATATTTTTGGTTGATACTAGAATATGTTTTAAACAATTTCCCTACTATTAGAATACTTAACTAGAATTTGAAGTATTCCTAAAATTGGAATGTCCATGAATGAGAGTGGGTTGGGAATGTATTATAGATAGCCTTTATTTTGATGTGTTGTGTGAGTCTTAGTACTAGGTAAATTTGTTGTTCTAATTACTCCTAGTCTTTAGGAATTGATGGTTGCTAATCATCGTTATGAGCATATCAAGGTATTCATGAATACTATGGGTGCCTACATTGAAGGCCAAATTTGAGCAATATAATCACCATCGGTACCAATACCTGCACCCATTCCAAAATATTGACTCAAGAGGGTTGGGAATCATCACCCACTAGTCTTCAAGGGTCAAGAGGACCCTAATATTATAGAGAGATGGGTTAGAGATATGGAGAAGACCTCCACTGTATGTCGTTGCCCTACGGACAAGAGGGTTGACGTAGTAGTGTACTACCTGAGGGGATGAGTAGATGCTTGGTGGAGGAGCATCCAGTGTAGGGATGGAGAGCCTACAAATTAGGGATCGTTCCTTGAGGTGATTCATGCCTATTTTTATTGCACTCACCTCCAAATGAAGAAGTATAACGAGTTCATGGACTTTCAGCAGGGATGCATGACAATAGAGAGCACCACACGAGATTTATGGACTTGGTCTAATTTTCTCTAAAGGTAGAGACCAATAAGGTGATGAAGATTCATTGTTTCAAGATTAGCCTAGGAATCAGCTATCAAAATCTCTTAGTGGGGACTACTCAGCCAGATATGGTCGGAATGTATAAGTAGGCTTTGCACTTTGGAGGCTTCCTGAGTCATCTAAGCCTAGAGTTCCCAATTAGGGGGTAAAAGGAAATTAGAGGGTCATCAGTGTTCCAGCGAAGGGAAGAAGGCCTATTCAAGAGGAATCATGCCTCCTAAGTATGGAAGCAACATAGGGTCATCACCCCGAGTGAGAGGTTAGTATAAGGGATGTGCCAAGGAGAGGCACTACTATTGTCAGATTTGCAAAGCATATCACCCATGAGTAGATTGTAGAAGTGATAAGGTGACTTGCCATAGGTGTGTCGTGGTAGGGCACAAATCTTATGAGTTCCAAGTTAGAGGTGGCAGTGTTTAGAGGATCTAGTATAGGGCTTAGAGTATTGGACGGATTCAGTAACCATAACTACAAACTAAGAGAGTTCCTCCGTCGCCACTTAGTGTCACCAATCAAGCTAGTTAGCCCAAAGGTTAGAGGCCTTGCACCTTTCAACAAGGGAAGGGATTAGCCTGTGCTGCTAGAGTCCCTTCAAGTGGATGCTTGAACATGATTAGGCAATCAAAGGGAGAGTGCCAGACCTATGTGGTAACTGGTATGCTTACTATCTCTACCTTTCCAACATATGTATTTTTTTGACTCTAGTGCATCACATTCTTTTGTGTCATCCTCATTGCAGCTAGAACTACTTTATCTCATTCCAATAGTATTTCCACTTCTATTGTGTTGCCCTTAGGGGAGAGGATTGCATACTTTAGGTTCTATAAAGGAGTAGCCATGATAGTTAAGGGGTATAATTTCCCCTAGATCTCAGGGATCTTGAATTGCAAGACTTTGATGTAATTGTTAGAATATACATGTTAGGGAAGTACCGAGCATTAATTGATTGCACACAAGAACATGTGAACCTATAAGAATCAAAGGGTGTTAGGATGTCATATTGAAAGTGTGAACCTAACCCCTTTGTAAGGATCATGTCGACAATTGTGATAAGAAACCTTGTTTATAAAGGGAATCTGCTCTTCTTGTGGAGTGTTTGAGATATCGAAGGGGTTAATATGCCATTATACTAGATTGAAGTGATCTACAAGTATCTTGATGTATTCTCTAATGAGACTTTGGGAATGCCACTTGTATGAGAGGTTCATTTTATTGTGAATGTAGTGCCAGGGATAGAACCAATATCTAAAGCCCCGTAGCATATGGCACTTTTAGAGATGAAAGAGCTCAAGGCCTTATTAGAGGATTTATTAGGGAAGTATTAAATCTAACTCATTTTATCATTGTGGGGAATGACAGTCCTATTTGTGAAGAAGAAGGATGGAAGCTTAAGATTTTACATCAATTATCGAGGGTTGAATTAGGTTACAGTAAAGAACCATTATCCAATGCTAAGGATTGATGGCTTGTTCCACCAACTTAAGGGAGATAAGGTATTCTCCAAGATTGATCTTAAGCTAGGCTACCATCAATTAAGGATAGTAGAGCAAGACATCCCTAAGACTATGTTCTAGATAAAATATGGCCACTATGATTTAACAGTAATGCCCTTCGAACTCATTAATGTACCAGAAGCATTCATGTACCACATGAACAAGATTTTTTTACCATTATTGAATTAGTTAGTCATGGTATTCATCGATGACATCCTCATATACTCTAGCAATCGATGACATGTAATTTTTAAGGATGGACTAACAGTGGATCCTTTTAAAGTTTGAGCAGTTTCTAAATTACTAGCACCAACTTTGGTCAAGGAGGTTTGCAACTTTCTAAGATTCGTCATTTACTACCATAAGTTTGTAGAGGAATTTTCTAAGATAACACACCCATTAACTAACTTACTAAATAAGGCTATGAGATTTTAGCGGGATGAGAAGTTTGGAGAAGCTTTCAAGGATTTGAAAAGGCATTTAACTATAGCCCCGATGCTCATGGTGCTAAGTGGGTCTAATGGATTTGAATTATACAACAATGCTCCCAAGCGTGGGCTAGGTTGCATGCTAATAAAACATGGTAAGGTTGTAGCATATTCTTCTCAACACTGAAGTAGCATGAATAAAATTACCCAATGCACAACTTAGAGCTTACTGTATTAGTCTTCTTCCTTAAGATTTGGAGGCATTATCTTTATGGTATTTAGTGTAAGTTATACACTGACCATAAGAGCATCAAGTACATATTCACACGACAGTATAAATGGTTGGATTTGGTTAAGGATTGCAACTTAGAATTGACCTACCATAAGGGTAAGGCTAATGTGGCTGATGCACTTAGCTAGAATATTTCGCATTCATAGAGCATGATGGTGGTGTCATATCATCTATACCAAGAATTCAGAAAGGTGGAGATCAAACTGATCACCTCTAGTAGTTTAGAGGTAAGAATGAGTGCACCTCTCCTCCTCCTCTGTACCCCTTCAATCTTTAAGGATATCCAAGTTAGTAAACTTGGTGATGTTAAGCTCGGGAGAATCAAAATTAGTACTATATAAGTTAGAACCAAGGGATTTTAGATCCATAAGAACAGTAGTGTCAGGTATCGAGGTAGATGGTGTGTACCACAAGGGTGTGTTGAGATTAAGAGGAAAATCTTTGATGAAGGGCACTTTACTCCTTATTCAATCCATCCTAGAGGGGATAAATTATATAAGGATTCAAAGAAGGTATATTAGTAGCCCCATATGAAGCAGGAGGTTGGAGAGTTCATTGCTCGATGTTTGACCTATCAAAAGGTTAAGTTTGAGAATATGAGACTAGAAGCATTGGTACAATCACTAGATGTTCCAGAGTGAAAGTGGAATAATATATCTATGGACTTTGTGGTTGGTCTTCCAAGGACCCGTTATAGATTTGATTTTACCTGGGTTATTGTGGATTGTCTGACTAAGTCAACAGTGTTCATACCAATGAAGACAGCATGGTGTATGGAACACTTAGCCAACGCTTATAGGAAGCACTATGTAAGACTACATGGATTCCCTAAAGATATCGTGTCAAACTTGTCGCACTTTTAGTAAAAGTTGCAAGCCACTTTTGGGACTCAGTTGAAGATGAGTACTACTTTTTATCCAGCTACCGCTGGTCAAATTGAGAGGACCATTCAGAATTTAGAGGACATGCTTCAGGTATGTATGTTGAAATTTAAAAGTAATTAGGAGGATCATCTAAAGATAATTGAGTTTTTCTACAACAACAATTATCAAGCAAATATCAAGATGGAACATTTTGTGGTCTTGTAAGGGAGGAAGTGTCATAGTCCTTTGTGCTAGAATGATATCAGTAAGATGGTTATGTTGGGACTCGAGAAGATCGAGGAGACATCTAGTCACATTCTAAAAATTCAGGACCAGATGAGAGAAGCTTAAGATCTATAGAATTGCTATGTAGATTTGAGAAGACAAAATAATAGTTATGAGGTAGGAGACAAAGTCCTTTTGAGGGTATCTCCCACTAAAGGAGTCAGGCCAAGGTACATTGGACTGTATGATATTGTGGATCGTATTGGCAAGGTCGCCTATCATTTAGACCTACCAATGGAACTGTTGCTTGTACACAATGTATTTCACATATCCGAGTTGAGGAATTACGTAGCAGATCCTTTGCATGCTATTCAACCAGGGTCGTTGGGGCTCAATGAATCCTTAACTTATAAAGAGAAATTAGTGAGCATTCTAGATACAAAGACTTGAGAGACCTGCACGTATATTGTTCCGCTAGTAAAGGTTCTTTAGTCAAGGAATGGTGCTAGGGAGGCTACTTGGGAGGATGATGAGCATATTTGAGCCACATACCTAGAGTTATTCACTTAGTGTGTTGCCTTAGTGTAACCCTTTTCTCTAAGGGGTAGTGAACATTTTTGTCTTATTGTATTAATCCTAGTGTGTGAATTTCCATGTATTAAATGATGTGATTAGATTGTTAATAGGATTTGGGAACACAACCTCTTTAAAGGGTTAGTGTTGTAATACCTCATATTTTTAGTGAAAATTATTGAATGAAAACTTTTAGTGTTTAAGAAGATTTCATAATGTTTGATATTGATTTGGAGCTATAAGGTAAAGTTGGATTTGAATGAGGTTGGGAAAAGAAATTAAACAAGTTTTTAGGTGGATCGATTGACTGGTTCTATGAACTAATCCGCTAGTTTGCTGTTTTATAAAAATGATTTTTACTCAACCGAACCAATTGGCTGGTTGGAGAACCAATCGATTAGTCTGTATAACAGTCAATTGGTAGGCCAAATCGATCGATTGGTTTGTAGAGCTGAGTACATTTTCAAAACTCAATTTTTTGAAAAAAAAAATCTTTATACAAAAATGGAACCTTGATAACCCCATCTAATGTTATTCTTAAATATTATTAGACTTTTTATGATGTATTTAGCCTGAAATACTACCTCAAACTAATATAAGAAGTTTGATTTGGACAATTGAGGGGGAAGATGACCTCACCTTTGTCTTCTTCCACCTTTCTCTTCTATGCACTTCCAAAACATTGCTTTGATTCCAAACCTAATTATGCTTAGCAGGGAGATTCCTCCCATGCTAACCTTCCATTTCCCCTCTTAAGTTTGGATTTCTGAACTAAATCAACCTGCATCTCTCTAGAATCATTATTTTAGCTCTAGAATATAGTTCACCCTATCTTGGATGAAATATGCCCTTTCAGCTCAAATTCTAATGGTAAAAATTAGGGTTTTTGATATGTGCCTAACTACACTTCGTGATTGTATCATTTTTTCGACTATAAATATCCTTAATCGCCCCATATATTTACCTTTCTTTTAGCCACCAAAGATACCTTAACGCTTGGCACTTGCCTTCTTCCCTCTCCACCTTAAGCCTTGCATTTGAATTATTTTTCTCTTCTAATCCTTTCTTTGGCTCCCACCTTTTTTATTGTTTAGCAAGAAAGAGTTAGATTAAGGAGAAAGTCGATGTGTTTTCAGTAGAACCTTCCTTTATGTTTCTCATGGGTATAGTATATTTGTTTTCCCTTTCTATTTCTATTTCTGATTTGGGAAAATTATTCAATTATTTCTGAGTTTAAACTTGTTGTTTTTAAGATTTTGGAAGTTGAGGATTTTTACATATTGATTTTTCTTATTTGAGGGAAGTTTTTCCTACATCAAGCACGTCATTCTTACTTCTAAAATGTGATTTGGTTAAGCTTGTATGTTATGAAACCTTTAAAGTTATGATTTTATATGTTGGTATAAGTAAAAGGTTTTTAGATTTTGTACTAGGCAATTAAAAATATCAAAAAAAAATAAGAGGAATGTGTAATTTTTAAGGAAAATGGGTTGTAATGATTAATGGTGAAATATGCAACTATTTTAAGCAAGAAATGTGTCTATGTGATGTTATTCCATGTTCCAATTTGATATGGTAAGGAATTATAAGTATGAGTTGTATGAAAATGTCTATTTTATTCTGCTAAGGGCAAACCCATAGACTAGTTAGGTCTAACCAATCGACTAGTCCTTAGAACAGTCGACTGGTCAACCTAACCCATCGATCGGTAGGTCTTTAATGACCTTGGTCTTAGTCTATGCTTAAACCCATTGACTAGTATAGTAGAACCAATCAACTGGTATATGAATAGTTGATGGGTTTGTCCAACCCAATCGACCGGTTTGAGGGAAATATGAGTTTGTCTAAGCCAAACAAATCAACTAGTTGACTCAAACCTTTGATTGATTGGTATAACCGATCGACTGGTTAGATAAGACTAATCAACTAGTTTAATTGGTTTGTATGATTTTCATTTCTTGGCTTGTTTATGCTTTAAGATTTTGCCTAACACTGTTATATGACTATTTAATGGGTAAAATACATATGTTGACCTTGATCAACAACCTAATAAATTGATTAAATGAACCATGACTTATAACATACTCAATGGGTGTTGGAAAAGTCATTGATGGTTAAACCCCAAATAATAATTTGATGGCTTGTAAATGGGTGATGAAATACGAAATTTTTCTTAGATGGATTAATATAACAAACTTGGTTAATATTCAGCAAGCATTAATGGAAATCCCACACATGGTTGGGGATGGAAAGGGTTAACAAGGAATAAGTATATGAATGCCTTATTTGTATATTATATGGGCCTTGTGTGATCATTTGACCTCAAGAATAATGTAATAATCATGTAAAGTAAAAGACAATTGAGTTGTGTATGGGTCTAGGTTACTAGATCCTCAATTAGTACCGGGGGCTAGTTTACCTTCATGCATTTATTGGTGTCTTCGGACGGGATCCTAGTATATCCCATTGCCTTACCTACTCTAGGCATTGATAATGTACTAGGGGGTATTGATACTAAAGGATTTGGTTACATAGGTAGTTTTTAGCTTCAGCTTTGACTTATGTCCATTTTTGGTTTTAGCTTCATCGGTACTTATGTCTATTGTGTTTTCTTAGCCTTGGCTTGGACTTTATGTCCTTCAGTTTGAATAGGACTCCATGATATATGAAACCATGGGGTGGTTCAGAGTCCATCGCTCAATGATCATGATAAAAAAAACTAGAATGGACACCTGGATAATAATTGAAATGAGTAATTGGATAATAACTTGGATAGGTATTAGATAAGAATTCGAATAAGTGTTTAGATATAATAAAATAAGGACGTGGATGTACTGGAAAGTAAAAGAGAAGGAATGAGTAAGAGAAATAATGACTGTAAATGAATGACCTAATGGATTTTTGGAAAATAAATCCAATGAGAAACCAAATAACCTGCTTAGTATTTGCATGCGACTATCTATGATGTTGAATTATGAAGACAAGCATGATACACCCTGAATTGTCTGATTTTTCCATGGTATTACATTATGTTGTAGTACTTAACCATTAAAAGTAGGTACATCTAATTATATGGCATTGGCATGACTCATGTTAAGTATGATTTCTATAACATGTTAGATTCTTGTAAGCTTGTGACTCCCATTGAGGAGGTAACTTGGCTTACTTAGTATGTAGCGTAATGGTGTGCTCATTTTTCTCCATCACCTACTTATTCCCATCAAAAGAGGATCATGTATAGGTTATTGGGGATGATCAGTAGTGGACCTACCTTGCCTTAGGTTTAGGACTTGAGAGAATGGACATCCTGAGATTTTTTTTACAGTCCATGATGGACCAATGTTTTAGGGCCACACCTTGCCTTTGTTTTCTACCATGATATCCCTATATTTCAATTTAATCTACCTACTTGTATTTGGTTATGTCGGGGATTGTCGTGGAACTATTGTGTAAACATTTTATTCAAATATCTATATATCATGTTCTTAGACACTCTACTTTAGTATTGGTTGGTTTTTTTTTCAGCCTTGTATCTAACATGAGCCGGGCAACTAACGTCTATCATGTGTTAGGTATGGCGGTAGCACTTCATTTTTCCTAAGTGTGTTTGGTATATTCCGCTTCCATTATGCTTTAAAACATATAAAAAATTGGTTGTGAAAAATGGGGGTTTTATAGTCGATCATGCCTTATATAGGTAGTCACAAGTTTACTAAGCAGCACAATAGGATAACCAAGTTAATGCAAGCATGGCTAACTAGCACACCAACTAGTAAAGTAATATATTATTAACCTATATAATACATGAATCAAACAAAAAATTATTACAAACAAATTTAGCTAATTAAGACATGGAAATAACTATCAAGAGTCCTAATTTACAAAAAAAATGATAACTAGGTTTTCTTAATTTGGTAGTTTGACTTCTATACATAATAGCTTCATTTGACTTGTAATAACCCGTAACACAAAAAATCTTATATATGTTGATATCTTAAATTATATTAATATTCTCCTTGTAAATATGTTACATACGTATAAGAATTATTCAAAGTATACTTATTAGAGTTAGTCACATTATTAATATTATCATCAAAGAAAAATATTATAATAGGATCCTTAAATACGTATGTCAATTCTTTATTATCTTGAGAATCCATAGATACTCCTGCATCATATCTTCTAAAGCCTTCATGTTCCACTATACAAAGTGGATACTCATGCATAACTACCATATTACACAACTCATATCTGCAACTCCTTAATTAAATTGCACAATCATAACTTACCTTTTTCCTTTCCCATTTGATCAGAGCTCAACCTAGTTTAACCCACCCATGATAGGCCTTAAATGCACAAATCTCTTCATATGATCATGCAAATGGGGAGTACTTGGATTACTGCTCAAGTTCATATTACAACCTTTACAAATTTCTTTCTTCACACCATTAATTTCTACTATCTTAACGTGATCCCACACAATTGAATTATTCTTTCTTTTTTTCACTAAAAAAATGGATTCACTTCTTCTATATCCTCATTGGTTGATGGTTCACTAAGTGTAGGATTATTAGCTGCAAAGGAAAAATGTTGTGGTATACTTTGTGTATTTGTACTAGGTTGGCTACTAGATGCCATAAAGTATATTAATAATCCCAAACACCACATACCAACAAAAAAAATTACATATTCGACAAAATTAGTACTCTAATACATAGTTAAAAAAGTTAAATAAGAGGTGAAATAAACATAAGAATTATGACATCATTGAGCAATTTGGAAATCATATCAACATATATCCATCACTAATTAGATATATACAATAACAAAAATTCTAAGCGTGATATGAGAAGTGTAATACCTCGTATTTTTGAAACCTAATTTTATTAAGCCTAATGATTTTATTAGCGTAATTTAATGTAAATATTTAATTATTTTAATTTTGTTTCATCTTATGGATTTATCGATGATTTCGAATTCATATTTGAATTTAATTAATCGTTGTCGTTGTGAACCATTTTAAATAAATTCGTTCACGACCATGATTTTATTATATTCTTATGATTTCGATTTTCGGTAAAAAGATATGTATTTCCATTCTTTCTCGTGTTTTGATTTTTAATATTTTAGATTCGTTTTCGATTATAACTTCGTCGTGTGATTACGACTTTATTTTGGAGTTATATTTCGTTAACGAAATATATTATTTAAATTATAAAATTTCTGTTTAAATAGTTAAAGTTATTTTAATGATTTTATCCGTAGAAAATATTTCCGACTTTAAATTTATTCATTTTCGGAAATCGTTAATATTTTCGGAGAGTTTTAAATTAAAAAGGTTTTCGAAAATTATTTATAAATTTCTTTCCGGAATTAATTTTCCTCCACTTGTCCCTTTTGATTTGCGGAAAAATCGGTTTCAGAAATTATTTAATTAGTCTCGGTTTATTAGAATTTAATTTAAATATTTACTTTTATGTTTTTAAATATTATTTCGAGGTCTTATACTTTATTTCTGTAAATAATGTAAATTTTTATATTCGTTGGTAAAATTTTCCGAAAATGTTTATGAAATTCGTTGGTAAAATACTTTATATCGACTTTAAGCCTTCGGAACCTTACGAAATGATTTTTCGTTAAATTAATTTTAGATAAATTTTTCCAATCATATTTTTAGATGATAGTATTCATTTATATGTATGTATCAACCAAAAAAAAAAACTGAAATCCCGAAACTAGCCTCTTCCCCTCTCTTCCTTTTCCTTTTCTCTTCTCTTCTCTCCCTTCTCTTCTCTTTCTCCTTTCCCGACCAGTCCCTGTTCTGCAGCCCCAAAACGCAGCCCCAATGTCCCTGTTCGCAGCCCCAACCCCAGCCCTCGTCTTCTTGCTGCTCCTCCACGCTGGCTAACCTCCAGCCATCGACCGCCACTTCCAACCGCTGCAAATGCCGCAACAGCAGCCACGAGTAGCCGCTGCAACAGCAGCAACCAGCAGTAGCAGAGCATAGCAGCAGCAACGTGCAGGTCACGCCGCCGCTATCCGGTCACCGTCGAAGTCTCCCGACCACCGGCGAGCACTGTTCGACCTCAGGCGAACCTTCTCCCGCCTTCTCTTGTCCCGATTTGCTAATTCTTGTTTGGTATAAATTCTGAAAACCCTAACATTGGAAATAATTAATTGAGTATGAATTAGCTTATGAAAAGCTAAATTGATTGTTTGATTATGTATATATATGTTGTATGATTGATTTAGAGTGGTTAATTGTAGTGTATTTGGTTGATTTGTGAAAATTGAATTTTTGGTCGGGTTATGTCCGAATTTTTTGGATTCGTCCGATTTAGCTACTTTGGGTAAATTGATTTTACAATATGTTGTGGAATGTATCTAATTCCATGTTGGAACTTTAAATTTGAGAAATTTATGCCGAATTAATCGGAATTAACCTTTTATGTCAAAATCCGTGTGTGATGAAATTGGGTCGCATAATTGAGTCGTTCCGCTCAATTGATTTTATAATATCGTTTGAAATGTATTTAATTTTATATCGGAAGTGTTGATTTGGGAAAATTGTGCGTAATTAATCGGAATTGGATTTTTAGGTCAAAACTCTTGCGGGTCCAAATTGGATTGTGTAATCGGGTCGTTTTATTCAATTGATTATACAATTTATATTAGAATATATTTAATTACATTTCCGAACCATCAATTTATATGCTTTAGCAAGAATTGATCGAATTTGCGTTCCGGGCTCAAAAACCCTAATTATGCTAAATTAGGTATTTCTTTTATTGGTTTTGATCAATTGATTGTATGTTATGTTTTAAAATATGTCTAATTGCATTTCTAAATATTCAATTTAATTAAATTTATAGAATTTTACCGAATTGTATTTTCGGGCCTAAAACCTTAGATTTCAAGTAAAATTTTGGAATTGGTCATTTATATGGTCGTTTTTCTAAAATTAAATTTATAGAAATAGTTGAAATGATCCTATACGCATTCTAATACCTTCAATCGTAATTAATTGATTTGAATTATTCGAATTTATGTCTTGGGTTGTGAAACCCTAATTTTGGAAACCGATAGTCTTAAATTGGCTACTCGAAAGATTTCTTTTGTTAAAATTGATTATCTAGATTGATTTAAAATTAGTTTAATAGTACTCTTAAGCTATCAATTTGAGATAATAAAAGTTATTTAGCTGGTTCGTAGCGTGAGCATTAAAAGCCCTAATTTTCGGAGATAGTTTTATATAATTAATTACGCTATGCTTCTTTTACCTAATCGATTTCCATATTTGACTTTAAATCATTTGAATTATGTTTTTTTTATCTTATTGGGTTGGATTTGGTTCTATGCAAATGGGTGGTTGTCCTTTGGATTGTAAAACCTAATGAATGAGTCATTTTTGATAAAATAGCTTATAATCTATTATTCTTTCCCGGCATTCCAAATCAATTTGAAATATCCCAAGTGATGAGTGTTAATCCGATTTGGTTAATATTTAATTTTAAATCTTAATCGAGCTACGCTCGCAAGTCATGGGTTTTATGCACGTTTTTCAAGAAAGGTTGTTTGTGTCCGTTTGTGTTGATGTATTTATAATTGAATTGTTGATCGATAAGATACTTTCTAACCTAGTTCGGACTTCCATCGGTGATCTAGGAAAGCTTTCTCGTGGATCCACGAGCTAGTGATCTCTCTCCCTCTGATCTCGCTTAGCTAGCTTCGGATCCAGGTAAGTCTCTACTTACCTCCACTTATGGGTGTTTCGTAAGGGTCTAGCTAAGGCCACTTGTGTGATGTGTGATCTACTTACCTTGGATGCTTCATATATATATATATATACCATGTCCTGTTGCGTATCACATGTTGTCCTTAACATGTTTTATGCGTAGCGCAGCTTGGAGTTAAGGTAGGTGGTATGTGTTTTTCTTATAACATGAATGTGATATCCGTATGTGGTGATTATGATGAGTTGTGACATGATGTGAATTGACTATATTTACCAGAGATCTAAAGAATGAGTCTACTCGATCGGGGCTGAGCATGTCCCTAAGTAATGCTCGGGGCTGGACATGTCCCTAAGTAATGTCCGGGGCTGAACATGTCCCTAAGTAATGCTCGGGGCTGAGCATGTCCCTAAGTAATGCTCGGGGCTGGACATGTCCCTAAGTAATGTCCGGGGCTGAGCATGTCCCTAAGTAATGCTCGGGGCTGGACATGTCCCTAAGTAATGTCCGCGAGGCTTAATGCCCGATTCGGCTTGGTTTGGTTCAGCATTGCCCATAAATGCCCGTTTGATAAATATTCGGTTCGGCATTGCCCATAAATGCCCGTTTGATAAATGTTCGATTCGGCATTGCCCATAAATGGCCGTTTGATAAATGCCCGATTCGGCTTGGGTTGGTTTGGCGTTGTCCAAAAATGTCTGGTTGGTTGGTTAACATTATCCATAAATGCTTGGTTGGTTTACCTGAATCTCTTATCGGTTTAAGATATTTCATATGTTTTGCATGTTATTATTTATGTATGGTAGAACTTGTGATGTGGGTTTGAGTATGCGTAATATTATATCAACGTTTTGTATCATAATTTAATATGCACTTGATGCTGTAATTTACGTCTCTTCCATAAGGTAGGGTGGTGGGATTTACTCAGTATTGGACCCGTACTGATACTACCTTGATTGAATGGGTCCTGTGATGATCCACCAATGGTGGGGAGCAGACCTCTTATGCAGGTTTGATCGGTTACTATTTGGGGTGGAAGGCTTGACTTGAGTGAGTAGGCGATCCGGACATTATTCTTCGAGTTTTGTTTAGCTGTATTCATCTTTCTAGAAGTTTCAAGTATTGTATTTAAAATTCAAGGGTATTGTAATTAACTTTCATTTTTTTCGTACTCTGATAAGCTTTTAAAATTCGGATTTATTTCACAGGTTCCGCTGATTGATTCAGCGATGATTTTATTTAGTGAATTGATTCACTTGCCATCTGCCTGTGGATATCTCCTTGTGGGAGTTTATCCTTACAGCATAGATGTTTGCAGTTTTGTTTGACAGGTTTTAGCCTTGCATCTAGCATGAGATAGATGGTGGACATTTATCTTGTGTTAGATGTGGCGGTAACATTCCCCAGATTCACTTCTAGCTTCCGCTTTATCCTTTCAAAATTTTTTTTTTCAGGAGTGAAATTTGGGGGTGTTACAAGAAGCATCATCATGTGCTAAATAAAAAACAATTACTAGAAGAGAATAACCAATCTCACCAAAATTTACAAGATTCTAACTAGTTATGCCACAAAAAACACACACACACAACTAACCTATTGATTATTGCAGAGGCTAGATATCAATTGACAAATCTTGAGTTTTAAGAATTTGGAAACCAAATGACAAATGTGGAAATAAAATTATAAGCAAAATATACACTACACTATGCTCTATAGAACTTACTATAATCAAAAAAAGAAAAATAGAAAAACACAGCCTACCAATACCATCGACAGCCAAAGATGAAGACGAAGTAGAACTATCGAGGAACAATGACTTGGAATCAAGGAAGGCGAGACAATGATGCATAGGTGATGATAAGCAACAATACAAAGAAAGGACTAACAAACGGCGATTTGTACAAGGCGAAGATAAAAAAAATAATGATAGTAAAATTGTAAGACTGAGTGTGAATAATTGATGGTCTCTTTAAAACTACTTATCAAAAGTAATTATCCAAAATAATTTCTTTGAATAAATAGTTCTAAATAAGTAATGAGTGAATGATGACTAAGGTCAGAGACATAAAGTATGTTCAACGGTTGTTTGATTCTTGAATAGCTCTTGTGATTTGATCAAAAATTTGAACAACATTAGATTTAGATATTATAAATTCTAAGGATTTTGATGTAATTACTCTTATAGCCTTAGAAAATATATTAATGTGTTATATAAACAAAGTATAAAAAAGTAATTTTATATGGATATGGATATATATACGAATATAGATATAATGATCATTTATGCATATTTGTACTCAAATGCGGCCAAGTTTTTTTCTAACTTTTTATATATTTATCTTAAAAGACAATACCTTACATTAAGCATTGCCTCCAACTCTACCAAGGACTTATGCGATGGAAGTAAATTGCATTATGTACCTCAAGAGTGTAGGAAATATATGTTTGTGATTACGGATATCCATAAGGAGGCAACCTCCAACCAATAATTAATCAAACTCACATTATACTTATCCGAATTACTACAATTATTTTATTTCAAAAGCCTTACGTGTTATTTCACATCTAAAATATGTTATGTATATCTATATTTGTCATATATTAGTTGATTTTTGATAACAACGCACCCTATTTATATTTATAAAAGTATGAATAAGAACAAGGTAATGGTACCAAGCACGAGCACTTTATCTCTATAACCGAACAGAGTAACTAAAATAATCATTAAATCTATATTGGTCATTGATATTTTCTAATTATAAATCATTGACACGATTTAATTTATTATTATTATTATTATTATTATTATTATTATTATATTCATTTCCGGCTTATACACAAAGCCCAATCCTCCCTCCAACCAAAATTATATATAACTAAGAAGTCGTTTGGTATCAAGAAAATAGAAAAAGGAAGTATAACTTCTTGGAAAATATAAAATACCTTATTGTTTGGTTTAAGAGATGTGAAAAGTCACTATTTTTCCTAAAATTCTAAACCACCCATATGTTAAGGAAGCTACTTTTTGGAATGAGGTTTAATAAATAATACTTTCTAAGTTATAAATTACCTAATTATCCTCAACTACTTATAATTTCTTTAATATGGATGAGGATTATCGAATTGCATATAGTATTAGTTTATTGATTCCGAATGTTTAAAATATTCATGTCACATTTATTATTATTATTATTATTCAATAAGAATTTTTTTAGTATTGTATTAGAATTATTTCATCATTCTAGTTTATGTCATTGTATATATTAATTTTTTATAATAAGTTTTGATATAGGAGCTACTTCAATTATTTGATAATATTTTTATAATATTTTATTATTTTCTGTTATAATTATTTATATTTTTGTAGTGGTAAATAAAATTTCTATTTTATGTAAAAAAATAGATAGAAAAAATAAATATTGATATTTATTACTAAAGGATATTGATGTAATTTTATGTCTATTTTATAAGTAATAAAAAAATAAACCAAATAAAATAACTGAAAAAGTCATCTTACATATTAGAAAATACGTATACGTAACAAATACAAATAAATATTTCTTCTACAAAACTACTACCTAATATCTAAATTCTTATATTCACCGTAAAATATAGCAAAAGAACCCTACGGAAAATATTATTTGCCGAACTTAAATTCGAACTTGAACCAAGAACACCCGACGGACATCGAACTCACGGGAGAATTGTCATCGCTACGTCCGAAGCCGCGTCTTCTTTCGTTGATCTCTCTAATTCAAACTTGTTTCTGATACAGATCCTGTATTCTCGTCTTTTTCTCAATCAATTCGTCAATATCTTGATCTGCCTACCGCGATGGGGAACGCGGAGAAGCTGATGAGCCAAATCATGGAGCTAAAATTCACTTCTAAATCTCTTCAGCGTCAAGCTAGAAAGTGCGAGAAAGAAGAGAAATCAGAGAAATTGAAAGTGAAGAAAGCGATAGAAAAGGGAAACATGGACGGAGCTCGAATATATGCCGAGAATTCCATTCGAAAGCGTAGTGAGCAGATGAATTACCTTCGTCTTGCTTCTCGCCTTGATGCTGTTGTCGCTAGGCTTGACACACAGGCTAAGATGAACACGATCAGTAAGTCTATGGGATCGATTGTGAAGTCGTTGGAGTCGACCCTAAATACCGGTACGAATATATTTTTAGTAATTTGATGTTCTTTTCTTTTGAATTTGTTATCTGTAGTCGTCGAAAATAATTTGGAGTTTAGGGAGTCCTGTTTGCTGTTCAGGTCATGTGAAATGATCTGGTTTGTGTGTTGATTAGCGTTAAGCTTATTGTAGAATTTTATTGAGGGCCTGTACCTCATGAAGTTTGATGCCTTGGTTTCTCTCTCTTTTATGGTTGATTTTCTTATTGCGCTCCGAAATATGGAATAATTCATGAATAATAAAGGGTTCATAAGAACACCATTAGATGATTGGTAATTTGGTATGCTTTCTAATTTCAATCCCAATGTGTCAATTTTTCTACTGTGTAATACTGTGTATCATTTCAGTTCGTTATTGTAGGAATTGCGTATTTGTTATCAAACTTCTCCGCTAACATTCTTCTTCCATCATTCCATCACTCTACACATTTTTATGTTCACTGTGGTTGGTTCTTCAATGCTCTTGATTGACATGATTATGACGGTTCATGTGTATTTGTTTTTTAATCAATGATCCTCAAATCCATGTCTTAAATTTCTTGATAACTATTGTGCCTAATATGACTGACGTTACTTTAAAGGGAATTTGCAAAAGATGTCTGAGACCATGGACCAATTCGAGAGACAATTTGTCAATATGGAAGTTCAATCAGAATTTATGGAGAGTTCGATGGCTGGATCAACCTCACTGTCTACACCGGAAACCGAGGTTAATAGCTTGATGCAACAAGTGGCTGATGATCATGGACTGGAAGTCTCTGTCGGTTTACCTCAGCCTGCGGCTCATGCAATTCCAACAAAGACGGCTGAGAAGGTTGACGAGGGTGACTTGTCTAAGAGACTTGCTCAGCTTAAATCCAAGGGATGAAGCATTCAAATGGTTATATCATTTAACGATAAATGCTGCGCCTTTTGAGATCCATAGTTGATTGCTCCATGGAGTGCGTTTGTGTATACAAATCTTGTTGCGTTGTGTTTCAACTTTGATGTGACATGGAGATTGTGCTAGATGTGATTAAGAAATTGTAAATTAATCTTCTTAAGTCGCTATCTTATGCCTTAATTTGCCGATAGACTTCGACTGGAGCATTGATCTATTTTTCATTATCTTGATATGAGCAATTCTTCTTTCTTTTATGCCCACAAGAAATTGTATACTCTGCAATGTCCCTGATTGTACCATGAAGATAGGCATCTGATATACGGAGGGTAGATGCAGAAATCCTCGTCTTCCAATGGCTTAAATTTGACATGTTACGTAAATGTTTCTCAGCTTTGCTAATGTGAAGAGAGGCCCTGTCATACGTTCTTATATGAGCTGGAAGGATATGCGACCTTCTATTGCTGCCCCTTTCTGTAATGTGTAAACTATCATCTTGTCGGCAGGTTAATCTATATATTCGAGGAATCCAATCTTTTCGTTTATCCATTCCGTCGAAGCTTGGCTACCTCGGTATGATTTTCATTACCGTGGTTCCCTTCCCCCCCCCCCTCTTTAAAGAATCTCTACCTGGACCATCTTGGACACTTTGGCCATGTCGGCATATGTTAGTTATTACGACAGCAGCCATAGGATAGGAGCTCCGATGCATCTATACTATTCCCACCTTTTCAAACTATCTAATGAGTTCTAGGAACCTGGCTTGGTACTAACTTTGAAGGTTTACCTTACCGTAAAGCTTTGATCAACTTCCCTAACTACCATCAATGTTGCACGAAAAACTCCATCGACCATACATTTTCCATTTCGAAAATATTTCACCGTTTCTTATCCTCGGTTTTCCAAAACATATATAAATGTACTTTATATTTTAAAAAATTATCCTGTTTTCATTGCTGATATCTTAATTTTTTTGGTCCCCATTTCCATGCAACATTGGCTACCATTGCTCAAGTTGTTACACACTTTCTCTTAACTCCAATGCATACATGATTCTTGCCATTCAACATCATCACATGTCTTTTGTGAAATTTTTAGAAAAGATTTGGGAAGGTCATTAATCACTTACAACCAAAGAAGATTACACCAAACACTACCATAAAGGCATGAAGATCTCTTGGCCAAACTCTTGTACCCCCCCCCCCTAACACTAGAAAACAAAAACTAGGAAGGAAAAGGAAAGATATACACTTGATTAAAAAATAGAAACCTTGCATTAGCAACTAGCCCATCAGTTGCCCAACATAAAGAACTAATGTTGCATCAATATATCCTTCAAGCAAAAACAAGACAAAATACCATATTGCACTTATTTAGATTTTTAGAATAAAAAGTAACTAAAAACTAATCAATGACTTTTTTTCTCTTCCTTGGCCTTGTTTGGCGAGATCATCATCCATGGTGTTTGCACTTCTATTTTAAAAAGCTTGATAAGAACATTCACCCTATTACACTCGTATCTTCGCATTATTTCAAGGTATATGTGAGTTAGTATAGTTAGAGTGCATACCTTGTTTTAAACTAAGGTAGTAACAACCAATTGGTTAAGCATGTTAGGTTTTATAACCTATTTTACTTATCCACATCACGTATTAATCAATTAATTAGATTGCCACCTTTTTCTATAAATAGGTTTGTAAATAAGTCAAGGTGGTCACGAGCCTACTTGAGCTTAGCTCGTCTTATTTGTTTAGTTAAATGATTTCATCTTAAGTCTTGGTTTTAGGCTCATTTATTAATTGAGCCAATCCCGAGCACCAAAAAAAAGACTCAATTCATTGATACCATTAAGCTCGTGAGCTTAGCTCATTTAATCACTAAACTTGTGAGCTTGGCTTGACTCGCTTATTTAGCTAAATGAGTCCAACCTGAACCTTAGTTTTAGACTTGTTCATTAAATAAGTCGAGTCGTAGATGGGGTTTTTTTTATTGGCTCATTTACAACCCAAGTTATAACTACTCAAGGTTCTTGAAAGCTAAATAGGTTGAGAGGTGAATACTATTGTAGAATACTATTGTAATTCTCATAGTTAAAGAATCCCCTTAACAAAATGGTATTTTTGAGAGAATGAAAAACACTATTCTTGAACATATTATATGTATATTAATAACCTTAGGAATTCCACATATGTACTAGGATAAAGCTATAAAGACTACATATTTCACCACGAACACATGTCCTACAACCTTAGAGTTTGATACTTTAATTGAGAAGTGGAGGGATTCTTCATGTAATTACAGCTAACTAAAGGTGTTTGGATGTGTATGTTTTTCACATTTAAATGAAGAAAATTTAGATACAAGAGCAATTAAATGCATATGTCTTGGCTACCCTAATGGAGTTAAGGATTTCTAGTTTTTATGTATAAAGAATGGGTCATTTAAAGCTATCATTAGTAGGGATTAGTAGGGATGTTGCATTAAGAGAATATGAATTCTATAAATATGTTTTACCTAGGAACACACCTGATTCTCTGCTAAAGGATTAAAGATATGACATTGAGGTGGAGCAAGGAGGGCCTCAAAGATCTAGTTAAGATTTTGATATAGTTGCCGATGAAGAACAATAAGCTGGTAATGAGATGGGTGAACCTAAGGATAATTTGGTAGGGTATTAACTACGAATATGCTAAAGAGAGTCATTAAAACTCCTAAAAGTTTTGGATATGTTGAGTTGGTAGCATATGCTTTGAGTTTCGCTAATAAGGTAGAAGGGGAACTACTTACATACAAATAGGTTGTTATAATAGTTGATAGGAAGAAGTGGTTTAGGTAAAAAAAGAGGATGAAAAATTAGACTTGGATATTGGCTCTTTAACTAAAAAGCATGTAGTTAGTGGGATGTAAATGGATTTACTAGCTTAAGGAGGGTACTATAGTAGATAAGAAACCTAGATTCAATGCTAAATTGTTAGTATAAAGGTTTGAACAAAGAGAAGGTGTTGATTATGAGGAGATCTTTGCTCCAGTGATCAAAAACACATCAATCAGGTGTTTTTTTTGTCTTATTGGCTATTGAGGAAATTGAACAACTAGATGCTAAATCAACATTTCTTTATGGGGAACTCAAGGAACAAATTTAAATGAAGCACCACCTAGTTTTGTTGCTGAGGGAAAAAATAATTAGGTGTGTTTAATTAAGAGATCAATATATAGATTATAATACTAGACAATACTATAGTGGAATCACAGGTTTGATCAATATGTAAAGACTAGTGATTTTAAAACTATTTTGTTTAAATCATGTGTGTATGTGTTTTAAAAGAAAGGCTAAAAGGATGTGTTCTTACTCCTCTATGTTGATGGCAAGGAGCAAATAGCTAAAGTAGTGGGTTTTTCGGATGTTGATTTTGAAATGAAGGATTTAGAGGAATCTAAGAAGATATTAGGGATTGAAATACTTATAGATAACCAAAATAGGAGAATGGATCTATTATAAGAGCTATGATATGAAAGTGTTAGATAGATTTAGCTTTTATTCTAGTTAAAATAGTTCTTATACCTATTTATTCTCATTTTCAACTCTCTATAACATAGAATTCAAGTATAATACCCTATCATAAAATCTTTTAAAATATATTTAAAATTATGTTAATATAAAATAAAATGGTTTTGTTTTTAAAAGATCTTGAAAAATGGGTAAAAACGTGAATTTTAGGTCTACCTATTAACTAGTTATGGACTAAACTAGCCAACTAGTTCATCTAAGTTATTATCCCTAAATAAATATCTAACTAGTCTATGAAAACTAGTCAACTGGTTATACCAATCAATTAGTATTCTAAATCTAATCAATTAGCTTTGCTGTAACTTTTAGGTATTTTCTATTTTTGATTCAATTCTTCTTCAAATGTTTATGAAACCTTATTATTATGATCTCTTTATGATAATAAACATATTTTGGTGCCTTGGGATTATTTTTATATTATTTCATTCATTACTAGATTTTATTTAAGTAAACACTTTTGAGGTACTTTTTTCACCAACCCTCTTTTCTCTCTCCTCCCCTCTCTCCTCAATCACCTAAGCATGTGTATGTTGATCTTCCATGTTTTTGTTACTATTTTCCTTGGTCTATTATGGCTAAATTTTCTTCTAAATCTCCCCCACTTCCATCATTCACTTACTTCCTACACCTTATACTAACACACTTCCTCAAGGTCAACACTACACCTCCCTCTCACCTTCCCTTTTTAGTCAAATAGTGCAAAATTTCCAATCCTCATTTATAATTTATTTTTCCTTGGAACTCAACTCCCTATTTTTCCAATCTTTTCCTTCCCTTAGAGTTATTTAAGTGGTGAACCTTGCTTCCCTTTATCCTCCCTACAATCTATTCTCGTATTCCTTTATCACTCTTCATTCTTTTAGTTTCTCTTCTTCTTCTGGTTAATCCTCATTTTTCCTCCCTCTTTTTGTTCCCTAATCAAAGGAGTGTTAAATTATGGGGTAAATTTTAAAAGTTTTTTTTTATCCTCTTATTAACACGTCTAACCTTAGGTTGAGGCTGAGGATTTGTACCTCCTTTTTTCTCTTCTATTTTTTTTTTCTATTTTGCATTCTTTTCAAGGTTTTAAATGATTTCAAATCCCTTGATTTTACCTAGGAAATCAAGAAGCTTATTAGGGACACCATCAAGTTAGGTCTTAATATATGGTTGGATAGTTGTGTGGAAATTTGTTATATAATTATCTATGCATGTTTCCCTTTAAATTCAAGCATGAAAGCATGATTTATATAATTATAAGTTAACATATATTCAAGAATGTGGTTATGAAAGGATGGGTTGATGATATGTATGATAAATTGGAAGTATGGTAGAATGCATAGCCATTTAGGCTGCTTTGGTATTTTCTGTGATTTTAAACAATGTTGACTAATTTGATTTTCTAAGAATTATATGTGACTATTCATCATGCTTTTTGTATAAGTTATATATTTAAACGAATATTATAAAAGCATGATTGATTTAGGGTTTATTTGGAGTTTAATTGCATGGGTTTGCTTGTTTTAGCAGAGAAACTAGATAACCAACATGTGGTAAAAATCAATCAACTTGTTTTGGAATACTAATCAATTGGTTAATTTGAAATGTTTACATTGGTTTTTACCTTGTATTAGTGAACTAGTTAAGGGATTACTCAGTCAACTAATGAACTAATTGATTGGTTACCCTGAAACTAATCAACTGATTTGTCTATTTTGCTTGAGTTATTTATTGTTGTTGTTGCCAAGCCGATCAACGAGTTTGTGGAACTGGTTGAATGGTCCCTTAAGATAGTTTTGGTGATTTTTATAGGTTGACCATATGGGTTGACTATGGGTTTAATGTTGGTCTTCGACCTTGGCTTGTGTCACTCAACTTAGATATTCACCTTCATATTTATGTTTGGCCTTAAATAATTGGGCATAAGGAGTTGGTATTTAATTGAGAAATAGTAGGTACCTTTGCTGAGCATGCATACTTTGACTTATGTTACCACGGTTACTAATTTCCCTCTAACCTAATAATCTAAGTGTGGTAGACAATAAGGATCCTATTACAAGCCCCTTAGCACTAGTGATAATTGTGGTTGGTGTTGCAGACCCAAAAGTATTATTATTATAATAATAATTATTATTATTATACTACAAATATCTAGGTATTATGATAGAAGTTTATTATTATTATGATAGGGGTGTTCAATATTTTAATAGTTTTGATTATTCTACTAGTCTAGGAATAATTATATACCTACTATTGATCATGAGACCTTATTATGTGTATCATATGGCCTTAACATGCTTAAACTAGATTTGATTTACTTTGTATAGCCCATACTGGCAGTGTACCTAAATTAGGTCCACGTTAATAGCCTTGATCTTATTTGGGAGAGCACAAAGATGTGTAAGTGATATATAATGATGATGTGTGAGAACTTATTTAACACCCCCATTTTCATAACATTAAAAAAAATTAAGAAGATTTGTAGAAGCTAAAACATTAACATGCGGGGTGGTACCACCACATCTAATATAGACAAATGTATGACTAATACCTAATCCATGATGTATGCAAGGCTAAAACCACTTAGGCTTAAAGATTAGAAATGGTTAGCACGTAATCTAAGTTTGAGACAATTCTAACAAACAATTCATCAATAATGAAGGAGAAGATAAACAATAATATGAGATAAGGTAAACATTTTGCAATACATTTGTTGCCCCAAACATGAGACGACAATAACAAGAAACCATAAATACATATCCCAAAGAAGGAGAACCACTATATCGGATAACCCTACACTCTACCCTAAGAACACTGAAGAAAATCCATCAACAACCCACAAAAAATAGTAGTAAAAACTTGTGACATCCTAACTACTCATTAAATAAGTAGATGACCATAAAAAAATATGTGTTAGTACAATATTCTGGGTAAAGTAATGTACCCTAAGGATGCAAATGTCTTAAGGTATAAAATGAAGAAGGATATATAAGATTGTAATCCCTCGAAATTTTAAAAACCTATAATTTAATAAAAAGCTTTTATTTGGGATAAATTAGCTTTTAAAATTATTTAATTTAAATATTTTATAAAATTTTGAGTATATAATATTGGAAAGGAATAGTTAATAAATTAAAATAAATATTTTTATTTTATTTTATCATACTCATTTTATATAAATAAATTGCTAAAACAATATTTTTCCTAAAATTAACCTTTTTAAACCCATATATTAAATTATATTAAATTAGTTTATTAATTAAATTTATCTCCCAAAAATATTACATTTTATTATTTTATAAATTAAATTATTTTATTTTCCCTATTTTCTCTTTTCCTTTCCCCCTTTTTCCATTTCTTTCTCCTTTTTCTCCTCCTTCCTCCTTTCTTTCTTTTTCCTTTTTCTTTCCTTTGGGCCACCTCGCAAGCCTACCCTCCCTCTCCTCACACCTAGGCCGCTGGCCTACTCCCCTTCCCTCCTATCCTTCTCCTGCACACACAACACACCCCTTCTTTTCTTTTCCTTCCTTCTCCCCACAAGCAGTCCAACCCAGCCCACTTGTTTTCTTTTCTTTCCTCCCCTCCCCGACCAAGCCGACCCATGCTCTCCCTTTATTTTTCTCCCTCACTGGCCTACCCCTTCTCTGATGGAAACCGGTTAGGGTTTCGCAAAGGATCGAAGATTTAATCGAGCGCAACGTTCGATTTTTCGTCGGTACAGCCTAAGGAAAACTTTTCAAAGGAAGAACCACAACTTCAGAAGCACAATTGATTCAATGGCAGCTGAATTTAGAAGGTGAATGATCAAGATTGATCGAGAAGAGAACGAGATAGAAGCAGAAGGAAGCGAGTGAGAGAATTGCCAAGAGAGAGAAGGAGTCGAGAGAGTTCGAGAGAAAAATAACACCGAGCTTTATTTCTGTCAAAAAGTGTCTATTACATCGTATGTAGCATCTATATATATGTATACAGCAGCCGTATCTGATACAAAATACGTACGAACATTACAACCTGTTATGGACGGCAACACGACTCGTTTGGGCCAAAAAAAATATAAAGTGTCGAACAGTGTCGAACAGCCCAAACCAAGCAACAACAACGTAGGGTGTCGACCAGCCAACCATCATAAAGAAAATGACCCAAATATACAATTAAGCTTAAGGCTTAATTTCCCATCAGCTAAAACAACTATAGCTAATCATGGTCATTAAGGATTGATTAATCCACAATCCAGCTAGTCCAATTTTATGGACCGGGTGGCGGATTATACAACCGTCCTAATTCCCATTAGCCCATTCCGACCGGCGAATGCATCATATGGGATTACAAAAATGTTTAATAAAAATTTACATAATCTGTACACTCCAAGCATAGTCTGAACTGCCCAGCACTGATGTACCAGTCCACAGAAAACCATAAGCTGCGATATTATCCTACTAATTCAACAAATAAGATAAACAATTGTAAGTAATTAATTCACAACAAATTTCAAAATTACTTAAATATAAATTTACAAGATTCACATCATTCCCCTCTTCTTGGAAAGGTTTCGCCTCTGAAACCTGAACAAGTCCCAGAAATGGACTAAGGTCTGCCACATTGAAGGAATTACTCACATTTCCAAACTTAACAGGTAAATCAATTTTATAGGCATTGTCATTAATTTTCTCTAATACAGTAAATGGTCCATCCCCTCTAGGATCCAATTTTGACTTTCTAAAATTTGGAAACCTTTCTTTCCTTAAATGAACCCAAACTAAATCTCCAGGTTTAAAAATCATTTTCCTCCTTCTTTTATTAGCCTGTTCAGCCATCTGTTGTACCTTGTTGTACCTTCTTATTAATTTGTTGACTTACATTCTCATGTAATTTTTTTATACTTTCAGCTCTAGATTCAGCATCAAAATTTTGCAAGTCAGTATGAGGTAAAGGACTCAAATCTAATGGAGTTAATGGATTAAAACCATACACAATCTCAAATGGAGTTTTATTAGTTGTAGAATGTAAAGTCCTATTATAAGCAAATTCCACTTGAGGTAAAACATACTCCCATTGTTTAAGATTCTTTCCAAGGACAGCCCTCAACATATTTCCCAGAGTTCTATTAACCACCTCAGTTTGACCATCAGTTTGAGGGTGACAAGTTGTAGAAAATAATAATTTAGTCCCTAATTTACCCCACAAAACTTTCCAAAAATGGCTTAAAAACTTAACATCCCTATCTGAAACTATAGTCTTAGGAATTCCATGTAACTTAACCATATTAGAAAAAAATAATTCAGCCACTGCTACAGCATCATTTGTTTTAGTACAGGGTATAAAATGAGCCATTTTACTGAACCTATCTACCACAACCATTATGGAATACTTAGCTCTATTAGTCCTAGGTAATCCTAACACAAAATCCAAAGACACATCAACCCAAGGATGATTAGATACAGGCAAGGGGGTATATAATCCAAAAGGTTTTGAAGTAGGTTTTGCCTATCTACACTTAATACAATTAACACAATGTTTCAAAACATCCTTTTTCATGTGTGGCCAATAAAAATGTTCAATTAAAACATCTAAAGTTTTCTAAGTTCCTAGATGTGCCATTAATCCACCATTATGTGCCTCTTGAATTAATAATCCTCTATAAGAGCATGCAGGAATACATAATCTATGTTCCCTAAACAAGTATCCTTCATTAATAAAATATTTTCCTTGAGAAGAAACTTCACACCTTTTATATATTTCTTTAAAATCATTATCTTCTAAGTATAATAGCTTAATACTGGAAAATCCTAATAAAGTAGTGTCAGCAGTATTCAATAAAGCATATCTCCTAGATAAAGCATCTGCAACTATGTTATCACTACCTTTCTTATATTTAATTATGTAAGGAAAACTTTCAATGAATTCTATCCATCTACCTTGTCTCCTATTTAACTTTGACTGACTCTTTAAATACTTAATAGCCACCTGATCTGTGTTAACTACAAATTCCCTATGCCACAGATAATGTTGCCATACCTCCAAAGCCCTTACTAAAGCATACAATTCCTTTTCATAGGTAGAATAATTCAAAGTACTACCATTTAATTTTTCACTAAAATAAGCCACTGGTTTTCCTTCTTGAGAAAGTACGGCCCCTATTCCTAACCCTGATGCATCACAATCTAATTCAAACATTTTTTCAAAGTCAGGAAGACTCAACATAGGTGCTTGGGTTAACTTATTCTTAAGTGTCTCAAAAGATTGCTGTTGTTCTAATCCCCAAATAAACCCATTATCCTTTTTTGTTATGGCAGTTAAAGGAGCAGCTATAGTGCTAAAGTTTCTCACAAATCTCCTATAAAAAGAACACAATCCATGAAAACTTCTTACTTCAGTTACACTTTTTGGTACAGGCCACTCTTGAATAGCCTTAATCTTTTCTTCATCTACAGACACACCTTCTTTTCCTACCACAAATCCTAAGAAAACCACACTTTCCAAACAAAATCTAGAATTAGCTAAATTAGCATAAAGTTGTTCTGCTTTAAACACATTCAAAATAATCCTTAAATGTCCCAAGTGTTCCTCTAAGGATTTACTATATATAAGTATATCATCAAAATAAACAACCACAAATTTCCCAATAAATTCCCTTAATACATGGTTCATAAGTCTCATAAAAGTACTAGGAGCATTTGACAACCCAAAAGGCATCACTAACCATTCATACAATCCAAAGTTTGTCTTAAAAGCTGTTTTCCACTCATCCCCTGGTTTCATCCTAATTTGATGATAACCACTCTTTAAATCTATCTTAGAAAATATAACAGCACCACACAAGTGATCCAGCATCTCATCCAGCCTAGGAATTGGATATCTATACTTAATAGTTATCTTATTTACTGCCCTACTGTCCACACACATTCTCCAACTACCATCCTTTTTAGGCACTAGTAATACAGGTACTGCACAAGGACTCATACTCTCCTTAATGTATCCTTTACTTAACAATTCTGTTACTTGTCTTTTTAGTTCCTTAACCTCTTCAGGATTTGCTCTATAAGCAGGTCTGTTTGGTATAACAGCTCCTGGAATAAAGTCTATTTGATGTTCTATTCTCCTTAATGGAGGTAATCCACTAGGTATATCCTCAGGAAATAAGTCACTATATTCTTCCAATAACATTTTCACTGTACTAGGTACTTCTTCAATTGTTCCTTTCTAACTCTCATAGCAACCCTTAAAAACCATCAAATATACATTAGCATTTCTTTTTATTGCCTTTCCTACATCCTTACCTTTAGCATAAAATCCAAAAGTTCCTTTCATGTCCTTTGTACTATGATCATTTCCCAAATCAGACTTAGTTAATTCCTTATAATCAGATTTAATTTTGGTTTGATCCTCAAATATTTCCTTTGGAGTCATAGGTGCTAAAATAATCTTCCTATCATCCTTATGTAATGTATACCTATTTTTATAACCATCATGTACTACCCTTCTATCATATTGCCAAGGCCTACCCAACAACAAGTGAGCAGCATGCATAGGAACTATATCACATAAAACAGAATCCTCATATTTTCCTAATTTTAAATTTACTAGAACCTGTTGACTAACCTTAACATCTCCCAACTCATTAAGCCATTGCAATCTATATGGTTTTTGATGTTTAGTAGTGTTTAAACCTAATTTAGATACCAAAAGGGTACTAGTAGCATTAATACAACTGCCACTATCTATAGCCATGTTAAAACACTTATCATCAATTAAGCATCGAGTATGGAAAATATTTTCTCTTTGTAAAGCATTGGAATCATGTAACTTATTACTATTTAAAGCTCTTCTAACCACAAAAAGATCCCTACTCACTGGTAATTCTATTTCATCTTCTAGGTCACTATCTCCCTTTCCTACTACATTAGCCCCTTCTTCCTCTTCTTCAGATTCAGATTCAGATTCTACTTCCCCAGATTCTCTAATCAAAATATTCCTCTTGTTAGGGCATTCAGAAGCTATATGACCTAAACCTCCACATCTAAAACATTTAATATCCCTAGTCCTGTTTGACCCATTTACAGGATTTGCCATCACATTCCTGCCCTTTTCAGGTTTCTGTCCTGTCTTAACTTCATTGTTTCTCCCCCTAAACTCTACCTTACTATTGTTCTTCCAGTTTCCAGAGGTATTTCCCCCAAAATTTCTCCTCATAGTAGTCTTAAACCCAACCCCAGGGGGTTTATATTGCCTAGATTTCCTCAATTGAATCTCTATCTTAGTAGCTATATTCACCATTTCAGTTAATGTTCCACAAGGATACAGCTCTACCTTATCAGCTATCTCTGAATTTAATCCACTCAGAAACCTAGCCATAGTAGCATCATCATCCTCAATAACTCTTGTCTTAATAATTAAAACTTCTAACTCTTTATAATAGTCATCTACTGATCTCACTCCATGACTAATAGTTTGCAACCTTTTATGCAACTCTCTATAATAGTAACTTGGTACGAATCTCTTTCTCATTAAAGTTTTAAACTCTGCCCAAGTCTGTATAGCAGGTTCCCCACACCTACGCCTAGTTAACACCAAATTATGATACCAAGAAGACGCATACTCAGTAAACTCTACTACAACCACTTTAATTTTCTTTTCCTCAGAGTAATTATGACACTCAAATACCAATTCTATTTTTCTTTCCCACTCAAAATAGTAATCAGGGTCATTTCTCCCATTGAACCCTGGTATGCTCAGCTTAAGATTATTTAAATTCCTATCTATGAATTCTAATTCCCTATCCTGCCTATTGTTCTGTCTAGGCATCCTATCACTATTGTGGGATATTTGATCTTCTAACTCCTCTAGATTAGCTATAGGTGGAATCCTAGTCCTAGGATCCATTGGAGCCCTTCCTAAAACTCCTGCTTGATTAGTTTCAATTCTGTTATTTTGTAATTCATTAAGTCTTACTTCCTGTTCTCCTAATCTTTGTTCTAGGTTAGCAGATAAGACAGCAAATTGTGCAGTCATTTGTTCTTGAAAAGTCCTAAGGGTTTCTAGAAGGTCATTACTAGACACATATTGATTCACTGATTGACCATTATTAGACATGATGAATTTCAACAGTAATTAACAATCAACACAGCAGTAATTTTAATCATAGAAGCAACTGATCCAAGAATCACAAACAACAGACACACAATATGCCACAGAAATATGGCTTCACAAATGTTAACAGTAATAGCAACAGTAAAATTTTTACTCAGAATAACTCACTACTTATGATAATTTGACAAAACTATTTCAATAATACGAAATAAGTAGGAGGGAACGATATTACCGCGTCTGCTTAAGCAATTAGTTCAATTATTTAGGGTGCCCCTCTTCTTGGAGGTCTATCCCCTTTCTTGAAACCAAGATAGTTCGCCGGTTGTAATTTTCAACCTATATACTTAACAATAAACAGATAATTTGTCGAAGATTGGAAATTAAGTATAGCAGATAGTAGTATTAACAAAGGAATTTACAAATCGAAGTTACCAACAACAGTAGGTCGCGCTGTCAGTCAAGATTCAGATTCTTGACCAAACCCTAGGTCGATTAGGGTTTTCTTTTTCAGACTTTCAAAAATAGTGGGTCGAAATGCTTTAATCGCCGGTTTGAAAGCGACAAGAATCGATACTGAGTTCGTCGCTGCAAAACCCTAAAATTTCACACCTCAAACTAGGGTTAGCGAAATACAGAAATCGAGTTAACAAAAATGAAGACAACTTAATCAATGATACAGAAACTACGAGAACTCTAGAAAATTGAGGCTCTGATACCAAATGATGGAAACCGGTTAGGGTTTCGCAAAGGATCGAAGATTTAATCGAGCGCAACGTTCGATTTTTCGCCGGTACAGCCTAAGGAAAACTTTCCAAAGGAAGAACCACAACTTCAGAAGCACAATTGATTCAATGGAAGCTGAATTTAGAAGGTGAATGATCAAGATCGATCGAGAAGAGAACGAGACAGAAGCAGAAGGAAGCGAGTGAGAGAATCGCCAAGAGAGAGAAGGAGTCGAGAGAGTTCAAGAGAAAAATAACACCGAGCTTTATTTCTGTCAAAAAGTGTCTATTACATCGTATGTAGCATCTATATATATGTATACAGCAGCTGTATCTGATACAAAATACGTACGAACATTACAACCTGTTATGGACGGCAACACGACTCGTTTGGGCCAAAAAAAAATATAAAGTGTCGAACAGTGTCGAACAGCCCAAACCAAGCAACAACAACGTAGGGTGTCGACCAGCCAACCATCATAAAGAAAATGACCCAAATATACAATTAAGCTTAAGGCTTAATTTCCCATCAGCTAAAACAACTATAGCTAATCATGGTCATTAAGGATTGATTAATCCACAATCCAGCTAGTCCAATTTTATGGACCAGGTGGTGGATTATACAACCGTCCTAATTCCCATTAGCCCATTCCGACCGGCGAATGCATCATATGGGATTACAAAAATGTTTAATAAAAATTTACATAATCTGTACACTCCAAGCATAGTCTGAACTGCCCAGCACTGATGTCCCAGTCCACAGAAAACCATAAGCTGCGATATTATCCTACTAATTCAACAAATAAGATAAACAATTGTAAGTAATTAATTCACAACAAATTTCAAAATTACTTAAATATAAATTTACAAGATTCACATCATTCTCTTCCTTCTTATTCTTCTTCCTTTCCACCTCCGCCATGCCTGACCACCCTGCCTATAACGCACCAGCCTCCCTACCACTCCCTCTCTCTCCCTCTCTCTCATTTCTATCCCTTTTCGACCCAACCAACCCTTCTTTCTCCTCATGCATGACCCGCTTTCTTTCCCTCTTCTTCGCTTCCCTCTCCTTACCACTCAACCAGCCGCCTGACCGAACACACCTACTCCCCTCTACTCCCTCTTCTTTTTCTTCTTCCCTTCCTACTTCATCCTGCCCATTTTTTGAGCCCTCCTTTCCCCTTCCCTGATTCCTTTCTCTCATTTTCTCCTTCTTTCATTTCCCCCTATTTTTGCACCACCGCCCCCTCCATCACTGTCTCCACCTCACGAACCACCTGCACCACATCTTTCCACCTTTTACTCCCACCATGCACCACCACACTACCCCTCGAGCCCCTTGTAGCCCCCTCCTTCCTCTCCTCTTCTTTTTCTCCCTTCTCGGCAGCCACCATACACCTCCTTCTTTCGCCGCCGTCCCACCGCCTTTGCTGCCACTCGAGCCACCAAACCACTCCCTATAACCTCCCCTACTACCCCCTCACCTCCTTTGGCTGAAACAAACTCCTACAACCCTTCATTTTCGTCTTCCCTTTTTCCTTCCTTCTTAGCCACCTTCGCAACCTCGCAGCCACTACCGCCGCCATCTTTGGCCGCCAACAACCTATCCCTGACCACCACCTACACCCCCTCTCCTCCCTTGCAACCTTCCCTTATCTTAAATCCTCCCCCACCTACCCTCTTTCCTAGCCCCAAAACCCTATCCCAAAATTAGCCTTTCCCTTCCTTTCCTCCACCACCTTCGACCCTTTGCTCCCTTACTTTGCATGCAGATCATGCCGCATGAGCAATATGATTTTTTGCATGCCTTGGTCTAATTTGGTTAATAAGTTTTAAGGTATAATAATGTTTAAGTTAAGTATTTCATTAATTAAGTTTTATACAGTCTTATGCTTTGGTTTTCTCATTTCTAATATGATAAGTATTGATATTATTTTTAGTTATTGGTTTTTCTAATCAAATTTTGAATCTTTAATCGATATACCGGTAATATTTAATTTTTTCTATAATTAAGGTAATTGTTAAACCCCACTTAAACGCATGGATAAACGTATGCTAGCATATTAGGGTTTTAATATGTTATTATACATGATATATGTTGTATAATATAATGTATGTAGTTGATTGTATTGATTGATAAAGAGGAAAGCATGCTAGTTTATGTGTTATGTGTGTAAATAATGCTTAAGGAAGGAGTTTGGTTATTAATGAAAATGTTAAGTACTTATCCATGATGTATTATGTTATTGTGACCATTAATGCATGAATAATATTATTGTGAGCCCTAGGGGCATTTTAGTAATATGTCTTGCACAAGAATGTAACCTAATATGTGTGGGTGTTGGTGAGTATTATGTTGAAATATAATAGTTGGAGTTGGATAATGAGTATAAAGTATTAATATTAATATTCACGTAGTGATGATAATTCAATAAAAGTGGTGTAATAAAAGAGTATTATGGTAATTTTAGAAATAAGGGGCAAAATGGTAATTTTATAAGTAAAAGGGTAAAATGGTAATTTCAAAAGTAAAGGGCAAAATGGTAATTTTGTATGTAAAAGGGTATTATGGTAATTTTGGAAGTAAAGGGCAAAATGGTAATTTTGTAAGTAAAAGGGTATTATAGTAATTTTGGAAGTAAAGGGTAAAATCATAATTTTGTAAGTAAAAGGGTATTATGGTAACTTTAGAAGTAAAGGGGGAAATGATAATTTTAGAAGTAAGGGGTAAAATGGTAATTTGACAAAGTAGAAGGGTAAAATGGTAATTTGGTGTAAAGGAAGGATAAAATGGTACTATAATAATGGAGAAGGATAAATTAGTAATTATAATAATGGAGACGGGTAATTTGTAATTATAATAATGGAGAAGGATAATTTGGTAATTATAATAATAAAGAAGGGTAAAATGGTAATTATAATAATGGAGAAGGGTAAGTTTGGTGATTATGATAATGGAGCAGGGCAATTTGGTAATTTAACCAAGTAATGGTAGTTTGGTAATTATGATAATGGAGAAGGGTAATCCGGTAATTATGATAATGGAGAAGGGTAATTTGGTAATCTAACCAACCAAATTAAAATTTTGATAAATGTAACAATTATGAAGGGTGATTGGTGATTTAATAAATATGAAAGATAACTTGGCAACCTAAATCGAGTAAGGGGTAATTGGGTAAATTATGCAACATGGAGGATAATATAGTAATTTGGCAAGTAAAGAAGGAATGACTTAATAATTGTACAAGTAAGGGGTAATTTGGTTATGATGCAACACAGGGGTTACTATGGTAATTTGGCAAGTAAAGAAGGGATGACTTAATAACTATACAAGCAAGGGGTAAATTGGTAATTTTGTAAAGATGAAAGGGGTAAATTAGTAACTCGTATCAAATATGTCGTTATGATAACGGAGTTTTATAATAAGACTTAAGTAACACTAAATAGTGAGATAATGGTATTTGGAAATTATTAAATATCACAAGAACGAATCTTAAATTGGAATTGGATGAGATTATGATAGCCTTAATGATTCTTGTATGTTATCTTGGATTACCATATAAATAAGAAATACCTAATGATATCAGAACGATTAAAAGTGAATAAGTATCTCATTGTTGTGCTTTTTGTGATCACCTTAATTAAGACACTAATAATTAAAGTGAAAGACCTCAAGATAAGGAATTTTAGCTCTTTAGAGGTTGCTACCCTAAAGATATGGTTTAGCCCACGGTTATTCTAGTATTTTTTGGTATGCCTTTATGCCCAAGACAGGCCCTATATTTTATTCTATCTAGCTCTACAGACCTATTTAGGGGATATGCATACTTATAGATTATGTGTCATTGTCGGTAGAGTAGTGAGTAGCTGTATGCACCCGTACAATTAGGGTACATTTGTTGATAGTTGAAGGGTACTGAGTAGCTTGTATGCACCAGTGCGATCGGTGTACCTTTATGCCCCGAAATCTTGATCTCTCCTCCAAGGCAAATAAATAGAATTGTTATGATGATGAAAGACTTGTGAGTCGAGGCTAGACCGGTCCGCTAGCGAATAATAGTGTTCAGGAGCATTCTCCTATATACGTATTCTGATCCACCGACTATGACAGTGGTGTACCCACACTCACATATATATAATTAAATCATGGAAAATACTAATCATTTATAGTGGAACACCATATGAGTCAGGACCAGACCGGTCCATCGATGAATAATAGTGGTCAAGCGCATTTTGCCCTAGAGATCAGTCCACCGCCAATAATAGTGGTCAGAAGCATTCTACCCTAGAGACTAGTCCATCTGCAATAATAGTGGTTAGAAGCGTTCAGTCCTGTATGTATTTCAGTCCACCGACTGCAAAAGTGGGGTTCCCGCACTCACATAGATATATAAACCGAGAGATGATTGAATAATGATGGACTAATGGCTTAAGGCCCAAAAGTATTGATTACGTATTATAACCTATTAACATTTGATGGACTTGTTAAGCATGTGAATATGGTGTATGCATATCTTATCATATATGTATATAGTTTTGTATCATGTGTTGTATTGCAAGCTTACTTTTCATTGTGTTTTAAAGGAAGGGTTCCATTCGTGGGGCCATTGCCTATTTAATGGGTAGTGTCCCTTACAAGTCTATTTTAGATGCTATTCAAGTAGGCAACGGGAAAGAGAGTAAGGAATTATCCGGACTTTTAGGGTTTCACCTCTCTCTCTTTTTAACCCCTAGTTTAAATGTGGTCCTTATTCCTATAACCACTATTGGTGGATTCTATTATTGTAAATTTTTATTTATGCTACTCTAATTTAAATATGGTTTGAGTTTCTCGTAAATTGTATTTTACTCTTTCAGCCTTAGCACTTAGTACTGGAACGGTAAGAGTGAACCAATATGGTACTAAGTGTGGCGGTAATATCCCTAGAATTCATAGTTTTGTTATTTTTCTTCCGCTAATTCTTTTAATAAAACAAAATTTTTTAGTAGTGAATTTTTGGGGTGTTACAAAAATCATACTGAAAAAATATACAAATCACATGTGACAAATATATATATAGATTTAGGCTCTTGTACAAACTAATATTTAAAATAAAAATATAGGAACTGTTAATCACTATTAGATCTAGAAGATTTAAGGACTGAGATTAAAACAAATTTAGGTTAGGTATTTACTAAATTTTGACCATTGATCAAATACTAATCTAATAGTTAAGATTTATTCATATATATGTATCTTAGAAATAGTTTGTATGGGACATTCACCCTATATATATATATATATATATATATCACACGTGAAAACAAAAATACATGAAATATCACATAGGATCATACTTAAATCACACTCACATGGAATAATAAGATGGGAAACATCATTACAAGATTTCACCATAGTTATATCATATATAACTTCCATAATTAGTTAAAACATGATATTATTCCACTTAACAATGGGGTAGTTGTAATGCCCCAATTTTTTTTTTCTAAAATATGGAAGTTAGCTCAAATGCACAGGTTTTACCGCCACCTTTCACATAAGTCAATCTCCCTTACTTTTCTTATACGAAACACAAGGCTAAAACATTCAAACATAAAACCAAAAAAAAAGTTATAACACCAAGATGGAAAGATATATATATATATATATATATATATTTAAATGAGAGAGAGAGAGAGAGAGACAAAGAGAGAGAAGGAGAAAAATATATAGAAATCCAATAGAGTTCCAAAAAGGAATAGAACCCCTGACAAAAGAGATATAAAGAGAGATATCAAAATAAGAGAGAATAATATTCATATCCGGATAACAAAAGAAACACTGAAAAGGTGTATCGGATACCCCTATTCTAATCCTAATCTCTCATGTAAACTTTGTGAAATCAACTACATCCTCGCTGACGTTAGTCTCTACTAAAACGTAGTAAAAAGAAAGCAATAAGAATAGAATCAGTACAACGTGCATACTGAGTAAAATAAATCTACAAAATGCGGATAACATAAAATCGCATAAGACACACAAAATATGTTAAAGCAAAAGAATACAAGAAAATATACCAATACATAAAATATAGAATACTTAATGAAAATCTACTATTCATCATTGTTTATACTATTCATACTATTTATTACTATTCATCACTATTTTATTACTATTCCTTACTATTCATCAATTTTTATTATTATTCATTACTATTTATCACAAATTCTAACATCATACAAATACTTAGAATATGAATTTGAACACTGAAATCCTAGTATTAAAAACCGGACCGGACCGGCCGGTCCGACCAGTGAACCGACGAACCGGTCGGGTCACCGGTTAAATTTTATATGTCGGTTTTTAAGATCTCGGAACCAGTAAAAACCGGTCAAAAACCGGTCGGACCAGTGAAAACCGGTGAACCGGTCAAAAAACCGGTCTTAGAACCGGTCAAAAAACCGGTCGGGAGCCGGTCACATTTATGTAGAGTTTAATTTTCTATATATTTCATATTTTTTGACTTAAAATGTACCACTGGTTCGACCAGTCCAAACCACTGGTTCGACCACTAAATCAGTGAACCAGTGATGAGACCGGTTTGATGACCGGTCCGGTTTTTAAAACTATGACTGAAATGATTTAATCCACACACACGCGAGGTCTACTGATTATTCTGATCCATATTAGGTTATCATACAATCCACCAAATCACATTTTATCTAAGAAGAAATAATACTAAAGTTGAAGCACTAGCATCTCAAACATTAATCCAAAGCACTATGCTTAAGGAAACATCCAAAAATCATTGATAAACACTCTATCCTTAAGTATCGATACCCTTTATAAGACCCAAAGATTGCCTATATAGTAGAAAGAGGTCTTGCTACACATTAATGATATAGGAAGTGCATCCACTGCAAACCCTACTACGGAGGCCATGCAAAGACTACTCGTTTAAATCCCAAAATCAACCTTATAGTTGAATTGTTTAGAAAATTTCATATATATTAATGGTTACCGCTCCAAAATAAGCCCACACATCAATTTTAGAAAAAATTATTGTTCATAAAATACTATTCATATACTAGATATTCCTTTTAAATATGCCAAGAAGTTTAACTTTAAAAACTAAAAAATTTTACTATTACCGAAATTTACTATTCATGCCAATGTACTATTCCCATTAATTTACTATTTTGAGAGTCACATCAATGGTCAAGACCAACCATTGACTCTAAAATATCTAATTAAGTCCATTAGATGCAAAAATGACTAAAATGTCCTTAATATAAAAATTATGAATAAAATAGTAAAGTAACTTCTAAAATTATGAAATTAAATACAAAGCATATTTAATCAATAATTAGCATATTAGAACAAAAAAGTTTAAATAAAAATCATATTTTCATGTAAAAAGACCAAAATACCCTTACTCTCTAAAAACACAAAAAATGGTATAACTTTTATTATATTAGAATCCAACTCCTCAAACTTTACACACTATTCATTGAAAATATTATGAACATATTATATTAGAAATAACAGCCAATCTCATAGCCTAGATTTTAAATGACGAAATTACCTTTATTCATGCTTAAAACTTAATTTAGTCATAACTTTAATTATACTAAACCAAATAAAGACTTTAAATATATGAAGTCATATCTAAAATTCCTTATAAATCCATTAGAATCATCAAAAATTAATTAAAACCACCAAAACACAGAATAATGCTTAAAGGCTGAATTGCCCAAAATATGGCAAAAAAACCATTAACAACAACCACAATATATTTAAGTAATTTAACACATAAAAACCTATCAGCCCAATATCAATTATTTCCAATCACTTGAAAACCTTGCACCAAAATGAACGAAACCATCAAAAGACTTAAAAAATACACCAAAAAAAAGCAAGAATCAAGGATAAAATGGCTTAACCTTATTTGGATTGATTTATGAAATAAAGGAAGAGCTTAGGAATATTTTCCCTCAATCTCTTTAACTTGTAATACTTAATTGTTTAGGAAAAAGAATAAAGAGATAAAAATGAAGAATAAAGAAGTAAAAATCAAAACAAATGCCAAACAATGGGAGAATGGGTTAAGGTTGAAAGAGTATGTTCTTAGGATCTAAAGAAACGAAATTATGTATAATAAAGGGATTTGGAAAATTTTTTGGTTAAATTTTAAATATTTAACAACTTAAAGGAACTTTATGCTTATGATAATAGAAAATAATCAAAAGAAGAAGAAGAAGAAGAAATACCAAGCCTAGAGTGAAATAATCATGGTCAAAAAAATAAATTTCAACCATTATTTTAGATATTTTAGGAAGATAATAATTAGTCTTATATTTTAGGATAGGTTTCGTTTAGAGAAAGTTGAGTTTCGGGGGCTAATTATGTCTAAAATTGGCGGAGTTTTCCTAAAAATTATAAGAATATTTAGAACCAATTTTTATTTCATATTTACCTTAAAAATGTCAAAGTATAATTATTTTTTATGTTTTGTAAATTTTTTCTAGCTAAAACACTCATTTTTGTATTTATAACGCAAGTAAAGGTTAAGAAAAGGCAACAAATAGTTTTTTTTTCTAGAAATCTCTATTCAAAATTTAAAAAGGTCTAGAAGACTCATAAAAAGCTAGGAAATTCAAATATGATTAAATTGGAAAGTTTTGGAAGAAGTTGGATGGCTAAAAATGGCACAAAAATCTTATAAGATTTAAAACCATAAGAAGGGTTAAATGATCGAAACGAAACATTTTAAAAACGTAACAAGAGTTAAAGAAATAAAAAAAAGATTTATTACAAATAATTTTTTCCAAAATTATAATTATAAAAACATTTTAATAAAATGCGGTAGTACATCATTACCCCCTTAAAAATGACTTCGTCCCGAAAGTCGGGCAAAACTAGAAAAATGTACATAAAAAAATGTTCTAAGCCATACAATGGGGCACTACCCGCTTATAAAGAAACCTCATTACTAAGGTATCTCACCTAATCAAAAAGCTTGGGATACTAGCATCGAATCTCATCCTCTGTCTCCCATGTAGTATCCTCTGCTCCGCGGCATGTCCAAAGTACCTTCACTAGTGGAGTCTCCATTGACTGGGTTTGTCGGGTCTTTCGATCAATGATCCAAAGTATTCTCTCAATCTAGGTTAAAGAATCATCTAGCTTGATCTATTAGGATGTAGCACATGCAATGGTTCTACAACATACTTCCTCAATTGTGACACATGAAATACACAATGAACTCGGGACAACTCTACTGGTAATGTACGGTGATAGGCAACCTCTCCAATTCTCTAGATAATCTCATAAGGTCTAATGAATCTCATGCTAAGCTTTCCCCTCCAAATGAAATGTATCACACCGTTCATTGGTGAAACCTTCAACAAAACTTGGTCACCCGCCTCATAGCCCTCATGTCATCACCTTGAATTAGCATAACTCCTCTGTCTATCCTAAGTTGTGCTCAATCTATCCTGTATCAGGCGAACCTGTTGAGTCATCTCCTCTATCATCTCTTTTCCCAAAACAACAGTATCGCTAATGCCACTCTAATACAAAGGACTATGACATCTCTATACATATAAAGCCTTAAATAGTGCCAAAATGATGATGGTGTGATGACTATTATTGTATGAGAACTCAATCAAGTTTAAATCCTCCTCCCAACTACCTTGGAAGTCTAGTGCATAAGATCAAATCATATCCTCCAAATTTTGTATCGTCCACTCTGTCTGACCATCTATAGCTGGGTGAAACATTGTACTCATCTTTAGCCTCATACCATAACCTCCTATAATGTTTTCCAAAAATGTGAAAGGAACCTAGAGTCTCGATTAGAAACTATGTTAGATGGAGTAGCATGAAGTCTCACCACATGCCTCATGTAAGCTCAAGCCAACTGATCTATACTCCATTTCGATCTCATCAGAATAAACATGGCTGACTTGGTTTGTCGATCAACCATTACCAAAATTGTGTCAAAGCCACTCCTCATTCTAGGCAACCCACTAATGAAGTTCATGGAAATAGAGTCCCACTTCCATTGAGGTATCTCTAATAGCTTCAAAATTCCCACTGGCCTTCTATGCTTAGTCTTGAGCTTCTAATAGATCAGATACCACAAAAAAAACTTAGCTACCTCTCTCCCCATGCCCAGCCACTAATACATAATCATAAGGTCCTTATACAAATTATCTCCTCTATGATGGATAGAATAAGGTGTATAATGACCCTCTTCAAGTATCTTGGTCTTCAGATCACTACACCTAGGTGGTACACACCATTGACCTCTGAATCTAACACTACCATCATCATGGATCTGAAACCCCTCAATTATACCCTCACCAACCCTACTCCAGATATCCTCAAGCCAGGTATCTCCAACCTATCCAGGTAAAATCTCATAAAAAATTTGAAGGTTATATGGTAAGTGCACTCATAGTAGCCTCAAGGCTATTCCCAGAGATCAACTCAATATCCATGTCCTAAACCTTCTCGTGAAGTTTGCTCGCTATGATCATCAGACTTAGGGAATGAGAAGTCTTCCTACTCAAAGCATCAACAACAACGTTGGCCTTCCCCTCATGGTAGGTCAACTCAAGATCATAGTCCTTCATCAACTCTAGCCATCTCCACTGTTGCATATTTAGCTCTCACTATGTGAAGATGTATTTCAAACTCTGATGGTCGGTGTAGAACCTACACTAGGTGCTATAAAGATAGTGTCTCCAGATCTTCAAAGCAAAGATCTCTACAGCTAACTCCAAATTATGAGTGGGGTAGTTTTTCTCATGTAACCTCAATTATTGAGAAGCATAAGTGACCACTTCACCATGCTACATCAGACGCAAACCAAGATATGCTTTGAAGCATCACTATATACCTTGAAACCATTAGTCCCCTTTGGCAATGTCAACACTAATGTTGTAATAAGACATTTCTTTAACATCTATAATGCCTACTCACATTTTTCATCCTATTAAAACTATGTAGTCTTCTTCAACATGTATGTTAACAAAAGAGAAACCCGTGAAAATTCCCAAACAAATTTGTGGTAGCACCATGCCAAACAAGGAAAACTGCAAAACTTTGGTACAATGGTAGGTTCTTTCTAATCTTCCATTTCTCTAATCTTCATCGGATCCACAACAACACCACTAGATGATACAATGTGCCCAAGAAATGCAACCTCAGCTAGCCAAAACTCACACTTAAAGAAATCAACATACAAATTATGCTTCCTAAGAAGTGCTAAAATGATCCACAAGTGCTGCTCATGCTCCTATCTACTCCTAGAGAAATCAAGATATCATCAATAAATATCACCATAAACTAATCTAGATACCACCAAAGATCTTGATCATGAGATCCATAAACAAAGCAAGTACATTAATGAGCCAAAAAAGGCATTACCTTTAACTCAAACTGACCATACCACATTCAAAAAGCGATCTTCAAAATATCTATCTCTACTACTCTCAATTAGTGCTATCATGATCTCAAGTCAATCTTATAGAAGACTCCACACAAAACCAAACAAGTTACTTTATTTCTAATTACTCGAGTGGGATAGCCTATTAACTTGGATCATAAAGGTATACCTTGGTTATATTGGCACACAAAGGTAACGTAGTACCCTTTCAATTTTAGTCACCTAGTCCTTGAGTATCAAAAAACTAAAAATGTGTAGATATAAACAAAGAAGACATAGGGCATCATTAATGCTACAAGAAAAACAAGACAAACCATAAAAATAAGTGAATGACTCCTACTTCATCTCTGGGGTAGCTAGCTATAATACCTCATATATAAAGAAAATATATTTGTAATTTTTTAAAGGAAAATAAAATGTGATAATATTATTTAAACTAGGAAACTAATCAACTAGTATGATTAAACCAATTGACTGGTAAAGTGTGGCTTTTTTTTCTAGTTCTAATAAACTGTTCAACTGGTATGCCAAAGTAGTCAATTGGTTCTACTGGAACTCATGATATCTATTCTATTTTCAAACTTGAATATCTTCCAATGCTTACCTAGAATTTAAAATCTATTATGCTTTGTTTATAAAAGAATTTTAGGGTGTTTTAAACTCTTATTACAAACTAATTTTGGGATTAACTCTTACTTGAACTGCTTTACACACCTTTTCACTTTTTCCACTTTTCCCCTTGATTTTCTCTTAGTTATCTCTCTACCTTGTGGTTTCACCACAGATCACTACTTCTATACCAAATCCCACATTTTGAGATTCCCTTTTTAGTTATTTAAATATTCCCCTAGCCCTTGGTCATATCCTACAATCTATCCCACACCATTTTTTATTATTTTCTTCCTCACACTCAAGTGTGATTGCTCCTTATGATCCCAAGATCTTTTGGGTCAAGTATATATTCTCTTTCCTCTCATTTGTGCTCCTATAACGACTCCCTTGTTCTCCATTTTTCATAAATCCTCCAAATGCTTCCTTGTTCTTTCCTTCTAGTTTCTTCTCTTCTACACCTTTTCCTTCTCTATGTTTTATTTTTAATTTTTTTCTAAATGTTTTCTTTTATTCTTGTTGAAGTGAGCAAGAATCCTCAAGGTTTTAATAGTATAGAGGAATTTGCTTCTTTGCTTAATGAATTGACATTATGTAAACTAGTCTACAACTTGTAGATGTAGAATGATGTATTATTTACTAAGTATTTTTTTCTAGCATGATTCCATGATTAAATTATGTTGAAAGTAAGTTTTAAGTAACTGAAATCATGAATTTGTCCTTAGTATCATGATATGTTTAGTGGTTTGAATAAGGAATTATGAAGTTGAATATGGCATGATTAATGTGCAATATAGTGGTTTGAGTGTTTATTTATAAAGTATTAGGTTATATTTAATTCTTGAAAAGTTTTATGAGTTATGGGTTGGATTAAGTTTAAAAGCATGATAAGTTTTGAATTGTGTTTTTCTTAATAGAACCAGCCAATTAGTCTGAGGTAAAGCTAGTCCATTGGTTTTAAGCCGACTAATTTTGATTTACTAATCAACTAGTTTAGTATAATTATCACACTTACATTTTTCACTATCGAATAATTTTGTTAAAGTATAATTTAGAAGTAGAAAACACTTAGAAAATTGGGGTGTTACTACTCTACTTGACATAGGCTAAAGACATCCACCGCCTACCCCATATTAGATCTAACCAACAAAACACAAAAATAGCAGATTGCGTAAATGACAATTCTAAAATGTTTGCAACAAGTGACCCTAACAGTTTCTAATCAAGTCGTTATAGAATAATCACTATTAGTATGTGATTATGAAACATGGGTTGGGGCATGAGGCCTGAAGTTAATGGTCCTCTATGAATCCTATATAAACTTTCTAGATGTCATTGCTCACAAGCCCCGAACTAACTGAGGTAGGCCCTTTGCTTGACATCCCTATATACCTGCACATGGTCCTTTATTCGTTGGAATGAGGAGGTGACCGAGCAAATGGGCACATCATTACACTATGCACTAAGTAAGTCTTGCTCCCTCAATGTATATAAGTATGCTAATTTATCATTCATGAACATAATATACGACATGCATCAAGGAAGGCTTTGGTACATATAAGGAATAATGTATAACACATGCTATCATATTCAACATCATCACAGTATAAACATCTTGCTTAGGATACCATATCACTTTCATAAAACCACCTAGATGAGTGATATCATAGAGTAGCTCAACAACCCCTAAGGTTATTTCCATTTGTCTAGTTTCATTAAGATATTCCATCTATTTATCCATGTAAGATATAAGCCAGTCACCACAATTAAGTTCCATTTCATAATTAGTTAATCAAGTACATGAGCCAACTCAAACCATTTAGTTAACCATTTCAGTACTTCATTTACATAGCCAATTGTTAACCGTTCATTTGATAATCATTCATAATCATTAATCAATATTTACCAACTATATTTTATTATCATCAAACAATTGACTATGCACCACCCCATGGTCTTATATACCATAGAAGCCTATCCAAAAGGGGTATAAATTCTAGGCTAAAGCCAATCATTAGGTGGACATAAGTCCAAGCCGAAGCCATTCACCACAATTGACATAAATCTAGGCTAAAAGCCAACTACTTAGGTAACCAGACCCTTTAGTATCAATACTATCTAGTACATTATCAGTGTCTAGAGTAGTTAAAGTATCAGGACCGCTTAGGATCCATCCCAAAGGCATTGAAAAAACACCAAAAGGCAGAGTAACCTCCAGTAGCTAACTGAGGATCTGGTAACCCATACCTATACTCAACTCGAATTTCTTTCAATTTAAGTTATTAGTATTTTATTTATAAGGATGGGTGATGATACAAGGTCCACACAAGCAAACAAGGTAAATCCCCATATTAAACTATATTAATCCTCTTATTTGCATTTTCCCCGACCATGAGGGCTACCCAATTGCCCTTGGAAAAATCTAATTATATCCACTATATGGTTTAATTCATGCCCTTACTAGTTCCCATTACTCTTATCTCCATATTATCACTTATCATAAGTGAAGTACATCTTTAGCCTTTACATTACTCATAATGTATGCCATCAAATATGATCCATTTGAATCCCTTAATTGGGCCAATAATTCATGCTAAAATTTGTATTTTATCACATTAATAATCATTGTATAGTCCCAAACATAACCCCCAAGCATAACTAAACCATAAAGAAATAAATTATGTAAACCAGTCGAACCAATCGATTGGTCTGACCCAACCAGTTAGTCAGTTTGGGTTAACTAGTAGATTGGTTTAACACAACCTAAACATGCTTTCTTCAAATAGATCGATCGATTTAAGCAAATTAGTAAAATGTTCATAGACCAATCAATTTGTTTTTCCAAACCAGTCAATGGGTCTAAGAAGAGAGCAAGAGTAAGGTCTGTACAGGCATATCAATCGATGAGTTGGGTCAACCAATCAACTATTTTAGCAACTAGTCAATCAGTTTGACCTAATCAATCAATCGGTTTGCCCTACCACAACACCAATTCACACATTTCATGTATATGCTTGCATCAAAATCATTTCTAACCACATTAGAATATGTAACAACATAAACTAACATATTTCTAACTATATTATCATATATTTCTCATCATAACATCCTCATGGCTTATTTTATCCATTTGTATGCTCATTATTCAATTTATGTCCTTTAAACATGCAAATCATGCATAAAACTACATTTCTTCACCCCCCCAACATTTATCAACCAACAAAAGATATCACCTTTCATCCAAGAACACACGCTAAACATTTTAAGAGCAAGAATTACTTACTTGATGCAAGCTAAATCCTCTTAAAATAGAATTCCAAATCTGTGAAAACTTAAGCTCTTAAAACCATAAAAATCCAAAATATTAACTCAAATATTATACCCAAAAACATCATCAAATTTTGAAAAAGAAAATAGAAAGAATTAAGGACATACCGCTAAGGGAAAAAATAGAGAAAAGCTCAACTAGGCAACTTAATCTTTTCCCAAAATCTAACTCTATCTTACTTAATAATTGAAATAAGAGGAGAGTGTGCAAAATAAATTGGCAAGTGCTCGAGTGTGGAAAGAATAGAGGAGAATGCAAAACTTAGGGGAGTTTAGTGGTTGAAAGAAAGTAAATTATAGGGATGGTTAAGGCTATTTATAGCCAACCAATTGAAGGAAAACATAGAGTGTTCAAAAGGCAACTCAAAACCCTACTTTTGACCATTTGAATTCAATCAAAATGGATAGATGTGTCTAGAATTTGCTGACCTAGTCTTCCGAGCTCAATTGGTGACTCTGAGAAACTTAATATGGAAGGAATCTTCCCATTGCTTATTAGCATGCTTAAGGTCGAAGCAATTAATCTTAAAATCGGGTAAAGGATAGAGGAGGAAGAATGGCCGAGGTCATCTCTCTCCCTCATTTATCTCAATCAACCTCCAGAACAAATCAAGGCAATATTTTTGGTTAAACGCATCATGAAAATGGTTAGGAATCTCTTAAGAACAATCATTATGGGTTGGTAAGGTTCCATTTTAGTGTAAGAAATTCTTTAAGAAAATTATACTAAAAAAATATGTCCGGCTCGACAAACTAGCCGATTGGTTTGAGTCTACCAATCAATTGTTCATCCACTAGTTGATTAGTTTCCCCCACTTAGTCAATCGGTTTGGTCGAGGAATCTAATTTGGCTAAAATAAAAAACTAGTTGATCAGTTCATGGAACCAGGCGATGGGTTTGCCTGTAAAACTCAATAAAATTTATTTTCCAAAAGGATTCCAAATCAAATTATAGTCTAAATGAAATTATAACATTGAATTAAAATCAATGGTCCAAAAATTAACAAAATTTCTCTTTCAACTATCATACAAAAGTGTAAGGTATTACAATAATTTGGGGTACTAGTTCAGTTTGGTACTAATCAATTGGTTAAGCTTGTAATGAATTAACTAGTTTTCTCATACCAAATAATTGGTTTGCCTATTTTGCTTTACTTTCTCTCGATTTGTTTATTAGACCATTTGGCAAGTTTGCTTGGGACTTTTAGTGAAATTTTCAAGGGTTGAAATTTAGGATTGATTTCTTTATTTGGCCTCAAACCTTCTTGAATAATGATTAAAATGGGAATAATTGACCTAAGTATGGATGTATGGTATGATATTAAGTGTTGGCCTTGAAGGAGACATTTTTAATTAAATGGAAGATAATAGAATTCTATATTGACATGCCTGTGTGGATCTGCAGTTGGTTTTAGTCCACCATTATTTAAGTTGTGTTGGCTATCTATATTAGATTAGCAAGTAATTTTAGTCCACATTTATTGAGATGTATTTACTATCTATACTTGGTCAGCTAGTAGTTTTAGTCCTCCTTTATTTAAGTTGTGCATGCTTTCTATATTAGGTCAGCTGATGGTTTTAGGTTACTTTTATTTGAACTTCATTAGCTATCTATACTAGGTTAGCTAATGGTTATAGTCCACTTTTTTTGAGATGTGCTAACTATTTATATTGATTTAGCTAGTAGTAGATACTCTAATTATTAGAGTATGAATGTGTTATGAGAATGGTATTTATTGTTTGATGAGTATGGATGGGGTTCTTCTATGTGTTGATTAGGATTAATCTATAATAGTATGTATGTATGTATAATATGATTTACCACTTTTATTTCATAGCTTATGTGTTTCATGTTAATTATATAGGGGAGCCCTTATGTACTTAGTTCTACTTAGTTCATCGATGTACTAATATTGTACTTGCAAGTGATATGCTGCAAGTACTAGATGAGGATGGCATCAATTTATGTGATCATGTAATTAGGCAGGAGTGATATCTTGTATATGGGTAGGTTCGTAGAATAAGAGCTATTTGGTAGTTCCATTAGGATCTTTTTTACTTTTTTTTTTATTTCAAATATTTCATACTCTTATGTCCCTTTCCCTTTTGTTGTATTTTTGGGAGTCAATTTCACTAACATTTATCTTGATATATATGTATATTTACTTCCACTTGTTGTCCTTATTCATGATTTGTTTGTTAATTATTTTAGCCTTACCCTTAGCATTATAATGGTTCAGTGACCAAACTTGTGTTGAGAGTAGTAGTAATAGTCATGTTTTAGTTTTCACATATTCAAATCTACTACTTTAAAAGGTGTTTTTTTACTTAACAACTTGGGGTGTTATAAGTTGGTATCAGAACTTTTAGTTTAAAGTTCCTTCTCTTGATTCTAAATGATTCTACTTTAAGTATTTTGAAACGCAAATTAGCTTGTGAGGATTTCAACAGGGTAGAATAGGTGCCCTTTGTGATTATGTGTGGGCAATTTTACATTGAAGTAAAGTAGTAATTATTTTTCTTAAACATTTTGCAGCTTGTATTAGTTAAGAATGCTCAAAATTCACATTTTAAGGATGATTGTTATACTTATCTTCAAGGCACTTTTGTCTCCATTGCAAACTTTGTTCAGTAGTAAGCTTAGCAGGCTCAGCTGCAACCTTCACCACCATTTATGTATCCACCACAAGAGAATATCATCAATGAGGATTGGTTACACATGGTCACTAGTCATCACCCTCCTATATATACCATTGTCAGGATGGCTCGGTTGTTCTTGAAGCTTAGATTTAATAAATGGATAAGACTTTTGAGATAGCGGATTACCTCAAGGTGATGAGAGCTAATGTGGTAACGTACTTTTTGTAGCAATGATAGATGAGTGGTAGGTTGGTCATCATGGTTAAAGGGGATTACTCATGTCCTAAAAGGTCTTCAAGGCATTTTTACATACCTAATTTTATCTTAAAAGCCTCATGTAAGAAAAGTTGGAGAGTTTTATGTTGCTCACTTAGGGGACAATGACGATCAAAGATTAATATGCCTAATCTAGAGAGCTTGTAAGGTTTGCCTCAGATATTTCAACCAACATTACTACACAAGCATTTTTATTTCATAAGGGTTTGTCCTTTAGTATTCAGTGGATGATGGAGATGAAACCCATAGAGGTATAGCGAATCTTTATGATAAGGCATATAATGCCACTAGATTAGTTCATGAGTAGAGTTCAATGCTAGGTTGGAGGAAGCCTAACCCCAATATAAAGATCGAAGAGTGCAGCCATAAATCAATGGTCAACCTATTTTCAAAAGGGTTAAGGTTTTGGATAGTTTTGAGCACCAAGTTAGGTAGATGTTTGACACTTATATTGTGGACATTGTGGACTCGATCGTCTAGGAAGAGATCATGCTAGAGATTTGATTAATTGTAGAGCTTGTGGAAGGATGGGGAATAGATTGTTTGAGTTTTACTTATCTCCAAATGATACAACTCAAAGGGGTCACCAGCAAATAAGGGCTTCAATTTTTTTTTCTTTAGTAGCCTCAACATGCAACACTTCCCACTCCTAGTAATGCTTAGAGCCTAGAAAGTTTAGCTAGAGTTTAGACACCTAAATTTGCTTTGTAGGGAGGTAGTAGTGGTTAAGCTCAAGGAGCTGGGGGCTTTCCAAATGGTCCATCAGGTAGATGCCTGATTGTAATTAGTCAAGTGGGTGTTTGAATTTGATTAGTCAGGCGCAGCCAAAGTGTCGGATCAGTGTTGTCAATAAACAAAATTAATAATAGTACATTAAAAGAAAAGGTAAAGGGGGGAATTTTTCATAGTTAAGATGATCGAGAATTGGTGTTGTATGTTGTTGATCTTGGGATTAGTACCCCTCTCATAGGCATAGAGCTTTCCTCTCCATTTTTGGGCTCCCCCTCCTTGTACACTATGTTATACTATAAAAAATTTGATTTTAAGAAAAGGTAAACTTGAACAAAATTCCTTAGTATTAACAATCACATAATAGACAAATAAACCATTAAATCTTACTTATGACTAGTAGAACAAATAAAAGGGAACAAAAATGAGAATTGCATATAAAAATTGTATTGGTTTTATATTCGCATGCAATAAAAATGAATTATATATAAATAAATAAAAAAGACGAAGAGAGAAAGCAATGTGTGTGTGTGTGTGTGAGAGAGAGAGAGAGAGAGGTGTTTTTATTCTAAAATTAATATCAATTTTTATTCTTTATAATTTATAATTTAAGTTTTTTTGAATATGAGAAAATGATTATTTTAAAAAAAAATGAAATACATAATTATTTATTAAGTATACCCTTTAATTTAAATAAGTGTTATGTTGGAAGTTTTTTTTTTCTTTTCAATATAGACAATATTCTACCAATTTGAGCTAAGATTTAAGAAAATATAACACAAACACGCAATTTAGATGTTGTTTTATATCATAACATACAACAACATAAAACACGTAATTCCAACATAATTTTGTTGAATGAGATTCAAGTTTACTGGCTGCAAGGAAAAAAATATTGATTTCAATAGACATTTTTTGGATACTTTTCTATGATTATAAATTTCTATGGATTATGTATAAAAAAAAAAGGGTAATTTTATTGAGAAATATTGGTGGTCTTTAATCACAGCTCATGAACTTACTTAATTTTTTTATTGTACATTTTTGGCTTTTCTAAAATCATAAAATATTTATAGAGGATCTGAGACTTTTAGATTTTCAAACAAATACACGAGTAGAGAGTTTAAAGTTCAAACATTTTAGGTTGTCCAATTCATGCATTGATTGTGTTAATTCATCACTGCTAGCTTTTAGTTAGATGATGCCATGTCATATGCTTATTTATTTCCACTCTCGCCATAAGATATGTCACCTATCCTATATTAATTTCAAATTAACACGTTAAAATGAGTAGTGCATGAACGCCCTTCAGCTGTAACAAAGGGCCTTTCATACTCCACGGCCCCTCATTATTGATTCATCTCCGAACTCAGCGAGGAAGAGAGAGGCACAGCATCAGTGCGGTGCGGGTAAGCTCGCTTGATTCGCGTCTCGTTTTTGAATCCCCGACGTGTCTATTTTTGAGAATCGCGCAGGATTTCATAACTGTGTTATAAGGGTAATGAAAAAAAATACATATATATTTGGATGAATGAGACTCGTCAATTATTATGACGGCGCGGAAAGGCCGGTACCGTTCAGCTTCAAGCTGTGATTAAGGAAATGTCGCGGCCATGAATGATCCGAGACGGTTTTGATTTAATTAGATGCACGATGGATTGCCGGAAGAGTTGCCCCGCACAATCGCTAAATCAATTATAGTTGATGTTTATAACTGCTTGCTTCATCTTGTAAATAGTAGTAGCACAGCTAATGTTTTGACTTGAATATATGCTTCCTTGGAGGCACGCTTTGAAGGACAGCTTTATTTATATCAGCAGCTGTTCAATCAAATAGTAATTTGCATTTTTCGGCTCACTAAGGAGTAGGGTGTGTAGTGCTCCCTTGAGCCGGTAAATTTTCTAATCCAGTCAATCTGTAATTACATACATAACGATACAATATGTTTTGTCCGGGTACTCAAAGACTATTCGGCGAAAGAATATATATATATATATATATATATATTTTGGAGAAAGAATTCAATATATCGCTTAAACGACGGATATCTGCGCCAGCAGTGTTAAATAAATATGACCAGAAGTCACTCAGAGGATAGCATAATACTAGTATTGGTTTTTACATCGAATGACCATCACCACGAGCTGTGATCTTCCGTGATGGTTAAACATTGCGCTTCCGTAACTGAGCATATACAAATCTATCAATGCACACAAAATAAAAACAAGATCAAGCTCTCCAGCCGAAGAACAAAGCTAATATATTCAGCGAGGCTCAAGACTCATAAGGAAATGAATCAGGGGAATTTTTTTTTTTTTTTTTAACCATGTAGCTAACAGAAACGGTACATGGATGCAGCTCACTGCATCAGATTCCCTGCACTTACTTACCAGGGTAAACCTTAATATGGGATGAGGAGTGTGGGCATCTGCTGAAACTTCATAGCGCAGAACCACCCTGCAGATGATGGAATATTTTAGATGAAACAGAGGTCCAAGAAGGGCTAATAATACTAAGCGCAGGAGAGGGAAAAAAAAATTTGTCTAGATTGCTAGTTTCAAAATTATTTGTATTTTAATGAGTTAAATATGTCTGGGTTATATACTGAACTAACGGGGGCCGTAAATCTGAATTATTACCAGCCTAATAGTTGATAACTATGTATTCTAAATTGAGTGATCTAAAACCATGGAGATATACTATTGGTGTGAAACTAGCAACAAATAACTAACTTTGAGCGCAGTAACTGCAACATCGTATTAATGGCTCAATTTGCAAGTGTGGTAGGTTCCAAATATCTTTTCATGTACATTTTATCATCTTATGAAAACATCATATAACTATTCACTTATCAAGGAGGCAGATTGCATACTTTAGAATATTTTCCCATTATATATAGCAAACTAAACAAAAGTATCCCAGAATAGATAAGATTCCTTGAAATGAAAAACATGTTCTATCACACAAAAAGGGAGAGCACACACCAACATTCTAAACTATACTGACCCAGTTTGCAAAATCTGAAATTTCAAATAATTTTGCATATGCAGTCCCATAAACTACGTACCCAATTACCTAATATAAACACAATGAAGATCGCCTCCGGTGCGAGCGATGAGCAACAGAAAAGGCATCACTGGCCGAAATACACGTGGAATAACCATGAAGACACTTACCCAAGTATCATGCGGAATTGACACTGTTTCAGCAAAGCTGCAGAGAAGAGTAAGTAATACAAGGGCAATCCTTATTGGTTCAATCCCATCTGCTTCATCCACAAAGACCACTTAACTGCCTCTAAATACTGGTCGTTCCTCCGTAAGGCACATATCAAGTTAAGATAAGTAATCCTGTCGGGTTTGATCCCGTTTTCTCTCATTTCTTTCACCACAGAGACAGCATCCTCAACCATTCCAGCAATTCCATATGCCTTGATCAACGTGTTATAGCTATACAAATCAGGCCCTGGCCCATATTCCTTTAGTTCAGTCAGCACATCTGCTACTTCTTCAATCCATCCATGCTCTCCGTATATATTGATCAATATATTGTATGTATAATTATCAGAAACATAGTTTGACTCCTTCAGCTTCAGCAAAACGCTCCTGAAATTCTCCATCTGCCTTTTTCGCCCATAGGCATCTAGCATGGAATTGTAAGCTTCAAGGGATACTGAGAATCCATTAAATTCCATCATCTTAACAGTTGCTTCCATGTTATTCAAGTCGCTGCTCTGCCCATACGCAGCTACGAGAGTGTTGTAAGAAATCACATCAGTAAGTCCTTGCTTCCTGGCCATGGACAGCACTTTCCTTGCCTTCTTGAATAACTTTGATTTTCCGTATACATCAAGCATGACATTATAAGTAATAGTGTTAGGAATAAAACCTCGCTGAAGCATCTCATCGAAAAGCCTGGAGAGCTCATCAACATGCAATGCACGAGCACAGCAGTTTAAAACACAATTGTACATTTCCTGGTCCCAGTTCACTCCATCCTTTAGTATCCTGTTGTATAGACCCGACAGCTTGTCTTTTTTGCCACATTTTTGATAAACACGAAGCATATCACGGAGAAGATAAACATCAGGAACAATACCCTTTTGCCTGTCCATGTCATCTAAAACAGTGCAAGCATCCTCTAACAATCCAGCTTTGATATACATCCTCACAACAATGCTGTAGGCGACCAGATCCATCGCAACCCCAAAAGCTATTAAGTCTTTATAGATGCATTCTGCATCATGGAATCGATTCATTACACTGTATATGTCAATCATTGTTGATGCAATATGCAAGTTTGGCTTATCAGCTGATCGGGGCATATGGATGTAAATTTTGACTGCATTTTCCAAGTGACCGAGCTCTTTGCATGAGCATATTAACAAATGATACAGATTATCTTCAAAAATTCGATCTTTCCATCCTTTAGCCTGCAGATGTTCTATGGCATTGTCCACTAACCCGTGCTTAGCATAAGCCATGGTCAAAATTGAGCATGCCGTTTGGTTATTTAGAACATATTCATACAGAGGACCCCTCAAAATTGAAGGTACTCTATCAAATCTTCCAGCCTTCTCAAAAGCTTGTAAAACAGCACTGAGTATGGCAGAGAGCTGGCAACCTGTTTTTACCATATCATCAAGAGTTGCTGCAACACCCTTTTCATCTCCATGCTGAGCTTGCATTTTAACCAACGTGTACAGATTAGATGAGTTTGGCTTGAATCCCATGTTCTTCAGCTCCTGATAGAAAGACTTCACCTTACTGTAATTGCCTGCTCGGGCCCATCCCTCAATCATTGACCTATATGTTGTTTCATCAGGGTGCAGACCAACATTTTGCAGGTTAACAAATAGCATCTGAGCAGCATTCATATGTGATATCTTGCCATATCCCGTTATCAGCGTATTGTAGGCAATGATATTTGGGGCAAAACCAGCTTTCTGCATCAAAATCACCACTGAATCAGCTTTCTCCATCTTCCCTTGTTGACTGTAAACATTAAGCATAACCAACCAGTTTTCCAAGTTCAAGGTCATCCCTTCCTCAGACAATAAAGCATCAATAACCCTTTCTGCCTTATTATACAAAGATAGACGAGTATAGATTGTAATCATCGATGAATAAGCAGATTGACAATTGACACTGAATTTCCTCAATTGGGAGAATGCAAACTCTGCCTCCTCCAAATTCCAACCCTTCTGGTAAAGTTTCATAATCATCCCAAAAGTTGCGGTATTCGGTTGACAACCATAGTCCAACATCATGCGGAACCATTTGGTACCTAAATCCACGAGCCCTCTTTTGGAACAAGCATAGATCATTGTATTAAAGACCCGGTGTCCAGGTTCACACCCTGATACACATTTCATTTCCTCAATCAACTTATCCGCTGCATCCCAATCACCTCTTCTGGCTAGGACCCGCAAAGCTAAGTTGTAAGCGATACAGTTTCCTTCTAATTTACCATTCGTTCTCATCCACTCGACAAATGCCATAGTTTTGCTGTCACTGCCTCTCTCTAAGCGTCTCAATACTGTGTTACAACGCTCCACGCTTGATTTAGGTCCAATGTTATAGAAACCGGCGTCCGTATGCCTACCGTCCTCTTCCACCTCATGGATAAACCCGGCCATCACCTTTTCAGAAAGCAAACTATTATTTTTCGATACATTAGGCTCTAAACTACCACTGCTTTCAAACACTCTTTTCTGCCTCCCACTCCCAACCCTCTTCCAGAGAGCCCTACCATCCACTCGTGGGGATACACCCCAGTTCATTTTTTTATCGAAGAACTCATTTCTGGTAGAACTGATTCCGATTGCAGCATCAAATTGATCATATTTTTTGTCAATTAACACCGTATCGGCATTGGAGACTTGTAAGTTAAGCCTATAACCAAATGGCTGCTGTACAACTCTATAACAGCCACGACTACCGATAATAGAATATCTGCAGAACGGTAAATGGTGGAAAATATCCGATTTCGGAGTGGATTTAACATTACACTTGAAATTCTTGCAATCAGAAGATTCGATTGAAACTGAGAAATTCAATGAGGCCATGAAATGATACAAAATGTTCCCACTAAAGCAGTTGTATATGTAAGTTGGATGTCCGGTACGCAATTGAACTATCAATTATTGCTACAATTTTAAAGAAGAAAAACAACTATTGAATAAGTGATCAGCAAAGCCCTAGCATCACATATAGAGAAGTAGAGCACAGAGCCGTACCTTTCTGGCTCGAGAGCTGAGATAAGGCCGAAAAAGGAAGGGGGGTAAAGAGGCGAAAAAGCAACGGCTATCAACGGATTTGGCAAGATCAACGTCCGACTAGTTACGTGATCTATATAGACGGGGCAAATTCTCAACAAACTCAGAACTCAGAAGCACCTTATTAGATGCATTTTATATAGAAGATATAATTAGTTCTTTCATCTTATCTTCCTATAGCAGAGTACAAGACTATACACACAAGTGAGACTTGGCGTACGAGTGAACTTAGTTCTTATTTTGGGGTGGATGAATTACCGTATTGTGGGGTGTTCTATACTTGCTCTAACAGACGAGCTTCACCAACGAATATCTCGCAAGTCGGATCAGGTGATGTGTAATTATTCTTGGAGGGATGCTTTTGGGAATTCACGTGCACATTTCTCTCCCCCATCGGTATGTGACCATGCAGCTACGAGGCAAAGGTTTCCTCCTGTCCAATACCTTTTTCATTTTTTCTACATGTGGACGCAAGATTTAACTTCTTTACTGATCATTGAGGTGTGAATGGATGCACTAGGGACAACACAATTTATTGGATGATATCCAGAAGCAATTTACTAGATATAATCTGTATGGAAACTAGACTTGGTCTTTCTTCATATATCTTCCTATCGTAGAAGATAGGGCTGGCCATAGGTATCAAAATATTAGGCCTGTATTTAGGGCATTTACATAATATGGGTTCCAAATTTATATATATATGTTATAGAAGTAGGAATCTAAGATAGTATAGATGGTTAGATAATAAGAATAACGATGTTTCATTGAAGTAGGTCAGGAGTTTGAATCTTTATTCAAGCAAATATTTTATACACATAAAATATGGGGGCCATAATATTTTTTTCGACCTAAGGCCCCCTAAATGTCGGGGGCAGACCTGGTAGAAGAGCACACAATTATATATACAAGTGAGGCTTGGGATATAAGTCAACTTAATTCCTATTTTGAGGTAGTTGATTTACCATAATATAGAGTGGTCTATACCCGGTCTAATAGACAAGAGCACCAATGAATATCTTGCAAGTTAGATCATGTGATGTGTAATCAAGCTTGGAGGGACTTGTTTGAGGATTCACATGCATATAAATCTCCCCCATTAGTCTCTGACCATACGGCTATGGTAGTCTTTATTGAGGCAGAGGTTTCTTCTAGTCCAAAACCTTCATGCTTCTTCAATATGTGGGCACAAGATCCAACTTTTTATATATCATGAGGAGTAAATGGGCTAACAACATCTCAATTTGCCAAATAATATTTGACTTAGGTCGTGTAAGCTAAAGGGCCCATGAAGCAACTAAATAAGCACAAATTTGGCAGCATATCTGAGAAACTACAAGCTACCATTAGGCATTAGTGCACTTCATATAATGCAAATACATTTAGATATTGATCCTCAAAACTAGTAGTTGATAAAGTAGTAGAAGCTTTGTTTACAGCAATTTAAACATTTATGCCAATGTGAAGATAACTTCCTCAAGAAAAAGTCAAGAAACACATGGCTTAAGCTAGTAGATGGAAATTCTAAATTCTCTCACACAGTAGTGAAAAGCTGAAGAGGTGTAAGAAAGATATTAGCAATCCAAGATACCTATGGGAACATGAAAGATATTATGCTAACAATTTTGTAAGCATTTACCTATCTTATAATCCTAATGCACCAAAAGATGCTGATTAGCACAAATGGAATTTAATTAGAAGTTTTGATAAATATGGAAACAATATTCAAAGTATAATTAGAAAAAAAAAAGATATGAAATCACTGGACAACCAATTAATCAATTTGGACAAATCGGTCGACTAGTTTATTGTGGCATAAAAGTATTAGCTTTTTAGCGTACCAGTCGATCAATTTGGGCAACCAATTAACTAATACGCTTGAAATTCATAATTTTATTATATTTTTAAAACCAAAAATAATTTATTTTATATCAACATCATTTTGAAGGATTATTACATAGGAGATCTCTCTTCTCATTCCCTCTAAGCTTTCATTCTTGACACATAATAACACACTCTCTGTTGCTCCCATAACTCTCTACTTCATCTCTAACACCCCTCCTCCCTCATCCCCTTGGTCAGAAATCTTGCTACAACAATCTGTATATACACATCTTATAATATACATCTTTTTTTTTGTAAGTAATAAAAGAATATATATATATATATATATATATATATATATATAACTTGCCAATAGGCATGACACGAGGTACAACCAGCTCAACTCATGACCAAACCATCAATACAATTACACCATTTATCATATTTTGCAGTACGACCAGAGCCAAAACACCGATTAGCTACGATAAAACTAATATCCTTAAGAAGACAGCTACAAATGTTTAATACGTTACGAAAAATTCTTGAGTTTCTTTTGCACCAAACCAAAGCCATGAAGGTAACAAACGAGGCTCACAATATAGCTTTCTTCTCCTTAGGCTGTCTCATTGTCCTGGCCAAGATCTTTATCTCATCATCCCAAGAATGCACTACATCCCTACGGTTAAAAGCCAATCAAATTATGTTCCATATATATAGGATAAAAGAACAATCCATGAACAAATGCTATGCAGTTTCATCTTTGTCATCTAAACAAAGCACGCATATGATGTCCTCCAAGAGTCCCATACATTGCATTCTCACTTTGGTAAGCAATCGGTCTTAAACAACCAACCATATAAGGAACTTATGCTTGGGCGCAGCGAGAGATCACCAAACCAACGGGTACCACTAAACCTTCTCACTTCATTGCCGCATCAATTCATACACCTTGCATATGCTATAGGCATCCTCTTTACCCAAACATGATAGCCGGTTATAGGTATCTTGAAAGAGGAGAGCAAAAGTAAGCCTTAGTTTGAGCACCTGTTGTAGTTTCCAGGAACATAAGTGTAGTGTAGAGAAAGTCCACACGGTATAATGCCTAAGATAGATGGAATGCACCCACATCACCCACAAGGAATCTTTTTTGTTGCAAATATTCCATAGGACTTTCCCTAGTGCAACTATATTCCACGTCTGAATATCAATAAGTCACAATCCCCCTTCTTTCTTAGGCAAGCAAACCACTCTCCATGTGACTAAAGCTTTTCTTGAAGTGTCTATCTTGCCGGTCCATAAAAATTTCCTACACATGCTCTCCAGTTGCTGAATCAATTTATGGGGGAGGATAATATACAGCTTTTAAAATATAAATATACACATTTTAGAATATAAATACACATCATTTAATAACAAAATACAAATCTTTTATACTAATAATACATATTTATTATTTATAAAATTGAAATGGAGAAATACATATACATGAAAAAATTCACATCTTTAAATACATGAATACATATATTCAACAGCTATACTATATATCTTTATGACTACTATACACATCTTTTGGGATTAAAATACGCATTTTTTAGGACAATAATGGAAGTATTCCACGATAAGAACACATATATTTGTAAATAAGTACACATCTACTACTATCACAATACATTTTATTGAGGATAAGAATGCACAAACTTTTATGTCAAAAATTATATATATATATATATATATATATATATATATATATAATTTTTTATTTAATAAATGGACATTATCTATTTTAAAAATATATATCTTCATAAGTTTGTATACATCTTTTAATACTCTAACACACTAATAAAAATATCTATATATTTTATAATTACACAATAAAATTCCCTCTCGAATCAACTATCCCCCCTCGTAATCAACTTTTTAAATTCCCTTATATTATACTCCACATAGCAGATGCTATAAATATATTGATTAAAATAAAGTCTATTAGTATTAAATATAGCATTCATAATCTCAATTGTTTAATCAAAGTAACATGTATACATTTTCCTAATCAAACACATTAAGAATGCATATGAATTATCCAACCAATTATGCATAGTCTACATGGGAAGACCAAAAGATCCATTTGTTCGCATATATTGGATTTATAAAATTAGAAAGTAATTAATATACACTAATTAGTTTCCCTATTTTATAATCGAAGTACCCTATTATAATCATAGATTATAAACACATTAAAAAAAATACATGCCTATTACATGTGCACGTGAATAATACTTAGCCATCCTCCCCATAATACCTATGTGCTATTCCGATAGATACTATCAAATATCCAACTACTCATGTACCATCTGCATAGGAGACAAAATGATCAATTAATTGGAAACAACATAAAATTAAGGATTTGAATAATTAATAAAATCGATTTTTGTTAGTGAGAAGAAATATAAGACTCTTTATATTGGCCATTGATACACTTACTACTAAAATTCACAATCAGCTTATTAAACACATTAATTATAAACACATTGATTATAACACATGGAGAATATAATAATACATGTATTGGATTTAAAAAATTAATAATTAATATAATATAATATAAACTCACACAGATGCGTTCACAAATATTAGTAATTGAAAATACAATTAAATATCTAGCAATGTACATCTCCATAGGGAGATGAATAGATCAATAAGTTAAAACAAATATACAATTAAAGATTTAAATAATTAATAATATTAATAGATTTTGGTTAAAGAGAAGGAACATGCGTCTCTTTATATTACCGTGCTTATTTTTATGTTGTCTAATTGAGTTTTTGCTTGCAAATTTCAATTTGATTATATCATAAAACCTGAAAGTGTATCTTCTATACTGCAAAAATGACACCTTATTTAAAGTTTTTTTGGGAATATAATACCCCTAAATTTTCAGATTCTTGTACAATTTTCAGTCTTGAATGCATATTACATGATAAAGAGGTGAATAGTTATTATTACATTATGTTTATAATTTATACATTGGTCTCTTTGCTACATGTGATATTATCAAACTGATGCCATTAATTTCTGGTGGCTTTTCAATATGTTCGTATCCATTTTCATGTCTAAGAAATTGAAGTCAATGATCAAGGAGGAAAAGGATGATGATCACATTAAATAGACCTATTTAGCAAATAAATCTATGTGGGAATATTTATTGTAAAATTGCATCCAACAATCTATTTTATGTTGTTTTCTAGTTGCATTCTCAAACAATTAGTCATTCTATTGGTACTGTGATTATTATGTTATTTATTGGTTGCTCATTCCATGCCCCTTTATAAAGAGAGGTTTATTTGTGTTATCTATTTATATGGTTATCATTTATAGGATGTTATTATTAGTTAGTTTGTATTTTATTTGTTTGTAGGTTATGTATATTTGACCAATCTGTCAGGGTTAAGAAATTGGTACATATTAGTTTTTATCAAGTAAAGACTTGTGTAAATAAATAAATATATTTATGAATTATTAATTGTTAGGGAACATAGATTAAATCTTTTTTAATGTTTTAATGTCAGTAAATTTTTTAAATCCATTTTCTTTATACAAAAAATAGGCCAATGATGTTTATTTAAAAAAAATAGTTTTGGAATAAATTTATTCAAGTTTTCTTAATTCTAAATATTATGTTCATATTTATACATGTGCTTTGATGATCATCATGTACATTGGGCCAGCTAGAAAATATTAACAGATTTGACTTAAACTAAAAGTATGGGAGTTTAGTTGTTATACCTATAGGTGGCAATCAGCTTAGGTAAGTTGGGTTATACCAAGTCACATCATTCTCGGGCCAGGTTGTTTGTGGATTAATTCATTTGCGAGTAAGTTATGGATCGGGTCAGGTCATTTTAGGTCATTTTATTATTCATGTTCAAGTCATTGCAAGTTCAGATTGTATCAAGTTAATTTACCAGGCCAGGTCAAGTTTGGGTTGACATAGTTTAGGTTTGACTAGAATTTAGATTATTTCAAGTTAGTTTATCGAGTTAGGTCGAGTCTATAGATACAAACAGGAAAGATTTTATCCAAAATATGATGGGTTTTATCCGTCGGATACTTAAACAGATTTGGATAAATGGATATGGAGGATGAAAAAAAATACCCATCGGATACAGGTATGGGATATCCATATCCGTACCCGTACCCATACCAATACCTATACCCATATCCATATTCATACTCATTTACATAATGTATAATTACCTTTTTACCCTTAATTTTAAAATAAATATAGTATAAATTAAGGTTAAAATTATTAGTTGACTTCACTCTAAATGGATTTATTTGTTAGATAATATCTAGTAACGGGTAAATAGATTATTTATTGGGTAACAAATATTCAAAGGATATAGACATAGATGTATAAGTGGATACCCAAGCAGGCATGGTTACAAATTTAGGTACGGGAACGGATATAGGTATGGGTGTACCTGCCTTAAACTTGCCATTTTTATGTCCCTGTCGAATCAGGATTGGGTCAAAAAAGATTGTATTCGGGTGATTTCATGTTTGAGTTAATTTGACGAGTTGGTTTTAGGTTAATTTCATGTATATGATATTTTTTAGGTTTTAACGGGTTGGGTTGGTGTAACACCCCCAAATTTACTACTGAAAAATTTCATTTAATTAAAAGGGTTTAGTGAAAGCAAAAAGATAAAACCATAAACTCGGGGGCATTACCGCCACACTTAGTACCAGATCGGTTCACTCCTACCATTCCAATACTAAGTGCTAAGGCTAAATAAAGTTAACATTAAACATGAATCATTAATAAAACACAAGTCATACAGAAATCAGAATGCGATTTAGGATTATAAACCAAAGAGTACGTGACTAGGGTTTTTCAAACATAAAGCATAGTACAAAAACACAACTAAAATATGATAATACAAGGTCCAATAAAAGAACAAAGTCCAGTCGAGTCGCTCTCGATCCCCAAGTCAGGTTTAGGCTCAATGCTCAGCTCCACCCGATGCCTGGTAGGTGTCGTAGGTATCAAAGACATCATCCCCTACCCGCACAAGCTCAGATGGGTCTTCTGCTCGTGGGAATGAGCAGCACCCATGAAATGGGTGATCAGTACGCTATATACTGAGTAAGGTAACAGACGCACTAAGGCCAACATACACAAAGATACATGACATAGCAGACATGGCATGATTACGTAGATAACATGCAATAACACAGATAAACAATACCGGTTATGAACCAGATAATTTTTCCATTAGATCTCTGATAATTATAATCGATTCACATCATAGTCTTTATCTACCCATGTGAGTGTGGGAACCTCACTATTATAGCCGGTGGAATGGTCACGAGGGCCATGCCCTGCCACAATTTTAGCCGGTGGACCGGTCACGAGGGTAACATACCCTGCCACTATTATTTGCCGGTGGACCAGTCTGGCCCCGACTCACAAGGTGTTCCACTATAAATATTCGTATCTTTCCCATGACTTATCATTATTATGATTGTTTTTTTTAGCATGGAATCCCCCAATATTATAGCCAGTGGAAGGGTCACGAGGGCCATGCCCTACTACTATTTTAGCCGATGGACCGGTCATGAGGGTAACATACTCTGTCACTATTATTTGCCGGTGGACCGGTCTGTGTCTGACTCAACATCTTTGTCTGTAAGTGATTAATGTCTTAACATATCTTATTCAAAAGATTTTCACCCTTGACATGTATGGCTAGCTACACCCGCACTTATCCTCCCAGAAGGACTTGCCCCATATCTTGAGACTTCTATACCTCCTAACTTACCTCGACATCCTTCCAATAACCCACTTTCTCACACCGGGAACCCAGCTCCTAAGTGTGTGGGTCAGGACCCACCACCTTATACCCCAAGGTCTACTTACCACCTTACCCTAGGGCTTTCACCAGAAACCCTAGTCTGGGCCTATGTGGCCCTTCCTTTCCTGCCTCCCACAACCCACACTACTATAACGCCTTCCTCAGACTCAACTCTCCCCTCATACCTCACTCCTCCTCATTTATTTTTATTATTTTCTTTTTCTTTTTCTACCTTCTCAACTTAGGGTTTCCTCCCCAAACCCTGGTCAATCCCTAGGTACCCTTATATTATCCTACGTCCTATTTTTCACCTCGAGCCTCCAGACTCCCAAATAGACCTTTCATTGCCTTCCCCACGTCCTAAAGTAACTTTCCATACGTAAGGTTTGCCCCCATGCAGACCTTAACCTCCCCATGCAAACCCCTTGATCTCTACCATGCCAAACCCTATTATTTCCATCAAACCCTAGTTCCTCCCATGTAACCTTAGTTTCTCCCACTCTTCCATTTTATTTAAATCCCCTTTTCTCCTCCAATCACATATCATAGATTGCCTAGGTCATCCTTACCTACGTTAGCCAACTTACTTCCCCTTGGTTATCTTAATTTCTCAATTTTCTCTTTCATGCCCCCATTCCACAACACCTCATCAAATAACCTAGCATGCATGTCCTAAGGGTCACATCCCATCACATCATATTTGCAGCATATCCATATTAGCACATACTAGACAAGAGCACGAGAACATACCTCGGTTCCAAGCTGCGCTACACAATAAAGCCAGATAACATATAGAACACAACATATAAATCATACAAGGCATCCAAGGCAAGTAAAACGCGTAACACACAGGCGGCCTTAGTTACGTCCTTACCTAAAGCGACGCCGGGCTTAGAGCACGCTCCTACAACTCCTTAGGGTTTTGGTTTGATTTACCTATAAAAGGAAAAATACTAAGGATTAGTTTCCCTCCTACCAAAAGTACCATTACTCCTTATTTTATTCTAAGATTAGGGTTGTTATTATTAAAGGGAGAACTATACGTGAAAACTAGGGTTTTTATCTTCAAGTTAGCCCACTAGATATTACTAGCCAAAATATGCTTATTTTAAATATTTAATGCCATAATTATAGTATTAAACCTAATAGCTTTATTCTTATAATAATAGTACTAATACTAGTTACAGCAAAATAATGACAATAATAATAATAATAGTAATGTTAATGCTTATAGTGATAGAAACCCTAGCATTTTTAAGGTTAAGTCTAATAATAGTATTAGGGTTAAAATAATAATATCATAATTTCAATACGAACAAAGTACAAATATTCCTAAAGATAATAATGATAAAAGTTGTATTTTGAATAATAATAATATAAGGGTTAAAATGCTTTTGTCACAATAATAAAAATAAAATAATAATAATAATAAT